>CAWUFW010002659.1:1325000-1502500 GCA_963921515.1 Calotriton arnoldi | reverse complement strand
GTCAACTTCATTGACTATGAAAAGGCATTTGACAGCATGACAGGGAGACCCTTTGGAAACTCCTTCGCCACTACGGTGTGGCAGATAAACCTGTAAGAATCATCAGGAACTCTTACGAGGGAATGACCTGCGAGATAGTCCATGGAGGACAACTCACTGAAGCCTTCGAAGTGAGAACCGGAGTCCGCCAGGGATTTCTCACCTTTTCTCTACCTGCTGGCCATAGACTGGATCGTGAAGACATTCACAGCAAGGAAAAAAAAATCGTATCCAGTGGACACCTTGGATGCAAATCGACGACCTGGAGTTTACAGATGACCTGGCCTTACTCTACCATACCCATCTGCAAATGCAGGAGAAGCCCGACAAAGTGGGTGTCACATCAGCACAACTTTGGCCTCAACATTCACAGGAGAAAAACCAAGAACCTGAAGGCTAACATGGCCAGCACAACTTCAGTCTCTTTTGCAGGCGATGCACTGGAAGAGGTTGAGGCCTTCACCTACCTGGGCAGGGTCACAGACAAGCAGTGCAGCAGAGACACCGACATCAAGGCAAGAATCAGCAAAGCAAGAGCTGCCTTCATTCAACTAAAGAAGATCTGGAGCTCCAAGGACCTAGCGCTGCAACCCAAGATAAAGCTTTTTAACACCAATGCAAAATAGGTTCTTCTGTATGGAACAGAAAATTGGACCACCACCAGCTAGGTCCAGACATACATCAACACCTGTCTGAGGAAAATCCTCCAAATCCGCTGGCCAAACACCATCAGCAACAACTTATGGCAGCAGACTTTCCAATCCTCTGCTCATCATAAAAAGACGCTGGGGCTGGATCGGTCACCCCTCCACAAGCCTGCATCAAACACCACCAGACAAGCCCTCACCTGGAACACTCAAGGGAAAAGAAAAAGAGGAAGGCCAAGAAACACCTGGCGTCTAGGCTGACTGCAAGGCGATGGGTGACACCTGGAGGCAGAGTGAAAGAAAAGTCCAGGACACAGATGGTTAGAGAGTCCCGATTTATGGCTTATACCCCAGGGGTGGTGGCAGGAATAAGTAAACAGATGAAGGCGATTGGTGGGGGCCAGTCCTGTTACAAAGTGCTGCCAAATGGAGTGCTCTGTTTTTTTTCTTCATAATATGGTTCCTGAGGGCAATGGTTACACACCAGATGGAGATGACTAAACATCCTGTTTGATTGTCTATAGCCAGAGCCTGCACCCAACCCCCAGTGGATGGCCAACTTCCCCATTGCGCAAACTCCCCATTGCACACAGCCTTCAGCCGTGCGCAGCAGTGAGTTGGCCCTGCACTCAACCCACCGCAGGCAGCCAAACCCCACTGAACATGGCCTATGGCATACACAATGTTGTTTGGCCACAGGACAGGTGTATGACCAGACCTTCTCATGGTTTAAAAAAAAAAAAAAGTATTTTTATCAGTACTGTAAAATCACAGGGGGTGCTGCGCTGAGCACTATGGTACCAGGAGCTGGTACCCATGGCCTGATTTTTAGGTCTCGCCTACGCAGCGCGCATGCGCTGCTTAGGAGAGACCTTTAGTTATCGGCACAGCTTTGGGGGCACAAACGTGCACGCGTTGCATTGCTTGCAATGGCAACGCGTGCACGTCTGGCGATTCCCTTGCGGGAGCGCGCAGCGCCATATGGTGGCGCCATATGGTCGCAATCATCGCGCCTTGCTGCACGCTCCCGCAAGGGAATCGCGCAGGCCCCCTCCTGCCGCGCGAGGTGCGCGCTTGTTTTTTTTAGCGCCCTCCGGAATCTTGATTAGTGGAATAGAAAATATCTTTATTTGGTTAACAACTGTTTCAGTAGTGATTTATCTATTTTCATTAATCTTCATGAGCCAACTGTTACCTTAACCATTTTGCCACATAGCAGCACCTTTCAAACGGTATTTTTGCCTCATTAATAACATTCATTCATATCGCTGACAAAAGTAAATGCTGACATTCTCAAATTTCAGGAGCAACTCTGCCAGTTGCAACCTTAGAATTTAGGTGATGGAGCTTTCTTCCTTAGATGTTAGCACATCCTCGTATAGAAGTATATCAGTAACCTTGCAACAGGCAAATTAGACGTGACTACTAAGTCGGACTTGCTCACCTGAAATTGTTCATCACAAATGCAATAAATAGAATCAAGGGTAGGTATAACAAATGTCTCATGCAAATAGCAAGACAGTGCATTTCTTTGCGATAGGGAATGGTAAGGCCAGGAGGCAAAGAGCTGGCATTTTGCGCTCTCCACTGTGAAAGAGATAAGTGTCTGGAGTGCCACACTTCGTGAATGTTTTCTTAACCGCAGTTTCCTTTAGGTCCCACTCACGTGGCGTACCTGTCAGTTTAACGTTGAATACGATAGTGTGCACTCCACTTTTAATCCACTTATGCAATGTATTATTGAAAGCTCAAAGGCAAAGTCTTGGCGTGCGGATTGGTATGTGTTCTGTCCCAGCAGCACAATATGTAATCCCAAACACCAAGGCGCACTGCCATGTAGGCAATAACCAGATGATCAAAAGACAGGAATCTGATGTAATCAACTTTATTCCAATTTCTTCAATAATTTCGGAGTCTAAACAGAAGCAACGTGGTTCCAATCTTTCAAAGTAGAAGAAATGCCCATACAGGCTTATTTCTAAAACATAGTGGAATTCACTCTGCAATGCATCCTAGTAAATCATAATGTTGTTACGCCCCATGCATTTCAGGCAGAGAAGCCCTTCGTCACGGGTAACTAATATAAAGAGGGGCGGCCATCAGTAACCATCAAAAATCTCTTCATCGGAAAACATAAAAGTGTAAAACATACGTTTCATGCAGTCAATGTGCAGTGCAAAAACCAACACCAAAACCTGCTACCTAAATAAAATGAATGACTTCAGAGACAAATGTGCCATGGCAAACATAAAATGTGAGTCACCATAACAAAACAAAAATTGGCATAGCCAATAGGTCTCGCCTTTGGGACCTTATAAGTGTTTAGCCATGCAACAGTTGATGATCTTTCACCAAGGATATTGTGCTGCATAACTAAATACTTATAAGGTCCCGAAGGCGAGACCTATTGGCTATGTCAATGCTTGTTTTTTTTATCTGTGTTTAAGGGGGGGCACTTTGGTACTACAACCAATAAGGCCCTGGTGGTCAGGATATGCCCACCCTTCTTCCTTATGTGGCTTTTTTTTGTTTCTTTCAGGACTCGGGGACTGAGTTCCCAAGCCCTGTAATGACTGCCACAACATATTCTCCATGTCGTAGCCAGCCAATCAGAATCCACCCATCCACTTTGAAAGGGCCAATCAGAGCATATCTGGATACCAATGGTCCAGATAGCTCTAACTTTTTAGCAGCATCAACCACTTCATGCGCAACTGGGCACCTTTTTAAACTTTATTTTTCCCGAAAAACGCTAAATGGATTCAGACCAAATAACAAAAAGCCCACTGAGTATAAAGTTTTTACTTTTTGCTAAATTAGGAGTAATTGCATTGAGCAGTTTTTTTCTGTATCAGAGATAAAACGTTCTTGTGGAAATGTATGTGGGAAATCACACTTCTGGGACACCCCTCCTCTTTTTTCCTTGCTCCCCACACCCTCTCTCCCCTTTTTGGATTGATGCAAATCTTTCTAGGAGAGAGTCAAAGTGGATGAACTTTTTTGGGGAAAGTTTTGTGCAGATTTGTCAAATGGTGCCAAAGTTATTAAAGAAACAAAAAATCCCTTTCCTATGGAATCTCTGACCTAACTATAACTACAAAGTGGCGATCACCACTGTATAATTTATTAATTTATATGTGTGTGTGTGTATATAGATACACACACACACACCATCAGCAGATGACTCACTGAGCTGTTTTATATATTGACTATTTTTATTCAAACATTTACACAGTCAAACCACCAATTAACCTAGAAAGGCTAACAGGATCCCAACAACACAAAAAGAGGCCAGTTTTGGAATAAACTAACTGCTCTGCAAAATTAACTGAACAATGAAAGACTCTGATGGGTGACCACACACTAGAAAGGAGCAGAGAGGCAAAGAGCCACAAAAGAGAACACAAACACATCAAACTCTTCTAATATCCTGCTCAATCCCCTGAGAGAAATGACACAGGTGGAGAGTGAATGCAATCTGGCCAACGAAAGGAAAATATACAAATGTTGGAGACGCACACATAAATTACCCTAAATTTGAGTAGTTGTTGTGAATTCTATAAACTTGCATGACTTTTGTACTCCAAGCGCTGAAATGCAAGTCAACTTGTTTTTTTACAGGAAATCCAATTAACGGGGAGAGGATGTGGCCTAACGGCTAGAGCAGTCAACCGCAAAACTGGGGTAACCGGGTTCAAGTCTCGGCAGGGATGCTCAACATCCTGTGATTCCGGGCAAATCACAATCTCCCTGTGCCTAACAAAAAATGAATGTGTCCATCTGTAACACAACTGGAGCTCATGTAAAGCCCTCTGATACCTTTGGGTCTAGTTTGCGCTATATAAAACTCCCCCCAAAAATATATGAGAATACCCACACCCATGATCCATGTAGTGATGTGAGCTCGATTTCATGGAAACGATCTCTCCATTTTGTGGTCTGATACTAGACCACGTATCTGTCCCAATATTTCCCTAATATTATTTGAAGGAAGTGGATGGATGGCCTGATTGATGCTCAGCAACAGTGTACTTTACAGACTATATTTGTTTACATATGTTATTTTACTGAAATACAATACATTTAAAAAAATAAATGTGTTCGTAGATAATTTGATATTGAATCAGTTAGTACATCTTCTCCCCTACAGAGAAAATAGTAAAAAAACAACCATTTGCAATGCAATAGGTCTCGCATTACTGAAAGTTTGAGCTATCGGCATTGCTTATAATAATGCAACGCCAATAGCTCAAACTTTCAGTAATGCAAGACCTATTGCATTGCAAATGCTTGTTAACTTGTGTGTGCGCCAGTGCCAAGCTCTAGCAATGGGACGCAGTCTCACAGAGCAATGGTTAGACCCGCCATACATGCATACACAAAAACAACAAGCCTGACTCGTGTAACCACACTTACATGTAGTCATATGCACACACACAGATAGGCCTTTGTAGGCTAACGGGATTTGCAACACGGTATAAATGGTATAACCAGTGTGTCATTCCAAAGAAAGGGAGACCACACTTCTGGAAGCAAGGAAACAAAAGATTTATTTAGTACAACAAAAGATAATCTCTAGAGATGGAAGAGTGTCCGAGACCCACGGATTGCGTAGGTGTCAGGAGACTGTTCAAAATGTCCTTGGCATGCAGCATTTTTTATAGGATGTAGACACTCCCCTCGGGTGTAGGAGGATGACAGAAAGTCAGTTGGTATGCAGGAATTCAGGTGTGTGGAGCAGATTTTCAGGTGTTGGGCCAAAGGAAACTCCGAGGAATGCAGGAGTTCAGGAGTGCGCTGGACATATTCCTGTTTGGGGGCAGCTTTCATGCCTTGCAGCTGAGGAGGGTTTTGTGACCTGGCCAGGTGTTAGGCCGTTGGCAGGGACAGACCTGTTCTGTTGCCTATACAAGTTCCAGAGATAAATGCGTGGGTGCAGTAGAAACCGGCCCAGGGCACCAACACAGGGTCACGTAGGAGACAATCTTGTGAAAGGTCAAGAAAGCGTTTTGTGAGCAAGATGTAGGTCATACACGGCAACATTTAGAAATACAGTTATTACAGTCCCTCCTCTTGCCGTGTGCAATGTCATTAGTAAATGTCAATTTTACAGAGTTCTTCAAATGTCTGATATAGTATTTTGCTGTTTTCAGTCTGACTGGTCATAGGTGTGGATCTGCAGGTAGATGCACACAGAGAACAGAGTGCTGGGCCACAATGGACGCACAGGCAACAGAAGATGATGGTACCCAAGGGGATCGTGAGGAGCGCCAGTATCTTCCATCCCCAGGTGATCAGAATGTTCCATGAGCCAGTTGTCCAGGTCCAAGGGGTCCCATTGTCTGGTTGTATTTCGGTGGCAATCGGTGTAGTTTGGAGATTGCTTCATAGACGGAGGGCGATGAATCAGGAATATACACACAGCAGCTAGCCCCGATGATGCGACAGGCCCCTCCTCGATCTGCCAGGATGACGTCGAGCACCATGCGATTCTGAAGAGAAACCATCCGTGTAGCATCGATTTCGGCCGTGTGCTGGGTCAGTATTCCTGCAGTGATGTTGGCAGTAGCTTCCAGGACTCTGGTGAGTCGCCTGGTGTTGAGACTGTTGGACATGGGACCCCAAAAAGGTAGAAGGCCCTTCAGGGCATCGCCGAATTGCTGGTTGCTGGTGTCGGTCTGGTCTATATCTGGTACCCGTCTCCTCTGTCTGTGGTACAAGTTGTTCCTGTTAAATGTGGGTGGCAGCAGGAATGCAATATAGCATGTGCCACTCCAGTCAGAAGGCAGCCAGGTGTAAGCTTTGTTTCCACATACAAAGTGCAGTCCTGATGGAAGGCTGAGGTATGGGGTGAAGTTGTTGTAGGTTATGGTAGTATTGCACAGACTGGCTCCTATAGGTATTGTTCCTTGACCTTGCAGACACAATGTACCAGGACGTGATGTAACTGAAATGGCAACTTCTTTCTCTTGAGTAGGAAAGAAAGTGTAACCCCAGGTGTCCTGCATAGGGGTGGACATAATAGCGTGCATTTGTGGCGGGTCAGAGGCATTGCAGAGAGTATTGTTTTTTTATGAAGAGTCCAAAGAAAGGGTTGGAATGTTGTAAGGTTGCCTTTGTCATAACATGATGGAAAAACGTTCGTCAAATTGTACATCAGAGCACAAGTGTAGGCCGGAGTGGCGGGAAACACCAAGAATGAGATAGTGTGCTGAACTGCATGAGGTAGGAGTCCACAAACATAACAGTCTGTCGCATTGGAAACCTGATTAAACTGGTGTAACATTTGAATAAAAGTATTATTATGAAACTCCAAGTGTCTGTTGAGATGTGGGTCTGGCCAAGGTACATGAGAATGTTCAGGTGGCGTTGGTGGAACTGTTGCTTGGGGTAATACAGTATGTTTGGCGGGGACTATTTCTTCGAGGATCCAGAACACTACGCTGAACAGGACAAAAATGGCAGTCAGGATAAACAGTACTATTGTCCGGGTACTACAAGTTCTCATTTTAGCTTTCTTCAGCCTTGGAGCTAGACTTGTTCTTTAGCTTAGCCTTGGACCGGAGGTAGTATCCGTCTGTTCCTTCGTCACAAAGTTCCAACTCAGTGTCCGACTCAAGGCGTGGTGATGCAGATTTTTCGTGCCTTAAGACTTCTTTCTGGGTTTGTAGTTGTTCTTTGGTGACGGGGTCCACTTTCCTGCAGTGGGACGCATGTACCCACGACTTTCTTCCCTCCACTCTGACGGCTGTCCTTGTGGCCAGGAGTACCTGCAGAGGCCCCTTCCAGCGTGGTTGTAGGGATTGGGTGCGGGCGAAGTTTTTCACCAGGACAAATTCGCCAGGGAGGATGTGATGGCCTGGACCCTGGGATCTGTCCTCAGTAGTGGCCCGCACCTGTTCATGGATTAAAGACAGGGTCTCAGTAAGTTCATACAAATAATCAGTCAATATTTCCTGTGGTAGGTGTGAAATGGACTTTGGAGAGGGTGCATTCCAGATATTCATGGGCCTGCCAAAAACTACCTCGTATGGGGTAAGATGGGATTTGGAATGTGGGACTGATCTAATAGATAGTAGTGCCAATGGAAGAGCATTGACCCAATTCAGTCCTGTTTCTGTTGTTATTTTAGCCAGCTTTTCTTTAAGGATCCCATTGTACCTCTCCACCAGCCCTGCTGCCTGTGGGTGGAATGCTGCATGAAATTTTTGTTTGACCCCAAGCCCTCCCAGGATGTTCTTGACTGTCTGTCCAATGAAATGGGACCCCCTGTCACTTTGCATTAATCTACAAAGGCCATATCTAGGGAAAAATTCTTTCAATAAGACTTTAGCTGTAGTGATGGCAGTGTTATCCTTTGTGGGGTATGCCTCAACCCATTTGCTAAAGGCACAGACTACCACCAATGCATATTTGTAGTGATTGACTCTGTTTAACTGTATATAGTCTATCTGAAGTACTTCAAATGGTGCAGTAGGAAGGGCGAATCCTGCCATTGGGACTTTAGTTCCCTGACCTATGTTGTGTCTGAGACATGTGAGGCACTGTTTGACAAACCGCTCTGCTGCTGGGCGGAGTCGGTGGTAATCCCATACTTCCTTGAGCATGGTACACATGGCCTGGGAACCAATATGTGCAGGTAAGTGAGTCATAGTGAGCAAGGGGATTACGTAAGCCTGTGGTAATTTCCATTTTAGCATATCTTGGGACCTCCAGCACCCCTCTTCATCCATTGTTCCCTCTGTTTCCCACTGGGCCTTTTCTTCAGGAGTGGCTGAACGCTGTATGTCAATTATCTGCTGTCTAGCGTCATGCCATTTCTCAGCTTGTGACTTTAGGACGTATACTCTAGCTGGTACTTCCCCCAATGCTGTTTGTCTTGCTATCTTATCTGCTAAGGCATTCCCTTGCCCTACTTCATCTGTCACCCTTTTGTGAGCTGCACATTTGATTACTGCCAGTTTGGTTGGTAAAGTGATTGCTTCCAAAAGGGCATTGATAAGGTCGCCATGCTGAATAGGGGTGCCATGTGAAGTAAGGAAACCTCGTTCTTTCCATAGTAGTGCAAAATTATGTACCACGCCAAAGGCATATTGACTGTCGGTATATATATTGACTGACATATTGGTACTAAGGATGCATGCTCGTGGAAGGAGCTGTTATTTCTGCTGCCTGGGCTGATTTCTGGAGAATTCTAGCTGTTTCCATCACTGTAAGGGCTGTAGTGACTGCATAGGCAGCGGAAGTAGTACCGTCCGGTATTTTTAGACATGACCCATCCACCCATAAGTGGCCTTCTGCCTCTGGAAAAGCTGTATCTTTCAGATCCACCCGACTTTTTGTTTCAGCTTCAGTATGGAATACACAGTCATGGTGGGCTGGTTGTGTGAGGGGATCAGTAGTTGGTAAGGGTAAGAGTGTGGCTGGGTTGAGGGTGGTACAACGTTGTATTGTGATATGCGGGTTAAGAAGGGTGAGTTCATATCCATGTAGTCGGGCACTGGTGAGATGTTGTGTCTTGGTTTTGTTGAGCAATATGTCCACTGAGTGTGGGACAAAAACCGTCAGGGGGATCCCAAAACAATGCCCTCCGTCTGTCGCACCGCCACTGCAGTGGCCGCTACAGCGCGTAGACAGGTGGGCAAAGCAGAAGCAACAGGGTCCAGGACTGCAGAAAAGTACGCACATGGTCGCTTGTGTGTGCCATGTGTCTGACAGAGGAGCGAGAGGCTGCATCTGTTGTAATTTGGCAGCATTTAAGTTAAGCATTAACTGAAGACAGCCTGTATTTAGAGGCTAAATTGTCCGCTTTGTGGAATCCATTTTGTATTTCTGGCAGCCATTTTGGCTGCCATGTGCTACCATGTGCTCGCCATGTGCTCTGTCCTACCTTCCTGTCAACTGCTCTTGAAATCTGCCTAGAGACAAGTTATATTTAGTTCTTCTTGCTTTGCACATGCTCAGTTGAGCTTGCAGCTGTTCCGAGTTTATAAATGTCAGGATGTGTCTACTAAAAGTAGAAACTGTTAGCTCCACCCACTTGTCGACTGTGCATTCTCTGTATTACCTTATATGTGCCTAAAACCAGCATTTGTGTTAGTACCGCCTTCATTTGAGCCCCTGTGTGGGTATAAAGGACCAGGATCCTTCCATTCAGTGTGCTACTTCATGCATTACTGAAGGGTGATGTGCGAATGTTAGCTCCACCTCATGAGGTTTAATAAACTCTGTCTTTTCTATTTCCAGTTTCTGTGCCAACTTCTTCCTAAGTGTCTGAGGACTCTGTGCAGAGAAGGGAGAACCCTAAGCACTGGTAGGCCTTGCTGAGGCTCACTACAACAAATTGGCGCTTCCAACGTGGGACTCATCAGCGACTCGGATGCCCGAAGGACTGGTCGCGACGAAGGATTGGAATCTCGCTTTGGACGCGATCGCTGCCTGAGGAGACCAGAGTCTTGGCACCCACGGCGTTTTCCTTTCTTTCTGATCTGACCATCCCGGCAGCGCCGGTCACTTGACTGAGATCTCTTCTGTTGATTCGCCGTGCAGTGACCATTTGGTCGATTTGAGAACTTGCAGTTGGAACCTGGACACCATTTGATTGGTAAGAGCCGTTTTGCGGCACTTGCTGTTGGTTTGATGCCTTTGATTGGTAAGGTAGTTTTAGTAACACTTACTGTGGCTTTGTTTGTATAATTGGCCAATTTTGGAATCTGTTTTGTAATTATATATGTATTGCAATACATATAGGCAGGTAATGAGGAGAATTTTCTCTATTTAAAATTGTTTGAACAGCGCAACGTACGAAGAGTACCTTAAGCGCTACTTTGATTATAATACTGCATATTTTGCACTATTTTTTGGCATGCCTGTTTTCAGCACACTTCGTAGGATGTGTTGCTTTTGTAGTGGTACCAATTTGAGACTTGACGAAGCTACAACCAGCCCCCGGAGGGCACGCCTAATAGAGATATGTATATTAAGTATGGTATTTCTTCTATAATGTACTGCACGTTATGGAACAAATATACTAGTAAAGATCCTGAGTTGCGTTGGCCTATGTATGGGTCATTTGATTAGCGAAAAATTCAGTATGTGGAACAATGTATGTTTAAACGAAAGACTAGGCAAGATATGTTTGATTGTGTGCGAATGTGGGAGAAAGAAGTGCGTGAGCGAATGAAGCGTGAGCAAGCCTTGATTGACAAAGAACAGCGAAAGACCATTTATGCGAAAGCATTAGAGTTAAAAAACAAGGAGATGAGAGAAATTAAAGAGAGGGAAGATAGGGAACGCCATTTACAGGTGACTGGCCAATACGCTGTTAGGCAGCCCCTTTATCCTATCCTTAATAAACCACAAGATGATTTCTTGTTATTAGATCGTTCTCCACCTCCGTATATTTTTTCTTCTGCTCCTCATGAGTCAGATGAGGACTCTTTTTCAGACCAGGACAAAGCTCGAGAAACTCGTTCCATGCTATCTGCTGAGCGTGCATCTGACATTAGATCTACTGCGCGTAAAGCCGTTCGTAGTACTACCACTGCCTCTGAACTTTTAGATAGTATAAAAGGATGGCAGGAAAGGGAGCAAATATATTTTACCGATACATTTGCTGCAGAGGTTATTGAACGATTTAGGAAGTATTCGGTAGAAGTGGAGCCCAATGATGTAGCAGCTGATTGTAAACAATTACGTGACGGTCTTTTTGTCTTCTCCCAGGTGGCTGACACAATCAGACACTTGGTTAAACTGCGTGTTGAAGCAGCCCGTTTGCAAGAGGAGAAAAAGGCAGCAGAAACAGCTGCACTAGCATCTCAGATCAGCATGGCACGAACTTCTACTCCTGAAACAGATAAGAATGTTGTAATTCATGTGAAACCCATGCGGGAAGCCGCGCCTTTATATGTTCCTCCTAAAGGAACGGGTACAGAGGATGATAAGACTTCTCTTAATGCGAAAGGGTACTTTATTTATAATTGGGTTTACACTTCTTGGAATAGAGCAGATGTTATGGCCCTTAAAAATGCATTGCCTGACCAGCGAAAGAATCCAGCAGCCTTTTATGAGGAAGTTGAGGGTGCAATCAGCTCTTGTACTATGACTCTGTCTGATATTGATTTGTTTTTTGGATTAATATTACCACCTGATATGTGGAGAACTGTGCGTAAAATAGATGATAATGCGACATTTGGAGCATTGTGGAAAGATTTAGAGCGGTTAGATGAAGATAGAGAACCTGCACAGAAACCGTGTCAGTTAATTTTAAATCTTCCGGCAGCTATATTAGTTAAGTTAAAGACGATCATTCCCCCTAAAAAGATAGGATTGGACAGTGCTAGCGTCTTGCAAGCAAAAGGTAGATGAATCAGTTTCTGACTTCTTCACACGCTTTGAAGAAGCATTTCACGATTTTAGTGGCCAGTCATTGACAGATGACACGGGTAGGCATCTGTTTGTCGATAAATATGTCGCAAACCTTTTGCCAGGAATAGCTAGTCGCTAAAGGCCAGTGAGAGTTCATGGACTACATCTTCTCCGGTTTCTCTTTTAACTATGGCCCAGTATTATGAGCGGCAAGAATTAGAAGCCAAAGGTAATGAGGATAAAAAGTCTAAAGAGTTGAAAACAAAGGTTATGTTGGCTCAAGCTTATGGTCCGCCTTCTAGAGATAATGATAGAGGTGGACGTGGATCTTATGGTTCGTCCTTTCCTTCCTCTGCCCGTTCGAATTTGTCTGTTGATCAGTGTGCGTACTGCAAAAATTTGGACATTGGCTTTCTGATTGTCCAGTGCTGCTTGCTCAGCAGAATCTACGTGGTCGGGGACAAATGAGAAATCGTTCAGGATATCAAGGGCCTAGAGGAAGCGCGAATGATCGTGCTCGGTTTGATGCTAATACACGTGGGCAGAATGGGTTTAACACTTTTGATAGAAGGAACCAATATCAAATGTCTGACTATGTGCCCTCTGATTTTCAAGATTCTGCTTATGCATAGGATTGCCTAGGATGGGGTAAGGAATCAGTTGAAGTTCCAGTAGATCAGAGGGGTCCCTATGTTACAGCACATGTTTTGGGTTCTACTGATCAGTTTCTGGTTGATACAGGAGCTACTCGTAGCGCCTTGTCTAAACAATTGGTTCCAAGGGCTCCCCTGTCTGGCTTAACCATTACATCGATAGGTTTCGATGGAACACCTTCCCTTAGCCCATTGTCACAACCACTTGCATTTGATATTGATAAGTTTACTGCTCCATGTCCGTTTTTGCTTTCTCCAAACACACCAGACAATATTGTGGGTCTTGATATGCTTAAATATTTCAGGGCTACGATAAGGTGTTCTCCGGAAGGAGTACGGGTTATTTTGAATGACAACTACCCTATGATTGAGAGATCTTGTATTGTTAAAGAGGACATTGCACTAGCCTCACTCCCTAGTACTTTGTGGGCTACTTCGGACACTGATGTAGGGCAAATGGTTATTCCACCAGTACATATTAGTGTCAAGGAGGGCGCTTTATTGCCAAGACTGCCTCAGTATAAAATTTCTCGAGAAGGAGAAGAAGCACTCACACGTATTGTACATGATTTAATTAAGGTGGGGGTTGTGGAAGAAGTTCCTTACAATATTTGCAATAGTCCGATTCTTCCCATTTTGAAAAAAGATACTGACACTAGGATTTATAGATTTATTATCGATTTGAGAGAAGTCAACAAGATTGTAGTACCACAGTACCCTGTAGTCTCTGACATAACGACATTGCTTACCTTGGTCCCTCCAACAGCAACTACATTTTCTGTAATTGATCTGAAGAACGCTTTCTTCTCGATTCCTATTCATCCTGATAGCCGATATTTGTTCGGTTTCACTTTGAATAATAGATCATACAGATTTTGTAGAGTTCCTCAAGGCTATACTGAGAGTCCTAGTATTTACAGTCAAGCATTGAAGAGACAGCTTGATTCCTTTACCTTGCCTAAAGGAGTGGCTCTCATACAATATGTCGATGACATCTTGTTGGCAGCCGATACACCTGAGCAGTGTGAGAAATGCACTTTGTCTTTGCTTTCTTTTCTTGCTACACACCACCATAAAGTATCACGAAAGAAATTGCAATATTGTAGACCGAAGGTGACCTATTTAGGACACCTTCTGTCTAAGGAGGGCCGTGCACTGACACCAGATCGCATTCAAGCAATTTTAGACACCCCAGTACCTTCCACGCAGAAAGATGTCCGTGCATTCATTGGTCTGACTTCGTTTTGCAGGCAATGGATATTGGGTTTTTCACACATTGTTAAACCCTTGCTAGCACTTTTGACTAAAAACACTCCGATCCCCCTTCCATGGACAGATGAATGTCAAAATGCTTTTTGTCAGTTGAGACAAGCTCTTTGCTCTGCACCAGTGTTAGGCACACCAGATTACACGACGGCTTTTACACTCTATGTACATGAGAAAGAAGGATGTGCATTGTCAGTTTTAGTACAGACACACGGGGACAAACCGCGTCCTTGTGCATACCTTTCTGCAGTTCTTGACCCTGTTGCTCGTGCATTGCCTGGGTGTTTCCGTTCAGTTGCAGCGACGGCTGTGTCCATACGTCAGAGTGAAGGGATAGTTTTGTCACACAAACTGTTGGTGCTAGTACCCCATGCAGTAGATGCCCTTTTGAATCAGACTAAGACTCAGCACTTAACTAGTGCTCGTTTGACAGGATACGAATTGACACTGCTAGCACCTCATATTACCTTGAAAAGATGTGCGACACTGAACCCCGCCACTTTGTTGCCATATCCTGCGACTCAGTCTCAGTCAAAGGAGCCTCACGATTGTATATTCCTTACTGAGGAACAGACAAAGGGTCGCATCGATTTGCAAGATACGCCCCTCTCAGATGTAGATGGGGAACTGTGGGTTGATGGGTCCTGTTTGAAGTTACCAGATGGCACGACTTCAGCTGCTTATGCAATTACCACGCTTGAGACAGTAGTGGAAACAGCTCGCATACCTCAGAAGTCGGCTCAAGCAGCTGAACTAATAGCTTTGACACGAGCGTGTGAGCTTAGCACTGACTTGTGTGTGAACATTTACACGGATAGTCGCTATGCTTTTGGAGTGGTTCATGATTTTGGCCTACTCTGGAAGGAAAGAGGCTTTCTTACATCCCATGGGATGCAGATAATGCACGGAGAGTTAGTGCATAATCTCTTGACTGCACTTACATACCCAAAGAAAGTTGCTATTATGAAATGTAGCGCACACAAGAAAGTGACTGACAAAATAGGACAAGGCAATGCCTTTGCAGACCGCGTAGCCCGTGAGACTGCGATGCAGCGAAGCACTACACCCATGTACGTAGTGAAATCACAAGCTGAGCGTTGGCATGATGCTAGAGAGGAAGTATTGGATATACAGAGATCTGCTTCTGTGGAAGAGCTTGAGCAATGGTCTAAAGAAGGAATATTAGATGATGAGGGTTGTTGGCGTAACAAAGAAATGAATAAGTGGAAATTGCCTGCGGCCTATTTACAACCTATGGTTCAAATGGCACATGGGCTGGCACATGTTGGAGCTCTAGCAATAACTACATTGCTTACACAAGTTTGGGAGCATCCTGAAATTGCTAGCACAGCCAAAAGGGTAGTACAGTCCTGTTTGATCTGTTGGCAGTATAATCCTGGAAAAGGGACACGAACTCCTACAGGAGGGTTTGCTACACCAACCGCACCTTTTGAAGTTTTGCAGATGGATTACATCCAACTCGAACGCTGCAATAATCTGAAATATGTCCTAGTGGTGGTATGTGCCTTTAGCAAATGGATAGAGGCATACCCTACGAAGGATAATACTGCTCTCACCACAGCAAAGGTGCTTCTAAAGGAGTTTTTCCCTAGATACGGTGTTTGTAAACTTTTGTGGAGTGACAATGGACCTCATTTTATTGGGCAAGTTGTTGAGCATGTCCTGAAAGGATTAGGGATCAAACAGAAATTCCATACAGTTTTCCACCCGCAATCAGCAGGATTGGTGGAAAGGTATAACGCTACTTTAAAATCAAAGTTGGCGAAAATACTGGCTTCCACGTCTCTAAAGTGGCCAGATGCCCTACCTTTGGCATTACTATCCATAAGATCGGTGCCACATTCACGATCAGGTCTTACCCCCTATGAGGTGGTGTTTGGGAGACCAATGAACATTTGGGGAATTCCTAAGCCACGCCCCATACATGATGTTCCTTGTGTTCTGATGAATGATTATTTGGCACAGTTAACTGACAGTTTGTTTTCTATTCATCAACAGGTTCGAAAGCTCTTCCTGACAGATCTACAGGTGAGGCCCACGAACTCCGTCCTGGTGACCATGTAATGGTCAAGGTCTTCGACAGATCGAACAGCTTGGAGCCAAGGTGGCGAGGACCAGAGCAGGTGCTCCTTGCGACAAGGACAGCAGTTCGAGTGACAAACAGAAAGAATTGGATCCACAGCACACACTGCAAACGCGTGTCGCCTGCCTTGGTGGAACCTGCTGTGTTGACCGACCATCGAGAGATTCTGGAGACGGAGAAAGGCCAAGCTATCTCACCTGACGAATCTGCGGAAGTCTTCCCGGACCACACGATCACTGGAGTATCCAGATATCAATTGAGACCGAGGAAAGGATCTGCAGTTTTGGAAAAGACTGGTTGAGCTACCACCCTGGGTTAGTGAAACGGAGAGCCATTGTGGCAAGGGGAGGGGGATCAGCCCTGTATTAGTGTAGTGACACCCGCTTTGGCCCATGGTGAAGAAATCAGCGGCTGCCCAGGGAGAAGAGCTCCTACGACTGTTTTCAACAAGTTTTCAGAAAGATCAATCATTACTGCTGCTAAAATGAAAAAACAAATCATTTGTGCTGTAGGGTTTGTTGTTGCTATGGTGGCTATGGCAGCAATTACGTGGTACATCGAGAAGGTGGCTCCTGTTCGACAGCTTTTTGTTGCCACTACAACAGTACCCGTGGAACACCACTACTTTACTCTTCCTTACCATGAGCAAAAGCATCGACAATCTTACCTGAACAATACTTTTATCCAGATGTTGCACCATACTCACAATGCTACAAATACTACCAACTGTTGGGTGTGTGGGATGATACCTGCACATCAAAAGAAAGGAGGAACACCTTTTATTCCTCTTCCATTTTCTCACAATGGTTCTTGTCAAGCTTGGTATGCGCTCTTGTTTGCATATGGAAAGCCTTCAGTAGGTGGGATTATTTTTCAACTTAATAAAGTGTGTTATCAAAATAAAGAAGGTTATCCACAAGCCAAAGGGACTAAATGGGAATGGGAAGAGTATCAACCGGACAATATTTCAACACCATATGTTTTCACAAATGTGAGAATAATAAAGAACATTGGACCTTTTGTGATTTCTGTGATAAAAGCTAAAGCAGATTTGTGTATTTGTAGTGTTGGAAGAATTCCAGTGGGGAGGAGCGAGTGTACTGTAATCCTGACCATTGAAGGTGCCAATAAGAGCACTTTCACAGCCTCGCATAATACGTATTTTGTGTGCGGAAATAACGGATATTATCAATTACCTGTTGGGTGGTCAGGAATCTGCTATGTATCTTTTCTGTTGCCCCCTGTGTTTCTGGCACCTGCATTGTATCACCGTGATTTTAAACTGTACAATGACATTTCCAAAAACAGAAATAAGAGGACAATAAGTATGGATGAAGTTGACCAAACCGACACTACCCTACAACAATATGTTGATTTCAACTTGGGCTTATTTTTCTTTGTGGGTGCTGCATTAAACAGCAGGAAAATCCGACGACTGACTCGTGTTGTGGAAGCTGTTACTAATCAGACAGCTATGGCACTTGGGAACATTACAGAGGAAGTACAGATTGCAAGGATTGTAGCACTCCAGAATAGGATGGTGCTAGACGTGATTTTGGCTGATCGAGGTGGTGCATGTCGCATCATCGGTAGCAGCTGTTGTGTATTCATACCAGATCACTCACCTTCAGTATATGACGCAATATCAAAATTGCATAAGATTGCTGCAGAAATTCATCCAGAGACTGGAACTTGGACTTTTGCTGGATGGTTTTGGACTCTTGTTTCTGCTTGGGGCTGGAAGCTACTGACTATCCTGTGTGTAATAATTATAATATTTTTTACATGCTGTGTATGTACCAATGTGGTCCAATGCTTTGCTCCATTTGCATTTCTGCTTGTATACCTGCCAGAGGGAACATTGCTGAAACAAAGGCCCAACAAATGTTGAATAAAGAGGTGGCCGAAATAATGTTAATAGATGTACGGGATGAATATCTAGATTACCCCAGATAAACGAATGTCTTCAGCCAATGCTGAAAGGGTCGTCTGTTGTAATTTGGCAGCATTTAAGTTAAGCATTAACTGAAGACAGCCTGTATTTAGAGGCTAAATTGTCCGCTTTGTGGAATCCATTTTGTATTTCTGGCAGCCATTTTGGCTGCCATGTGCTACCATGTGCTCGCCATGTGCTCTGTCCTACCTTCCTGTCAACTGCTCTTGAAATCTGCCTAGAGACAAGTTCTATTTAGTTCCTCTTGCTTTGCACATGCTCAGTTGAGCTTGCAGCTGTTCCGAGTTTATAAATGTCAGGATGTGTCTACTAAAAGTAGAAACTGTTAGCTCCACCCACTTGTCGACTGTGCATTCTCTGTATGACCTTATATGTGCCTAAAACCAGCATTTGTGTTAGTACCGCCTTCATTTGAGCCCCTGTGTTGGGTATAAAAGGACCAGGATCCTTCCATTCAGTGTGCTACTTCATGCATTACTGAAGGGTGATGTGCGAATGTTAGCTCCACCTCATGAGGTTTAATAAACTCTGTCTTTTCTATTTCCAGTTTCTGTGCCAACTTCTTCCTAAGTGTCTGAGGACTCTGTGCAGAGAAGGGAGAACCCCTAAGCACTGGTAGGCCTTGCTGAGGCTCACTACAACACATCCAGATCGCTCGTGTACAAAAAGAAAAAATTGTTTGTGATAGTCAGGAGTACCTAGTACGGGAGCAGAGCACAGGGCCTGGCGTAGTGTCGTGAATGCTTCTGTGTGTTGGGTGGTCCAGGGGACGGGGTCAGATACATCTCTGGTGACTAGAGAAAGAAATGGTTTAATGATGAGGGAGAAATTAGGGACCCATTGTCTACAAAAGGAAGTCAGTCCTATGAGTGCTCTGACATCTCGTTGGGTGACAGGAGTTGGAAAATTCAGAATAGTTTGAATCCTATCTGGTGTAAGAGTGCGTCCCTCCTCAGACAACAAGTGACCCAAGTAGGTCACTTGTTGTTTACAATACTGTAGTTTGTCTTTAGAGACCTTGTGTCCCTTAGTAGCAAGAAACTGGAGTGTGATCATGGATGCTTTGCGGGCAAGTTGTGTTGTGTCTGCTGCTAAAAGAATGTCGTCAACGTATTGAATTAATACTACTCCTTGTGGAAGCTGGATCTGATCCAGTTGTGTTTTTAAAGCCTGGCCATAGATGCTGGGACTTTCAGTGTAGCCTTGAGGTGCTCTACAGAATCTATATGAGACATTCAATAATGTAAATCCAAAGAGAAAACGGGAATCCTTGTGTATAGGAATAGAGAAATATGCATTTTTAAGGTCTATAACTGTGAATACTCTAGCTGTTGGTGGGATCATGGTGAGAATGGTGGTAATGTCAGAAACTACAGGAAATTGAGGCTGCACTATTTTGTTAATAGCTCGCAGATCGATCACAAATCTATATATCTTTTGTCCTGTAGGGGAACGTTTAAGAACTGGGAGAATAGGACTGTTACAGATATTTCCTGATACCTGTTCCACTACACCAGCGAGTATGAGGTCCTGAACAATGGTTTGAAGGGCGACCTCTCCCTCTTTAGATATTTTATACTGTGGGATCCTTGGCAGAGTTGCTCCTGGTTTTACGGTGATATGCACTGGAGGCATTTGGATGGATCCAACATCCGTGTCTGAGGTCGCCCATAGACAGGGGGAAATAGTCGCCAAATCATCTTGTATGTGTGATAACTGTAAAAGCTGGGTAGGAGCAGAAGTTGCATTGTTATCGTACAGTATTAACCGAACGTTATTCGGTGAACACCGAATGGTAGCTCTATAGTGTTTTAACAGATCTAGGCCTAGTAAGTTCTCTGGGCATTGGGAAGACAGTAAAAAGGTAGCTGAAATTTGTTCACCTTGCATTGAGAATGGTGTTGGGTAGGACAAGGAATTGACAGAGGGCTGACCATCGAATCCAGTCGATGTAATGAGTTTGCCGGATGGAGGAGCCCTCGGAATCAGTGGTGTGGTTAGAGTGCTACGGGATGCTCCTGTGTCTATTAGAAAAGGTCCCGCTGACCCTGCAACTGATGCTGTAACATATGGTCCCTGTTGATCTACAGGTACTTCCACTGGTTCCTTCCCCATCCTAGACTGTCCTATGCTGCCCAATACAGGGATGACATTTCAGGATCATCCACGGTATAGTCCTGAAGGGTAGCTTGAAGTTCCTGCTGTCTTGGGCCTCTATCAAATCTATTCTCCCTGTAAAGTGGTGTAGCTCGTGTCTGGGTATTATGTGTTCTGGGTTGAGTTTTCCCCGAAGCGATGTTGGCTGCTAGAATCCTACAATCACCTTTCCAGTGTCCTGGTTTTTTACAATAAGCGCAGATGTCAGTAGGTTGGGGGCCTAGTTTGGGTAGTTGGCGTGGGGTATCTGAGGTATATGGTCTGGGTTCGGGGTATGAGACCGTTGGTCTGGGCATATGGCTGTTTGTGCGACGCGTATCTATTTGACTAAGCAACACTTGTTCTTTTAATTTCTTCTTTTTGTTCTCTTTCTCATCCTCCGCTGTTTTATTCTGTGTTTCGTAATATTGAGCCATAGTCAGAATAGTGGCCGGAGTGGCCGCTGGCCAACTACTTTCACTAGATGTTAGTCTGTTCCCTACTGAAGGTAACAGACCCTTTACAAAAGTTTGAATTAAGAGATGTCTGCCAGTTTCAGTGGTCACATCCTGACCACTGAAGTCAGCGTATGCTTATCCCAGCCTTGTGAAATAGTCAGAGACTGACTCATCCTGGTTCTGTTTACAGGCAGCAAGTAATGTCCAGTCTATTTTCCTCTCAGGTGCCATTGTTTTCAATTTTGTCAACAATCTTTGGGGCAATTTTAAAATATGGTCGTGTGGCTTTTCGCCTGGTTTCCTATTTGTATCTTTGAGTGCTAATTCTTCCCATGTATCCCCAAGGGCTGCCTGGTCATCTGTAAACCGTAGGGGTTTCCACAGTTCGGCTGGAAGTATAAGTCCAAAAAACTGTATTATGTCTGTTAGAGTCAGTGTATATGAACTCAGAACCTGTTGGACGCTTTCATAGAATCCTGTGGGATTCTTTCGGATATCAGGGATGTCCTTCCGCAGTTGCAACATTTCTGCTTTGGTCCAGGGGGTGTATACAAAATTAAACAGCCATCTAGAACACGCATTGGGATCATTAGGGTTAGTAACATTAGACCCATCGCCCCGAGGTGGGACAAAAACGGGTGCTGCTTCTTTAACAGGCATTTGCTGTATCCTTTCAATAGGTTCTACCTCATTGGAAAGACTTTCTTTATGTAAAGCTGTTTTAATCATTGTCAATAAAGTATCTCTTTCATCTTTTGTTGACCCACCACTTTCTACCAAACGATAGAGTTTGCGAAATGCTGTAGGTGTATCTACATATGTATCATCATTTTTAGCCATTAGGTGATAAGCCATCCTCTCTAGTAGATAGTTCTTTCCTGCTACTTGGATCTGCTCATTGGTTGCACTGTGTATATCTGCTGGGGTGGCACCTTTGTATATTAGCTGCTGGGCTCTGAGATTTATTCTTTTCCTGTCGTGGCTTCTTAATCGTGGGGGATGGTTTTGTCTATATTCACTAGTATCTGATTCATGACCTAGTACCAGGGATTCTGACTCGGAGTCTGAATCTGCAGCAGACGGGGCTCGCTTCTTTGTTTTTTTTATTTTTAATCTCACCACTGGTTCGTTAGCGGTAAGAGGCACGGAATCTGATTCGCTAACCGGGGGAATCGGGGCAGTTGCTTCAGATGGCTGAACAGGTTGATGTTGCGGGTTTGGGAGTACATTAGGAATGACAGGTGGAGGCTGTGGCGGTTGCATTAACAATTGTGGTTGATAAGCAGGAGGTCTTGAATACAATAGTGTATCCTCTTCATCTTGTTTAGTTGGTAGTACCGGATATTGACCTGTTACATTTAACCTAAATTCTCTGTCATGTCTCTCTTTATTCCGCTCTATTTCCTTCCCTTTAAGGGCTGCTATGTCTGATTGGGGTGTTCTCTTTTTCTGGTTATTTTCTTTAGCCTGGGCCTTCCTAATTCTCTCATGTATTTCTTTCTTCCAAAGGCTGAAAGAATCAAACATACTTGCTCTAACCTTCCGCCGGTGAAGTTGTTCTTCTAGGTACGTTATCTGCGGAATTTCAAATGACCCAAACTTTGGCCATTGCAATTCTATATTTGATTTTGTGTATTTCCGCCACGATTTTGTGTGAATAATGCCGGAATTACCATACTTTATGTACATTTCCTTATTAGGGGTCCCTTCCGGAGGAGCCGGCTGACTGTCTTCGAGAGTATCTTGGCCATAAAAACAGCAACATAATTTCCTTAATCTGTTAGAGACAGGCATGTCTAAGATATGGGTATCAACAAGGATATTCTCTTATGACTGCAGTTTTGTTCAAAATTGAGAACACATTACCTGCTCTTCGGTGTTTGCAAAGACCGAATAATTAATCCAAAACCAGAATAGTCAAAGGCATGCTCAATATGACGTTCAGAATAGAAAAAACATGTCGCTCAAGACGACCTTACCAGAATACTGATGTGTCCTGTTTCCAGCGGGGTCTCTTCTTTTTCGAAAACAAATCAGGTGGACCAAAGAAGGGATCCCCAGTCAGGACCGGGGCTACTGTTGTAGAGGACACCGTTGAGGGAAGGAGATACTGGCGACGTTGGCTACGGGGACTTGAATCTGCTTTTCCGTAGGTGCGCTCCTAAGTTACCGATATTTCCCTCCTCTCCGGGTCGTCAAGCCTGGGCCACCGAGTCTCTGACGGGTTCCACGTTGGTGCGCCAAATGTCATTCCAAAGAAAGGGAGACCACACTTCTGGAAGCAAGGAAACAAAAGATTTATTTAGTACAACAAAAGATAATCTCTAGAGATGGAAGAGTGTCCGAGACCCACGGATTGCGTAGGTGTCAGGAGACTGTTCAAAATGTCCTTGGCATGCAGCATTTTTTATAGGATGTAGACACTCCCCTCGGGTGTAGGAGGATGACAGAAAGTCAGTTGGTATGCAGGAATTCAGGTGTGTGGAGCAGATTTTCAGGTGTTGGGCCAAAGGAAACTCCGAGGAATGCAGGAGTTCAGGAGTGCGCTGGACATATTCCTGTTTGGGGGCAGCTTTCATGCCTTGCAGCTGAGGAGGGTTTCGTGACCTGGCCAGGTGTTAGGCCGTTGGCAGGGACAGACCTGTTCTGTTGCCTATACAAGTTCCAGAGATAAATGCGTGGGTGCAGTAGAAACCGGCCCAGGGCACCAACACAGGGTCACGTAGGAGACAATCTTGTGAAAGGTCAAGAAAGCGTTTTGTGAGCAAGATGTAGGTCATACACGGCAACATTTAGAAATACAGTTATTACAAGTGGACAGCGTAACATCGCAATTAACTTCCCCAATGCGCAATCCAAGGAGGTGATTGTCTCGCTGACGCCCACTCACTGAGCAGTTAAATGGGGTGTCTATGAGCACGTTAGCTGGAGCCTCTGTACACGTGCTGTCTGTCGGGTGGGGAACTGGAAGAAGGTGGAGTGGTATAGACATAATAGAGCCCAACAATAGTGTTCTGGTGCTTTCCCCAGTCCTCCGAGCATGGCCCAGGTGAGGTTCCCAGAGCCAGCTCCTCGAACCAATCCTGATGCTGCTCTTATGCTATTAATCAACATAAGAGCAGCATCTGGATAGGTGGCAGCATTTTATTTTTCACTTTTGATGTGCCAACAGCGGGGGCAACGCTCCTTCGCCTAAATAGAGAAGCCGCCGCTGGGGATAGTAAACTAAGTAACTGGAGAGTTTGGTGCTAATATGAACCGGATCATTTTTCATTTCTAAAAGCAAAATAAAGGACACTTCTACAAGAACTTTGCAGTGTACAAGTATGTGAATCTATTCACAGATATTGAAGCTCTTCCAATTGAAGTGGTGTACACAGCAAATGAAGTGGTACATATATTTCAGTACACAAATACAACGATAAAGAAGCAGAGCTTTCGAGTATCTCGTCCTGCACTCTGGTGGAAGGTTCTATGGGGCACATGCAACAAGCTAATTGCCACATTCACATCAGTGAGGGTATGGTGTGGCAAGAACCCTCCTCACCGGACATGAAAGAAAGGTGACAGCGTGGGGTGTTCGTGAAACGGGCACTGCAATCGGCACATGAATAAAGAACTGAAAGACAGCCTGGTAGTGAAAAGAAAGAGTGCGGCACGCTTGAAACAGGCGCCACAAGCGGCATATGAAAACAATGGGCTGTACCTGCACCTTCGAGCCTTGCCCACAGAAATGACGCCACACACTGCGCGCCGCCACAGCCAAAAACGCACAAACCTACAGAGTTGTCTGTTTTCCAAAGTGAATCTGGTGAGCCGCGCATAAAGAAAGGGGCGCGGCTACCATTAAAGCTAAAGCGCGGCATGGGATGCTTAACAAAAAAAAGACTTTGTGTATTACGGTAAATAAGGCGAGCCACGCATAAAGAAAGTTGCGCGGCCGCAAAGCGTGCTGCGCTGGTTTAAAAAAAGTGGTTGTGGGAGAGCAAATCCTACCTGCAAGGGCAGGCAGAAGAAAGTCATTTAAGAAAATAGTGCTCACAGACTGTAATTAAACCATACTGAGTAACAACATATGTAACAGGGGCAGTCCTCATAGGAGGTTACATCAGGAGAAAAGGAGGTACCAAGGAGGCACTACTAAGCCTATTCACAAATCAAAAGCCACCATTTACAAAGGACAGTAACAGGAGGCAATTGATGGGCGGAAAATGGGCGGAGCTTAAAGTCCATACCTGAATACAGCATATCTCAAAGAGACAGCGTGAGCCCTGCCGAGGTGAGACCTAAATAATTAAAATAAATAAAATGTGCACGATATAACTTAACAGCATTTTTGTGGCGTAGTGCACATTTTGGAGAGCACGGTGTCTCCTAAATACATTAAAAGCCCATAAGCATTCCATTCTCTATTTTATAACATTTGGGGAGATTATTGCCAATCGTCTCCCTTTAACTCTAAGCGGGCAGTGTTAATCATGGAGTTTAGGATATGAATAATTTTAATATCTGCATTATAGGATGAAGTGGTGCTGAATTTGCATCTGATTTTATACATCTTTCTCTTTTTTTACATAGTTTAATGTATTTCTCTAAAAACCTTTCACAAGATGACCTTTAACTGAGGGCCTGTGGCCATCAAGTGGTCAGCGTTGGTTTATTGCGATTAGCATTTCAAGCAGATGCTGAGACAATGTTATCCTTGACCTCACAGTTGTGAACTACCCATTTTAGGGTGAGTCCACCAGACAGTGCCAGATCCAGGTCTGCGAAAGACATATTGTGCGATTGCAGAGAACAGTGAAGGGGCTTGCAGTCTGCCCATTGCTTTACATTAGTTGTATTTACTGTCACTCTTTTCCTTGCTTCTTATTCAATGGCTTGCCTTGTCCATCTTGTGGCTGGCCCTTCACAGGAGCATTTCCAATTTACTTGGGTTGTATTCCCCTGCTCACTTTTAGAGAACAATTTTTTCTTTTGTATTTAGCACTCTACAAGAGAGCATGTGTTTTCCACCTCTCTTCCCAATGTCCTTCTCTTCCCTGCTCAGTGTTGCTCTCGCTCTCCCATGTGATTCTCCCTGCACTCCCCTGTGATGTGCTCGCACTCATGTGCTTTCCCCGTGTTGCTTTCTCATCATTGTGCTTCTTACCCCCTGCCACATTGCTCTGTATTGCCCGTTTGTTTCCCCCTGACCTCCACTTTGCTTTCACTTTCACCAATTTGCTTTTGTCCAAAGCCCACCTCTACCCTACATGCTGCTTCCCCCACACACTGTTACTTCCCCCATCTACACCCTCTGTGTTGGTTCCACCCCAGTGTTGCTTCTGCCCCATGTTACTTCCCCAGCCCGCTTAAAAAAAATGCTTTTGCACGTTATTTTTTGTTTTATTTACAGATCCAACTCGGATCAGAATATAAATAGAAAAAATAAATGCTGCGTCATTTTGTAGGCGCACATGTGCATAGTGGTTACGTGGGCGACCATATGATATATGCTTTTGTCTCTATCTTTAGATTTTCTGCAAAGCATTGGTGATGCTGTACAGCATCCTTAAAAACCACTTGCAAAGCCAGAAGGTCGCAAAGGCAAGACCTATTTGCTTTGTCAATAGGTGTCATGAAGTACTTTTTCTTTACCACAGACAGGTTCCAAGACCTAGCCTTTATACTCGCGAAACAAGAAATTACTAATAGCTGGAAGAAACCGAAAGGCCCCAAAGTGCACAGATGGAAAAGAGAGCTGGTGAAATGGGCTGGCTGCGAGTGCAGAGTCCTGCTTAGAAATGCGAGACTGGGAGTGGGCAAGCTGGAACGAGCTAGGGCATGGGAAGGGTTGATGGAAGACCTAAAGAGAGATGACAGCATCTGAAGCTTCCACCCCTGAGAGACTGCTACAAATGGAGAACCCCCAGGGGCCAGGTTAGGATGGAGTAGCACTACAGACCTCGAGAGATAGGGACATATAATAGAACTACACAGGAGAGGACAGGGAAACGGCAAGGAGGCTCCGGCGACACACCATCACACACAACTGAAGCACAGGGGAGGCGCTTATCTGGGCTCAACAGATGTAGTAGGGAGACAGCAGTGCGGGGCGGGAGGGGAAGGGGGAGGGGAGCCGCTACTTGTTGGGGAAGGGGAGGAGGGAGGGGGAGAACCTTCAGGCCTGTATGCAGAAGCTTTACCAGACCAAGAATGCGACTGTTAAAAGCAGGACTCATGACCATAAGACCATGCAGGATATGCAATGTGATGTACTAGAATGACCATGCTTTGTATGTAATTGTGCCGCAGTCAGCGGTTCTATTGTGCAACTTGTAAAAGGCTATAAAGTTTGTTTAAAAAAAAAATTATGAAATACTTTTTCTTTGAAAGCCAGCAACTCGCTGTGCCTCTTGTATTTGCTTTTTCTTCCAGAGTAACGGCTAAACAATGCACTCTTTAGGCATAAGAATGCAGATACCCATCCCCTCCTACGGGACTAACTAGAATTGTTATGTTTATCATTTTCCTTTTAGATAGTCCCATTTTTTCATAATATAGGTTAATTAGATATAAATGTTGAAATGTAAACTGCACTTTTTCCAAGCAATTATTCATTGCAACATGAAAAGTCTGCTTGAATATAGTCATTATTTCGTATAACTCAAATCCTCTGTTCTAGTGATTGTTTTGATTGAAGAACAAGGTTTCATGGAAGCTGATAATTTTACTTCCCATTTATTGTTTTTAAACAAAAAATAGTTCCACAGAATGTAAGTATGTGAAAAGGTGCCAAGGCCTTTTCTGCTAATTGTTTATTCTGAAAGATTCATGAAGAACTGACACGTTCTATTAACTAAGAACAGAGTGCGACAAGATATTGGGGAACTTCATACCAGAGACTCAAGACAGAGGCCAAACAGAATCTTATCACCTTCCTTTGATGAAAGCTACCAAGAGGCACACTTAGCCTTCACTGTGCAAGCTTATTGGCTTTCCTTTTGATCCAGACAAGAATAACAGATGTTGTTATTTTACTGAACATTGGTTTAATTGTTCAGAGGAGGTATGCAAGTGTGAACCATCTTTGACACTCAGAATTAGGCTTTTATTTTAGCGTTAATAGTATTTTAGTTACCCAAGAGATGAGGGTGGGGTTAGAGATTTCAATATAAAAGAATCTTATCCTTTCACCAATATGTTAGAATATTATTTGTTGTTCAGTCTATTGGTGTGCACTAGATTAGGATTTTGATTTTAAATAAATCTTCAAAATATATCCCTGGGTTTCTGGTGTTCTGGAGTGTATCTTTCCATTATGAAAGAGGGTTTGGTTTCCACAAATTGTCTCTGATATCTCATTGGATTGATTGTTACTTAAAATGCATCTCATTGGCATACTGCTCAGTGGGTTGTGGGGAGACTGCAGTCCAGTTGGCTTTCTGTCTCAGGCAGCCGCGGTCCGTGCAGGTAACAGCGGTGGGGCCGGGTAAGGGGAGATTAAGAGGGACGATGCCGAGGGAAAAGTAATTATTTATTTAATTTTCCCTCGCATCGTCCCTCGAAATCCCCCCTTACCAGGCCCCACTGCTCACCGCTGTTACCTGCACGGACCGCGGCTGGTCTCATGCTGGCACACTGACAAAGTCCTTTGTGACAGGGGTCTAAAAAGCCTATTCCCGGGCAGTGTTCTGGAAGAATAATCCAGAAAATGTATCAGAATCTTTTTACAGTGCTCTCTATCACCGGTATTCCTAGTAATAAAATAATGTGAAGAACGTGTTGGCAGTGATGCAGGAAAGTGGGTCAACAGCATGTCACTGAACACTCTGCCACATACTTTAAGTGAGAAAAACAGGCAGCAGAGAATGGTGATATGAGGACCTCCATTGTCACTAGGCACCCAGGGTTGCTGGGTGATGATCTAATGGTGAAGCAGGGAGATTCCCGTTATTACAGTTCTGGAATGTTTTGAGGAAAGCTAAAAATTCCTCTTCTACTTTAAAACAATGTTGACATGTAGCAATTTAGCGATGATGATGTCTGCTGCCTTAGAGCTAGATTAACTGCAACTTAAACATTAAAGAAAAATTCAGTTGACTTTGGCTTGATACACCTTAAAGGACTGGATAATTTGAACCAGTGAAGGGTTCTCAGAGAAATGCATAGTGAATCCTGATGGTAGCTATCTCCTGATTTTCACCAAACATTCCACATTTTGGAAATTATTTCTGCCTCTGTAGCCACTGTGACTTTACACTCTAAATTGGCTACCATGCTAGATAAAGAACAGTGTTGACATCCAAAGTCATCTGTGCATGTGTACAAACTAACTTCCAGCCTGTTACTCAAACTCAGATCACACATTCACTGTGACAGCCAATACAAACAGCTGAGAGAAGAATGTGGTCGCTACAGCAGCCGCCCATGAACTGTTCCGCTCAGGCTGACCTATGCTGTGTATTTAGAAGACGGGAGGGAGAAGTAAGCAAAACTAGCCTCATGTTGCGAAATACTTACACCGACCATTCACAAAAAAATGTACCATCACAAATAAAGGAAGACAAAAAGCACCCACCTAAATTATGAGATAAACAACAAAAGTATTTAACCCTCCCTACTCATTTTATCATAAGAAGGTGATTAAACTTGCCAATCAGATCTATGAATAGTGAGACGAAGTGAGTATGTTATATTGAAAGGGGATAGTCAGTGACGGCTGGCGACATTCCAAAGTGGTGGGGCGAGCAAACTTCCACTGAGAGTGTGTCTGGTGGCGCCTGCCATTTATTGCAGTGGTGGCTGGTGACATTTCAAAGCGGTGAGGCGAGCAAACTTCCACTGAGAGTGTGCCTGGTGGTGCCTGCCATTTATTGCAGTGGTGACTGGTGACATTTCAAAGCGGTGGGGCGAGCAAACTTCCAATGAGAGTGTGTCTGGTGGCGCCTGCCATTTATTGTTTAGTCTAAACCTATAAAACTGGTTATCCCATCTCAGCTGAGCAGTTTAGGTAAAGCGCAAACCACAGAAGCCAACATGTACCTGCCATTCACAGTTTATATCGCGCACTATGTGGTTTATACACCAAGACAAGCACATGTGCACAGTATGCATCTGTCATTCACAGTTTATACTGGTTTATAAAGTTGAGAGGTTTAGTGTGCAGTACCTACCCCATGTCTCTGATAGCGCTAGCCATTTGTTTTCCTCTAAACCAAGTGAGGATGAATGGTGAGTTGGTGCTGATGTCTGGAGCATGCACAAGAGCCCGGAAGTGTGCAGAGGGAGCCTCTGGCTGACTCAGTGATCTGTTTATGCACGACATGAGAGACTGTAAAGCACACGAGAGCCCAACAATAGTGTTCTGGTGCTTTCCCCAGTCCTCCGAGCATGGCCCAGGTGAGGTTCCCAGAGCCAGCTCCTCGAACCAATCCTGATGCTGCTCTTATGCTATTAATCAACATAAGAGCAGCATCTGGATAGGTGGCAGCATTTTATTTTTCACTTTTGATGTGCCAACAGCGGGGGCAACGCTCCTTCGCCTAAATAGAGAAGCCGCCGCTGGGGATAGTAAACTAAGTAACTGGAGAGTTTGGTGCTAATATGAACCGGATCATTTTTCATTTCTAAAAGCAAAATAAAGGACACTTCTACAAGAACTTTGCAGTGTACAAGTATGTGAATCTATTCACAGATATTGAAGCTCTTCCAATTGAAGTGGTGTACACAGCAAATGAAGTGGTACATATATTTCAGTACACAAATACAACGATAAAGAAGCAGAGCTTTCGAGTATCTCGTCCTGCACTCTGGTGGAAGGTTCTATGGGGCACATGCAACAAGCTAATTGCCGGTCGCAAACGGACCGATTCGCAGAATCGGCCCCTTTGCGACCGGTAATAGCTCTTTAGAGATGCATCAAGCCCAAAGCCATTCGCAAAATAGGTAATTGCAAAATTTTGCGATTACCTATTTTGCAATTTTAGTTAGGGAATCGAAATTTGCCTAGCATAGTAACGGTAAGTTTCAATTCTATTAAGGACACGGAGGCGAGGATTATGCTTTTCCTTTCTTCGCTTTATTAGGAATACAAATTTTCAGCAGCCAGAAAAGCAACACAAACGGTTTAACCCCACACATAGGGAAAACAACTCGTTTGAAAAACACAAAATATAACCCATCCTGTCACTAAACTACAACTCCCATGAGTTCAACAGTCCACAATCCAATCTTAGTCCTTTCACAGTTTCCATGGCACGTAGAAAGGTCCCCCATCATAGGTGTCCTTCCTCTTTCTTCGCGCAAGTAACGCCGAAATCACTGGTCTTGTTTGGAACCATCATTGCCTAGGAAGGAGAGAAACCACGTGAGAAAAAACCTGCCAAGCAGACCGTTGCCAAGTCACTACTTGAAAACATTGGAACAGAACACCAAGCAGGAACTATTAAATCAAAGCATCAGGCAAACACTGAAGAAAAAGAATTACTTACGCTGATACGGGCGGGTTCGCACCGGAGGGTGCACTGGGAGGGATAATCCTCGCCTCCGTGTCCTTAATAGAATTGAAACTTACCGTTACTATGCTAGGCAAATTTTGATTCTATGTCAGGACCGGAGGCTCAGATTATGCTAGTTTAAAGCTTACTTACCACTAACTGTGCCACATCCACCACCGGCTTGAAATAAAACCGCTTAAAGGTGGAATCCGAGGACCAATCCGCGGCGCGCATTAAATCCTCCAAACGGGCTCCCAGAGAAAAAGCTTTTCAAGCCATAGCACCTCTGGCTGAGTGAGCCCCGAACTGCTTAGTATCAATACCCGCTTCTTGCATGACCCAACGCACCCACCTGGCAATGGTGGGGGAGGAGACTGCCTTATGCGGCTTTCTTAATGCAATAAGAAGTTGTTGCTCGCCCAGAGGGCGAAATTCCAGTGTCACATCCTCATATGCCTTCAGGCATTGTACCACACACAGTTTGGGGACATCCGGAAAGGCTGGGTACGAGATCACTCTGGAAGAGGATTTGGTTCGGCGCCCCACTTGAAACGTAACTCCCTCAGGAGAAAAAACTCGCGCCGAGACATCCAATGCCCGCACGTCTGAGACCCTTCGACAAGAAATCAGACACAACAACATTGCCAACTTGGCTGATAGTTCTTTCAAAGAAAAGTATTTATTGGGCTGCCAAGACAGAAAAAGTTTCAGGACCAAATTGACATCCCAAAGAACAGAGTATCGGGGCTCCGGGGGTAAAGATAGTCGGATACCCCTGAGGAGTCTACAGACAAAAGGGTGTTCTCCAACAGGAGCGCCGTCAACCGGGCAATGTGCTGCCGAAATTGCGGACCGAACCGCGTTAATGGACCGATACGCAAGACCGGTTGTAGCCAATTCCGCCAAAAAATTCAGAATGGGAACGACGCCTGCGACCATGGGATCCAGATCCCGTCGAAGACACCAACCCATCCACTTAGACCAGGCTGAACGATATCGCTTCGAGGTACTACTAGCCCAGGCTTTGGACAAGAGAGCCTCAGCCGATCCCGAAAGGCCCGGGAGCGACCAACGTCGCCTGAAAGCCGCCATGCCATTTGGCGGAGAGAACCCTGGACGATGAGGTGATGCTGCTCCTCGTCCGCATTCAGAAGGAGATGAGGAAACAGGGGGAGTAGGATTGGAAAATCCCAAGAAAGTTCCAGCAGAACTGGAAACCACACTTGATACCTCCAACAAGGTGTTACCAACACCACCTGCGCCCTCTGGCGGCGGATCTGCGCTGCCGTCCGCACGATCATGGAGAAAGGAGGGAACGCATAACTCCGTTCCTGAGCCCATTCCTGGAGAAACGCATCCGTAGCTTGTGCAAGGGGATCCGGTCTCCAGCTGAAGAACCGAGGGAGCTGATGGTCCAGGCGGGACACAAAAAGGTACACCGAGAACGGTCCCCACAAATTGTTCAACCACTGGAAGACTCGAACGTCCAGCTTCCACTGGCTGGAATCCTTCAGATGCCTGGAGTGCCAATCTGCCACCTGGTTGGCTTGGCCCGGCAGATACTCCGCCGTAACGGATATGTGATGCGCTAGGCAATAGTCCCAAAAATCCTTCGCCAAATTCGCCAAGGCCTGGGAGCGGGCGCCTCCCAGATGGTTGACATAGCGAACCGCTGAGACATTGTCCATCTTTAACAGGACACAGGACTGAACCCGGTCCCTGGTCCAGCACTTCACCGCAAACGACCCCGCTAACAATTCGAGGCAATTGATGTGTAAAACCTGCTCGTGTAATGACCAGGCGCCGCCGGTGGAGAACTCTCCGCAACGGGCGCCCCACCCCGACCTGCTGGCATCGGATTCTATGACTAAGTCCGGGACCGACCCAAAGATCGCCCGACCGTTCCAAGCTTCCATGTGGGTAAGCCACCACGACATCTCCTCCTTGACTTCTCGAGTGAGAGGAACCGTCTGGTCGTATGACAGACCTCTTCTGAGATGATGCGCTTTCAGACGCTGTAAGGCGCGATAGTGTAGGGGCCCCGGAAAGATTGCCTGGATGGACGAGGAAAGAAGGCCCACCATCCGGGCAATCTGACGGAGAGAAGTATGAGTCTTGGAGATGGTCCGTCTCAGTTCGTGACGAATCTTGGACATTTTTCTGGACGGTAGGCTCAAGGAAGAACGGATGGAATCCACCACGAACCCCAAGAAGACCACACTCTGGGCTGGCTCGAGGACCGACTTGTCCGCATTAATGATGAAGCCCAGCACCTGCAGAAGGGAAACCGCCTGTTGCAGCTGACGGGATAGCGTCCTGGGATATTGCGCCATGAGCAAAATGTCGTCCAGGTAAACATTCGGACGCCCTGACCCCTGAGAAATTCCACCGCCGGATGGAGCACCTTTGTGAAACACCAAGGAGCCGAGGACAGACCGAAAGGAAGGGCAGTGAATTCGTAAACCTGGCTCCGCCATTGAAACTGCAAAAACCGGCGGTGCGGGGGATGGATGGGGATCACCAAGTAGGCATCCTTGAGGTCGAGCCGAACCATCCAGTCGCCCGGGAGAAGGACGTCTCGGAGGAGGTGGATCCCCTCCATTTTGAAATGACGGTAGATCAGCCATCCGTTGAACTCTTTGAGGTTGATCACCGGACGCCGACCCCCATCGGGCTTGTCTACCAAAAAGATATTGCTGAGAAAGCCGTTGGGGTGCAGAGCTGAGCGACAAATGGCCCTTTTGCGAAGCAGTGCGGCCACCTCCTCGTCGACGAGCTGCGCATCGGTAACGGAAAAGGTGATGGGACGCGGGAAAGCCTCCTGCCGGGGAAGATCGTAAAACTCGATGTGAAACCCCTTTATGGTTCGCAAAACCCATGCGTCTTTTGTAATGCTCGCCCATGCACACTGAAACTCCGCTAACCGACCCCCAATGCAAACCTGAGCGGCCTGTATGACACTTACCGTGGGCACCACCGCCGGTGGCGTTGTTCTTGAATCCGCCTCTCCCCCGGAAACGCTGACCCCTGGTGGGGTAGAAGTTGGTATAGTTGGCGGTTGAATTGTATTGTCCCCGCCCGGAGCCCTGTCCCCTACCGGGATTCTGCTGACCGCCACGGCCGGTCGCGCGGCCCCTACCGCGACCGGTCCCATGGGAGAAACAGGGCTGGAAGACCCGCTTAATGTTGGACTGGGCCTTGTCCAACAAAGTGAATGTGGCCACAAACTTGCCGAGCTCTTTCACAAACGGGTCACCGAAAAGACCCCCCTGTGCCACTGCTCCCGCCTCCGAAGAGGCCAAATCGCCCAGTTTGGGGTCTAGCTTTATCAAAAGCGAGCGTCGACGTTCTGTCGACAGGGCGCAATTGGCATTACCCAAAAAGATAATCGTCCGCTGAGCCCAGTTCGACAGAACGTCGGGGGAGATGGTAGTGCCAGAAACTTTGGCCTCCTCGGCCATATCTAAGAGTTTGGTCAAAGGACCCACCGCGTCCAAAAGCTTGTCCTGACAGGAGCGCCGGGAGCGGTCGATGCCCTTACGAGGATCCTTCATATATTTGGCCAGGAAGGTGGCCATCTTGGAGTCGAGCTCCGGTGTAAAGCCACCTTCCCGTCCAAAGTGGGCCGAGGGCACTCCGCCCTCAAACACCCCCTAGCTTCCTTTTCCAAGGGTTTGCGGAGGCGGCCCGCCACAAACTTCGCCACCTTGTCCCCAGGTGCCCAAGCCGCTGACCGCGGATGAACTATCTCGTCCGGGTTCAGCATGCCGGAATCATCCTGAGGGGCCGAGGAGGAAGAAGCGGACGGGCGCCAAGACCTTGAAGACCCTTCGTCATCATCGGTGTCTGCGGGCGATCCACCGTCCTGAGACGGAGAGGCCGGCCCAAGAGACCCCGAAGGAACCGGGACAGGAAGAGGAGCAGGAGACGGAACGACTGTTTTTGCCAGAAAAGCGCTGCGGAGACGTTCGAAAGCGTCTTTATCAACGCCCTGAACCTCCTCCTGGACACCCTCCGTGCGGCCTTTTTTAGGTGAAGGGGAACCCTCCCCGGGAGGTAGACTACGCGGGGAAACCGGAGCCCCCAAATGGGCATAAGCCAACTTGGCACATTCCACCACTATGCGGTTAGATAAGCGTTCCTCCATCGGCCCTACTACCTCATTTACGCATCTATAGATGGAGTCGTCCACCGCTTCAAAGAACTGGTCATCGTATGGGAGGTATTGCTGGACCTCTTCCTCCTCATAAAAACCCCCTTGTTCCATACTGTAAGTATACAAGAGCAGTGGCAAAAGGGGAGCCCAGGACCACCCACAGGCGTCTAGGAGAATCTGAAGAAATCCCCCCCGGTATGGCAAGCTGGACAAACACCCAGCCCTCACTGTGGGCAGACCGAAGGACTGCAAGGCTTTTTGGCGCGGGCAGAACCGCAAATGAAGGCTGCACCCGCCTACAAGACGCGCCGGCCCTCAGATAACTGACAGGGCCGAAACCGCCACCGAGCGCGTCAGCAACACAACACAAAATCAGGTGCACACTGCCCGCAGGCGATTACCGCGGTAACAACCGCTATACAGACCCCAGCGGGCGTGAATAAAATGTTTTTTGGGCAAAATACAGACCTCGCAGGGCGTTAGACGTGTGGCGGTGTGGGCACAAGGCTCGCGGCACTGGCGACTCTCGCAGCGCGGCTCCTCGACTGAGGAGACCGCGCCACGGGAGCAGCGAGACGCGCGGGCTCCCCCTAGCGGGCCTACGCGGCACCGCAAACACAAGGGAAAAACGGCTGCGAAAGGAGCGAAACGCTCCCGCGGCCGTAAAGGGCTCTGTAAAAGCAACAGAAAGAAAAACACACCCAACAAAGCTCCCGGGGACTGCCAGTTAAGCATATGAGCCCCGGGGGGTAAGAATAAATAAATAGATCGTTTTAGGGAAACACATGTGTAGAGAGAAGAAAAACACTTAGCTTTGGCTGCGAAGCAGCGAAGAAAGAGGGAGGACACCTATGATGGGGGACCTTTCTACGTGCCATGGAAACTGTGAAAGGACTAAGATTGGATTGTGGACTGTTGAACTCATGGGAGTTGTAGTTTAGTGACAGGATGGGTTATATTTTGTGTTTTTAAAACGAGTTGTTTTCCCTATGTGTGGGGTTAAACCGTTTGTGTTGCTTTTCTGGCTGCTGAAAATTTGTATTCCTAATAAAGCGAATAAAGGAAAAGCATAATCTGAGCCTCCGGTCCTGACATAGAATCGTAATTTGCGATTCCCTAAATGCAATGCAAGAAGCATTCTCAGAATGCGACTTTGCATTAAGGAATCGCAAATTACCATCAACTACAAGTTGATGGTAATTTGCAATTCCTTAGAAAAATGCACAAAATTGCATTTTTCTAAGTGCCATGTGGCGCACACACATGCCCTTACAGCATGTGTGTGCGCCACATGTGCACACATGCCAATTTTGGGGGGCATCAGGGTGGCCTTTTGGCCCCCTGCCACCCTGAAATTGCATTCGCAATTTTCGATTACCTATTTGGTAATCGCAAATTGCGAATGGTTTAACATTCATTCCTATGGCCTTATAGGCCATAGGAATGAATGGGAAAGCATTCCCTAATAGCGAATCGCAATTTGCCATTCGCTATTAGGAAATGTGTAGGAATCGCTATTTTTTTTTTGAGAAACCTACATGCATAGGCAATTGCAATTCCTTAATAGCGATTCCTTAATAATCGCTATTCAGGAATCGCAATTGCTTAGTTTGATGCATGTGGCAGTATATGCTAAAGGCAAAGGTTTCAAGTGTTCCCACGTCACATATGACATCTTTAGCCTTTCACAGACTTTTGGCTAACAGTTTTAGTTTCATTTTAATGTTGCAAGTACCTGATAAAAATGTCACCACGCATGCTTTTGACTACAAAGTGAGGACTGGCTAGAGGTGTTACATGAGAAAAGGGGTCACATGGCAACTGTAAAGTTACCATATGGCTACAAGTTGTGAGGACACAACTTTTTCAATCAACGGCTTTTGTTCACGGTTTTCAGGTTCAGTGGCACAATGGGTTAAAGCAAGACAGCAAGATTCAGGAGGAATGGTTAGATTACAAATCCCAGTACGCACCACTGTGGCATAAGAAACCCTGGGATCGGAAACAAGGTTTCCTCAGGACAAGAGTCGTCTGGTATCCCGTAGCCTTAAACCAAAATTCTGAAGATTTAAGAGACGCTTTGAGACCCATGGTTTTCTTGAGGCGTACTGTCTTGTCTAAATAATGTCTCCTTTCTTGTATATCCATCCCTATTCCACCATCCTGATCATCAACTGATTTCAAGCCACTTTCTAATCACACTAGTTACCTACTAAAATAGTAAATAAAATTAAATTAATAGGTAGCTTCTGTTTAACAAATTATACTAACCACGCTTTTTAGGTCTCGCCTAGCGACGCAGCGCATGCTCTGCTCGCTTGCGAGATCTATTGTCGTCGATATAGCTTCCGAAGCGGGGGTGGAAGCTCCACCCATGCTTGTGATTGGCGCGGCTTCCAAATGCGTGCTTTTTATTGGAAGGGAGGCATGTTTTGTTCCCTCCATGTCTCCTGCTCGCCGTGCCTGCCCGGACAGGAGATGTGCACGCGTACGGTGTGCGCGCATGGCGCGCTTCCACTTTATTTTGCATTGTATTTTCCCCAGTCCCGCGGGCATCTCTTTTCATCACAGTGCGCGCATGGCGCGCTTTCACTTTCGCTGTGTTTCAGCACAGCGTGTCCCTACATACTTATATGCCGTTGCTGGTTCATCTGGTTGATGAGATGTCTCTGGGAGAGGTGCAAGCACAGTCACCCCGTTCAAAGCAGTTTGGGGATTTAATTGAGTGAGAAATGTTCTCGGCGTAAAGGCTTCCGGCGCTCACACCCATTTCATGTGCACGGCTGGTGACAAAGACGAAAAATGTTCAAAGAAGGTTTTGTATGAATTTATTGAGGTTATGAACGGTGTCTGCAGCGCTCTGCAGGACGAACTCGGAGAAAATAATTATCTGTAGACCGTAATGACTGCTGGATGAGGCACAGAGCCTGGGCCCCGTGCCACCAGAGCAGGCATAGCAACTGGCACCGTGGCAGGCAGGGTAGTTGTGCCTTGGGCCGCGTAGGCACTCTTAGTGACTGGGCAGCAGTGGCGTAACATAAGCCAGCGGTGCGAGGGGGGGAGGCGAACTCTAGGCCCCCCTCAGCAAAAGTATTAGTTGGTGCGTCAGGGGAGGACGGGGGCCTCCGTGCACTTTTCGGAGGGGGGGGTGGGGTCCAGTTTCGTTACGTCACTCGTCAGGTGCACGAGTGCGGGTACAGTGGCTGCACCTTGGGTCTCTTCAACACTCCTGGTGACTGAGCTCGCCTCTGTGCCAATTCAGGAGGAATATTGACAAGGCGCTCTGCACTGACGCAGCTAGAGTAACCAGGCCAGGGGTTCACTCGAGCAGACACCGCGACTGGGCGACTGTGCCCTGTGCCTGCGGAGCAGGTATAGTGACCGGGCACTTTAGACTGTGCAGGCAGGGTGACTGGGCGTTGCGTTGAGCCTCTTAAGGAAGCATGGTGACTGTGCCCTGTGCCTCTGGAGCAGGCACAGCGATTGGGCACTCTGCACTGGTGCATGCACAGTGATTGGGCGTTGGGCCTCTTAAGCAGGCACTGCGACTCTGCTATTGGAACAGCCACACTCGGGCAGGCACCGAGAATAGACTGTGCACCACTTGGGTAGGCATGGTGACTAATCAGTCTGCTGGATCACTGAACCAGCACAGTGATTGGACTCTGCACCACTGCGGCAGGAAGAGCAGAGAGCTGGTGCTGCATCACAGTTGTAGCATTTATATAGCGCCAACCAGGGCTTTAAGTGGGATGAAAAAACTGGGGGGGGTCTCTCATAGGGGCGCGGCCTCTGTAATTAAGTGCGTGGCTTAAAACACATAAGCTAAAAATCTGTGCTTAGCGTAGTGTACCCCCCACTGGTATTTTGCTGCTTCTGTCATTGCATCCATATATCTAATACAATAAGTAACATCACACCTGCCACAAGCCAGGACTATTGGTTTTGTCAATGGTTGTAAATGGCATAAGATAAATAAGCAACATCTATGACTTTGTATGTAATATTGAGAATGCTTCCCTTCTTGTGGGAGAGGATGTGGCCTAAGGCTAGAGCTGCCCACCTTTGAGCTGAGAAAGCAGGTTGGAGCCTCACGTGGGCTCAACATCCTGTGATTCAAGACATGAATATGTCAGTGTATAATGTAACTGGTGCTCATGTTTGCCCTATATAAAACTGAGAAATGAATCTTTTTGAAGTTACATCGAAAACAGTGACGGATGGTACTATTGCAGAGTTGAGCTTATTATTATTATTTTTTTCCCACCTTGAAGGTAAAAATGGAGAGCCCAGTAGGGACCGTCTCGGCATCTGCTTTTAAGAACTGTTGGTGCTGAGCACCGGCAGGTCCCAGCCCACTTAAAGCCCTGGCGCTAACCAACCCTTTGTGAGGCGCTTGATAAATCTTACCCGTGTATGGTTATTAGGGTGTTGTTTTTTGTTTTGACTCTTATGTGGGAAGAGTTTTCATGTCGCATGTGAGGGGCTAAAGAGGGGCTCGAGGGCAACTGGAACCAGCACAGTAACTGGGCGCTGGCTGCACTACCAGAGGGCACCTGGCACACTGAGTGGACCTGGCAATGTAGAATTCACGGCGACTGGATTTTCTCTCCTGGAGCGGGCACGACGAGAGGGCATTGAGCAACAAGAGCACCTGGCATGATGGCTGGACAGCCTGCTGCAGGAGAAGGTGTTGCACTGCATCCTGCCCTACTGAGACAGGCAGAGTTTTGGGGACCCTGTGCGACAGGAGCAGTCACCAGGACTAGACTCTACGCCACTTGCAGCGGGCAGCGTGACTGGACTGTGCCCCACAGGAGGCACGTGACATGGCTGAGTCACTGCAGGCAGAGCGGTACAAGGACCACACAGTATGCCACTGGAGCAGGCTCGGCGTCGTTGAGTCTGAAAGGGCACGCCTACAGAAGAATGAGCGTTGGCTGTTCAGGTGCGTGCGGTTACAGGGCCTTCCTCGAACAGTCGCCGGTAGCTTCCTAATGACAGCCTCGACGTCAGAGGGCAGCATTCATATGTGGACGTGCCTGGACTCCACAAGAGACAAAAAGAGGCGCTCTTCGGTGAAAAGGATGAGGATTTTGAACTGAAATGCCTTACTAAAACCCCACAGTAAGACCATGTAAGGTGCGGGTCGTTCTGAAACATGTGCACCCTTTACCACAGACACCCAATGGGAGTTTAATTCAAAAGAAGTCACAATGTCGACTTTTCCTCTCCTTCAGCCTTCGTTTATTTGAGAGCAAAAAAATTCCAATTTGTGAATAATGCGTTGTGAACGTGTGTGAACCTTCGCCAGCCGTGGCTTGTGGTTCAGCCTAGCAGAGTGCCTGTGTGTGGCCAGTCTGGTGCTCTGTTGAAGACACAGTCCAACACCCGACGACCATCTTCACAACCCCAGATGTGCAGTCCGGTCTCAGGCAGGCCCCACACCCTTCTTCTGCAGCGCTTCGTGTTTAGGACGTCCCTGCTACAACAAAAATGTTGTAGTTGCTCGTCGGAGCCTGGACTGTACTAACTGTCCGGCTGGCTTTACGTGTCCGGGAATGACCGACGTACAGGCTTGCACACTGATTAAAGAACTGTCATCTTATTACAGACATAAACATACTTTAAAACACATCCCATTGTTTTTACAACAGTGAGATAGCTCAGTGTGTTGAGCGTCTGCGGTAGGAATTTGTGCGTTACCTGCGGATTTCCGACAAGGCCGGCCTTCATTCGCTCTAAATGAGCCCCACTGAGTTGTCCAACTGTCTGTAACACCCATGATTTCTATTTGTGGGCGCCCGGGTTTGTGGCCTGTATCGTTATAAAACCTGGGGTTCCCCTTGTGTTTTCTCTGATGTACTAGTGACTCGACAGAGACTGGCCGGCCAATTAGAACACAGCTTGAACCAAAATAATTTAAAATAATGCATGGCCCGTCGTGGAGGTAGCAACCGTCGTGCACGGGCAGGGTGATGTGTGTGTGCATGTTACCAGGGACTGAACTGTTCCATGTTTGGAGTTCTTCCTTGGTTTAAAATGGCTAAAATGGACAGCTAATTTAAACAAGCATTTGCATTGCAATAGGTCTCGCGCATTTGCGAGATTTTGAGCTATTGGCATTGTAAATGACAATGCCTTTTATTTATGTGTTTAAAAAATCTGTAATAATAAAAGGCATTGTCATGTACAATACCAATAGGTAAAAGTTTTGAAAATGCGAGACCTATTGCATTGCAAATGCTTGTTTTTAACTTGTTTGCAACAGACCCTGCATTCCAAGGAGAAGCCAGAGATACTGAGCGAAGTGAGCACGATGGTGGAATGGTGCAGTACTACTTGGCCTTTACTCACAATTCCTCTGTGCTCTGCCCACTCGAGTACCAGGCTCTTATTTGCCAGACAGGTGAAAGTACACTCCCTAGTATGCGTGTAACATAAATCTCAAAGGAGTGAGGGATTACAGCATTGTACTGATACCCATGATTTGTGAAAAGGAAAAAAGCACTGAACTGTGATACGGGTGCCTTGCTTACATGAAGTGATCTGGTAACAATATAAGCACTTGCAAAAATGTTCCAAAGAGCAAGTTCATCCTTGCTTGCTGATAGTTATCAGTATAAATTATGAATTTTTCTCTCGCTGAAATGGTTGTTGCGAACCTTAGTGTGAATGTTTTTCTACATGACAGATTCATATGATAACTTGGGTGGCATGGTCGCTATCAGCTATAACACAGACCCCAAAATCCATGTCTACACGATGGGACGTGAACAAATATTAATGTTCAACATCCTTCAAAACTCGTCCAGTTTTGGGTTCCAATATAATGATTCCATCTCAACTGCAGAAATTTAAAGCTGTCTATTTCGGTGGTAAGTTTATCCAATCCTGTGATGTATTTTAATACTTATAGTTTTGCTTCTCTGGTCATAAATGAAGGCCCTTAATTATAGGAAGGCACGCTAAAAAAATAGTACTCTGGGAGCACAACTGAGATCTCTGCACCGTACTACTTTTCGAATCCTGGTCTTTCATTCGGCAAAAATAAATATTATAGGGGTTATACTTTTAATACTGTTCAAGTGGCCATAGTTCACGTATTTGTAGATGGAAAGGGCTTGACTGAAAACCTTGTGTTCCAGCAACCCAGCACCACTAAATTCAATTAAAGTCATGGGGGCCCAGGGAAAGGTATTTTGATCCAAAGAGTAAGACTCAGGGTGCCTGCATACAAAGTCATGGCTGACAAATTGCACCTACTATAATGTGCAGAAGAAACATTACACAAGAAATTACAAACAAGTAACAAAAAAACACTCCAATCAGCGGCTGACCAAGGTTCAGCACATCAAATCCCAAATATTTGTAGATAGTAAGGGTCTTGCGCAACCGCTTCCAGAGCTTGCCGCAGTTCAGCTCCACTGGAGACCAGATACGAGACTTTGTACAGAAGGGAAGGTGCACCAAAATAAAGTCAATTTTCTCCAAGTAAATACTGAAAATATCTTTATTGTCGTTGATAGTAAAAAATGGACATCAGCCTCAGCCAACGCGTTTCGTTCCACAGACGGAACTTCATCAGGGCTCATACGATAAATAATGGCAAATTGTGCCCGCACTTGAGAACTAAGGATGTCTCAAAGGGTACTGATAAAGTACGTCCAAACAATCTGAACAGTAGGCTGCTTGCGAATAGAAGTTCAGACAAATCCGTCTTTAACCAGGTACACACCACAATACGGGTAGTAATGAAAATAGCATGTAGAGCAGCCAGTATCCTTAATAAGACACACAGACGACAGCATTAATTCCTCGTCTGGAGGTTTCAAAAACACAACCTTCCCTTCTGTACAAACACAAGAAATTACACCCAGCACAAGTGAAGTTGCAACTAAGCAAATCTTCATGATGCAAGCAGATGGTTTGATGTTGAAGTTCAAGCACATAGACACGTGGTCATATTCACGTTAGCACTATAAGCAAGAAGAAACCATAGTGCAATTACTAAATCTTTCTTTTCTATCCCACTTTCTCGTTCCATGACCAGTTCACCTTTAGGGATGTCCCATCCAGTTATCCTGTGCTCACTTCCTACTCACTTCTAAATCCGGCCCAGCCCCCTCTCCCCTTAAGTATTCAGTTTTGCTCTAGCCAACCTCAATCCCTTTGCGTGCCTACCTGGCCAAATTACGCCCAGGCCTGCAGATGTTTAAAATCATAACTCTAGACCCTAAACTTCCTTTACAGTGATATACACGCGCTATAAATAAAAATCTTGTGTGTCTCTTTCAGCCACACACGCACCAGCATAGGGGTCAGTCAGTGTGCACCTAGATCTAATATCTCAGGCAGTTTTACGGGGCTTTAGGATTAGGTCAGAAAGCTGAGGCTACGCATGCATGCCAACACTCTTGATTTAGTTGGGATTCTCCTGATCTTTTAAGACAAAAATGGCATTATCTTTGCTTTATCTTGCTTCTGACTTTATCAAAGTAAATGCAACTTAAAGGGAAAACTAAATTATTTCCATGTTTTTTCCTTAATTGACCCTTTTGTCTGTTTCCAAATGTTGGCATGTATGATACCCAAGTACCTTTTCCGGCATCAGGAGAGAAACTGGGCACTTGGGCCCCAATTGTGCGCTATTACAAATTCTAATTAATAAAGGCAATAATAACTGGAAATATTCAGGCAGGCCTAGCTACCAAGGCACATGCAATATAAATGTCGGCACCCTGTTTGGGTGTTTGTGTTCCAAATTCAAGAAAATAGCTGGGTGCTGTGGGAAAAAAAAGGATTACGTAAAATATGTTCACAGATGATAAACAAGTGCCACTATAAATAGAAATACGCACGCCGGTAATTGGTGGTCACTTGAGCGGGATACGAGACGAACGGTTGGAGAGACGGTGCTGTGCTGAGCGAAGTGGGTTGGTCCCGGGAGGAGAGCACAGAGAGCCTTTACTGGTGAGCGTTTGCCGGGGCTGGGGCTGGGGTGGGGCACGGCGGAGGCTGGTGGGAGTTTCGCAGTGGGGGTTCGGGACTATCCCGCGCCCGCTAGCACCCGTCCTGCCTGCCTGTGCCGGAGCCTGTGCTCGTGTCTGTCCTGTCTGTGCCCGTGCCGGCTCTGCTCGAGCTCGCACGGGTTCCCGTTCTGCTCTTCCTCCGGTCCGGTGTTCGGGTCTGCTGCTGGCCCGCGCCTCTCCGTCCCGCTCCACCGCCTCCTCCCATGGCGACTTTATCAGCTCTATCGGGGGTTCTTCGTTCTCTCATCTGCCCTCCACCTGCCACATAATGCCACACACTGATTTCCGCCACACATACGCACGCACACTGCGCATGCCACTGACTCCTGTGGTGTTCCTTGTTCTTATGGACCTCCAGCCAGCCCAGCCATCCCCGCGCCAGATACCGCAAGCATTGCTGTAACTGCCAACAGCAAGCACAAAGCACTGAGGTACAGAGGGGGAGGGGGACTAGGTGGCCCCTGCAGAGGCTGTGGCAGTAGAACCTTTCAGCTGCAGAGGCGGCCCGCCCAGGGTGTGGGTGCAGCTTGTAGCCAAGGTGTTCTCCCGCCCTCAGTGATCAGCCAGTCAAGCCAGCAGTCGGTACCTAAGCACAGCCACACCGGAGGCGAAAAGAGCGTACAGGACACTGCTCAGCCGGAGAACCAAACCCCGGTTCACGCGCAGGCCTTTCACCTGAGCCTAATGAGAAACTTGGACAACCACCAGGAACGCCCCCCACGGAGACCGCAGAGTTCAACAGGCCTAGGGAAAGGGAGCTTGGGTGGCGCCCGCCGAAGATCCATAAGAAGACCCATAAGATCCAAATACAAGGCCTCGGGCACTCCAAAATCTGCTGGAAAATTGACCCCAGAGTATTCCTGCAGAGCAGGGCAGCGATCATGGTAAAAGGGGGCAAAAGACATCAACCAGGAGGAAGGAGAGGTTCCCTAGAGAGTGCCCAAAAGAGGATAAAAACCTTGGACGACTACTACAGAAGGATAGATACAACCCTGGATGGAAACCTCGAAGCCACGCCCAGAAACAACCACAGTGGAAAGGACGGCCAAGTAGAGAGAAACGCACAACGACAGTCTTCCCCGGACAGTGAGGATACACCCCCAAAGCCCGCTCCAGAGGCTAGGCATGGTGCCGACGATGGCACAGTGCGGGGTTCACATAGTATACACAACACGGACACCACCATTTCCAAAGGGCCCATCGGCAGTATATGCCCACTGACAAGCGGGGAAGAGAACAGTGTGATTGAACTCTCTTCTGAGCTGATAGCTATGCCCTATATGGAGCAGGACTTAGTTAGGGAGTCATTTTCAAAGATTTTGAGTCCCAGTCCGTCCCACACGACAATAGATAGGGTCCTGGGGACAGACAAACAAGGTCAGCAAGACAAAGTCGCGGAGGCTGGCGGCGACACGACAGAATTGGACCCTCCCCAAACCAGCACCCAGAACTCAAGTGGGTGGGAAGACGCCAGCAGAGACGGCCTTATGGCACGGTCCTCAGAGGAGAAGCAGCAGCAAGCTACTTGGTCTACGGCCAGGAGCGTCCCAACTGATAAGACTACCGAATTGATGCAGGAGGGAGGCACAGAGACCAGCGAGGTTAACTTAAACGAACAAAGCAACTGGTTGGCGCTGATCAATGATACACTAACGGCAGCCACGAACGCCCTCAACTGACAGTCACTGTAATTAGAGGTCCAAATGGACACAATGCAAACTATAGCCTTGGCTATTGCAAACATAAGCCTCAAGCTTGAAATGCTAGAAAAACGTGCAAACACCAAGGACTGCCACTGCAGAGTTATCGTGGAAAAACTTTCAACACTCTCGGAAGTCTTGACAACGTTGATTACGGACTTGAAAAAACTCACCCTAAACAATGGATGCAACATCAACTCAGAAACAAAGCCTGAAACTATGGCCACGGCGGAAAGCATAGAGGCGTTCGGGACACAATCTAGCTCAACAACTTCCAGGAAAGAAGCCAGCCTAGAGGTGGTCCTAGCAATAGCCAATCCCCAACAAAGTCCGTGCAAGGTAACAACGAACAGGGCAAACAGAATCAGCAGTCCTGACACCTCCTTCATTGCTAACTTGAATCCCAAGAATGCTCACAACCTACGAAAACGGACTAATAACAGCCAGAGTCACCTGGTGGTTACCATGCAAGAGCCCCCCAGGACCAGGTGCTTCAACACCTTAATGTCCGCCACCCCTGCAACTAAAGATAGCAAGCCCTTGTCCAGACGCGAGAAAAAAAAGACTAAAGAAAAGACAAAAAACGAACATGCAAACTGAAGCACAAAGGATCTGGGAGCACCCATCCACGATCAGGAGGACAACCACCACAAATGAAATACCTTCCAGCAGGAAGCTCTTCCCGATTTTTGAAAAACAGAGAAGGCTCTCCATGAAGAACACACAAATCCATGTTCCAACACCATCTGAGGATGACGAAGTAGGTAGGAACTCAACTCCGACCCAGCCCCACGATAGCACAGAGCCAGGGCCAATTCAAGGGTCAACTAGGAGTAGTTCGAAAACGGTTCACACGTCCCAGCCAGCGGCGAGCAGAGGAAGCCCGAGTCAAACAAGACCTCAGGGCACAGACGCCGCCTGTCAGGTGACGCAGGAAGAGCTGGCGGGACGAAAGGAAACGGCCACCGAGGGAGCAGTGTCTGACAGAAATGGAACATCAACTGTGCAAACTAGCTACTTCAACAAAGAGCAGAGCCTTAGGAGCTCAGACAAAACACTGAAGAAAACCCCATGGCTCATACATCAACTGCATATAAAGGTATGTTCTGCCCCCAGTATATGTCACGTGGAAGGACAGACACCCTTAATAGGGGAAATATTTTGAAGTTGCTTCATCACATCCCCTCGTTAACACAAATAACAAGCAACGACATCCTCAGTATACACTTTGAGGTGATCAAGCAGCAACCCACTATGGAAAACACACTATCAACATGGAAGACATCTACCCAAGCTGACATGGTTTTAAGAGAAAAGTCCAGTTTCGAAAAATGGGGCATAGTGGTCCGGGAATTAGAAGACGAAAATACCCATATGTGCTAGTCACACAAGAGGGTGGTTCGACCGAGCAACATAGAAACGGTTCAAAGACACAAAGCTTCCTAAAAGGGACCCACCCCGTAGCCACGCCGTCGAACTTTTACAACTTCGCAATTGAAATTAGTAAAAAAAAAAGGGCCACAGTGAAAGGAAAGTACTTGAAAGGAACACAGCAGATGGAGGCTGGCATAGACCTCCGACAAGAATGGCACCCCGCAAAGCTACCACACTGCACGGAGGTCACATCAAGCGGTACTCCTAGCCCCAAAGCACAAAAAAAGGCAAACGTTACAATTCCAGTACATAAAAATTGAGGGATCGGCAAATGTAGATCACAAAACAAGCCTAAGGCTAATAACATGGAACGTGGCAGGAATTGTGAGTACAAGAAATAGCGTTTCTGCTATGGAAAAGATCCAGGAGGGGGACATTCTCTGCTTGCAGGAAACATGGGCCACAGAGGACATCCACTTACATGGCTATGTCGGTATCCACGTGCCAGCGAAGAAACTTCACGCCTACGGTAGGCCCTCAGGAGGTCTCTCAATTTACGTTAAACACGCAGTAGAGGTCTCAATTGAAGAGATTGGGAGTCCAACGGACACGGCACAGTGTATTATGATAAACGGGCTATGGGATGGTAAATTCAGAAAAGAACTCCTAATTATCAATGTATATCTTAACCATAACGAAGCTCCAAAATTGGCAAACACCAAACGGATTATCGCAACCCTAGAGGAAGTACTCTGTGAATACACCCTCTTAGATTTGATTATTACTGGGGACGTCAACCTTCACCACCTGAGTCCGGACAACGGTCAAGGCTCACCGGCGGAAAGAGAATTTAATAACTTTCTAAGGTCACACGGTCTAATCTCAGTTCAGGCCTGGACTGAGCAACACAGCCCCAAGGTTTTAAACTGTTTGACCTTCAATAATCTAACCACAATTGATTATACCTTCATCAGGAAAGGCATGTCGAACAGAATTCTGGACTTTCAGATACACCAACATGACACAATTGACCACGCAATGCTTATTGTCCAGTCCGGCCTCCGCATCAACCACAGCACCGAAACCGCCCTCATCGCCGCCACCGATGACATCAGGACCCTGCTAGACAACGGAGAAACAGCAGCCCTCATCCTCCTGGACCTATCAGCCGCCTTCGACACGGTCTGTCACCACACACTACGAACACGCCTTCATGACGCCGGGATCCAAGAGAAGGCCCTGGACTGGACCACATCCTTCCTTTCCGGCAGAACACAAAGCGTCCGCCTCGCCCCCTTCCGATCCAAGGCCACCAAGATCATCTGCGGCGTACCCCAAGGCTCCTCCCTCAGCCCAACGCTGTTCAACAACTACATGGCACCCCTCGCCCACGTCGCCCGACAGCACTAGCCTCAACATCATCTCCTACGCCGACGACACCCAGCTGATCCTCTCCCTCACCAAAGACCCTCACACCGCCAAAGCCCACCTCCACGAAGGAATGAAGGCCGTCGCCGAATGGATGAGGACCAGCCGCCTGAAGCTGAACTCAGACAAGACGGAGGTCCTCATCCTTGGTTCCAACCCTTCAGCCTGGGACGACTCCTGGTGGCCAACATCACTGGGAACAGCCCCGCCACCCACCGACCACGTACGCAACCTAGGGGTCATCCTCGACCCCACCCTCTCCATGACTAAGCAGGTCAACGCCGTTTCCTCATCCTGCTTCAACATCCTCCGAATGCTCCGCATGATCTTCAAGTGGATCCCCACCGAAACAAGAAAAACAGTCACCCAGGATCTCGTCACCAGCAGGCTGGACTACGGAAACGCCCTCTACGCAGGAACGACGGCTAAGCTCCTGAGGCGGCTGCAACGCATCCAGAACGCCTCTGCACGTCTTATCCTCGACATCCCCCGACGCAGCCACATCACACCCCACCTGAGAGACCTGCACTGGCTCCCTGTCAACAAGAGGATAACCTTCAAGCTCCTCACCCACGCACACAAAGCACTCCACAACTCCGGACCAGCCTACCTCAACAGACGACTCAGCTTCTCCACCCCCACCCGCCAGCTCCGCTCGACCAGCCTCGCCCTCGCCACAGTCCCCCGCAACCGGAAAACGACCGCCGGCGGCAGATCCTTCTCCCACCTCGCCGCCAAGACCTGGAACACCCTCCCCACCAACCTCCGACAGACCCAAGACCTACTGGCCTTCAGAAGACTCCTCAAGACCTGGCTCTTCGATCAGTAGCAGCACCACCCCCCTCTTCCCCCAGCGCCTTGAGACCCTCGCGGGTATGTAGTGCGCTTTATAAGTGACATGATTGATTGATTGATTATTGCAGAACTTAACCTCCAGTGCGATTGCCGTGAAGAATTGGTGCCCATAAGCAGTACACGTGGGTGGGAGGAGCACAAATTAGTGAAGAGTATCAGATGGAACCACTTCACGGCCTCGAATTGGCAAGCATGGAAGCTGGGATTAGCACATAAGGGATATAAGAAGCATCCCTCCCCCAGCTATCCGTAGCTGGGCAACCTTGATTGATGAATTGCAGGCAGCCCTACTGAAAGGGGAGCGGAATACAGCACCCAAATCGGTGGGGCACCAAGATCAATCCAGAAAAATACAATAAAAGGTTGAAGAACAGCACTCGCATCCTCAGACAGGCCAGACGGACATATCAAAAAAGTGGCTCCCCGGGGGCAGAGAGAGTTTACAAAGAAGCCCAGCGGAACCACAAACATTTAAAATGGAAAGAAAAATGCCAGACAATGGAGAAGGAATGGATCAAATTATTTGATTTATGTAAACCGAACAAACAGAAGCAATTCTGGGAGTACATAGCCAAGATGGAAAACACAAAAACGGACAGGCGGAATGCAGTCACAGCCGAAACCTGGCTGGACCATACGGCAGAGATATATACAATAAAACCAGGAGGCCAAAATGTCACTGGATCCCCTAGATCAGAAGGGGCTGAAGTGGAGGAAGAAGACCGGACAGACCGAGGCGGGCCAAGCCCAGGACCCGAAAGAAATCTTAAAGGTCATAAAAAGGATAAAAAAGGACGGAGCCCCTGGTCCGAATGGTTTACCGGGTGGATTGTTCAAGCAGGACCCCAAGGGATGGGCGGAGTTGCTATCTCCCCTGTACACGGAATGCAGAGCCTTGGGAGACGTGCCAGGCGCATGGCGCAGCTCGCTATTGCAGCCAATACACAATAAGGGAGCCAAAACCGACCCAAAAAATTACAGACTCATTGCCTTGTTAGACATCGAAGGCAAAGCATATGCCAGTACTTTGCTACAGGAACTAACAGCCTGGATCGAGGACACTGAAATACTACCTTTTTACCAGACTGGCTTTCGAAAAGGCTCTTCTACTATAGACAACATTATGGCTCTTTCGTTCCTGGCACTACAGGCAAACACCAGTAAAAACCTGCCAGTATTTGCATGCTTTGTAGACTATTCGGCAGCCTTCGATTGGGTAAACCGAAGCAAGCTATGGCACAAATTGTCCGGCTGGAAGATCCCCGGCAAACTACTGAAGGCAATTATGTCACTGTATACCTACACTTGAGTGAGAATCAAACTGGCGAGGGACACGGTCACACAGAAGCTGCCAACTGACCGAGGTCTAAAGCAGGGCTGTGTTTTAGCACACACACTCTTCAATCTCTACACGGCAGACTTGGGGAAAGCAATGCAAGGAGCAAGCTTGCCAATCCCGAAAATCGGACAGCAACAGCTAAACATACTCCAGTATGCTGATGACCTGGTGATTCTCGATCACACCAGAGTAGGTTTGCAAAGAGGGTTGAATGCATTAAACAGCTATAACCAGGACAACTAGCTTGTGGCCAACTCCAGTAAAACAAAAGTCATGCCTAAAGTGGAGACTGGGCAGTAACAACATAGCCACAGAAAGAGCATACCACTACCTAGGAGTATGGCTGAACGATAAAGGCAAGGCAACCTTGCACCTGGCCAAGACACAAGCCAAAATACAAGCCACCATCTACGCTCTGTGCAAACTTCAAGGTAAACTACACAGTCCTACCACGAAACCCATCATGAGAGTAACAAAATCTAAACTCCTCGCTGTAGCTGGGTATGCTTCACACGCATTCCCAGGGAAGATGGAAAAGATGATGGAAAAAGCCCAGTGCCAGTGTTACAAAAGGCTTTTTAGGCTCCCCAAGTACACACAAAACGCCATGATTCGGCTTGAGTTTGGCCTGGTTCAACAAAAATATGAATGCAGGAGCACATTGGTAAAATTCTGGTTCAAGACAGTAAAAGCCCAGAAAGGATCCCCTTAAGGAGGTATTGAGAACTATATTTGAGGCGGAACCAAACCCATGGCAGAAGTACTGTCTGGAGACTGTAGCGACGCTGGGCCTATCCACTGCGTCCTGGTCCCAAGAAGAACTAAATTATCCTGCAATAAAGAGGGTGCTAAACAATCACACCACCCAGATATCAAGGAGTGAAGATATAGCAAGACTGAAGGCCATCAGAGGGTTGACCGGCCTAACTAAAGCATACGAGTTGCACAAAACTCAACCATACATGAACAACGCCCTAGGAAAGAATGCTTGAAAGAAATTCAATGGGCACGCCTAGTCCCCCTGCCATTAAAAGAACTGAATCCGGGCTGGAAATCGCAGAGCAACACAGTCAGATGCAGGCTGTGCAATTATAGAGCAGAATCATTGGTACACCTACTATGTTGCTGCCCCACATTACTGCAACACCGATGTAGATTGTTAAAACCAATGTTCTTAAGGCATTGGATCAAAAAATGTGCGGACGCAGTGGCCCTGCTTCAATCCAGCACGGAGTCCTCGGACCTGGCCAAATTTGACAAATTTATAAATATCACACGAAGGGCCCTAAATGAAAATATCACAGAGGAAGATCGTCTGGTTGCAATTGTCGTGTCACCGGGAGTAATTGAAGGAGACAAACGGTGAAGAGCCCCTACCAGGAAAGGACCGCACGGTCCTCACAAGACCCTAAGGCACCAAGTGACTGTCTCAAGAACAGATAGGAACAGAGACTTTTTCTAATACGCAATTTTTAAACCAATGAATTTTAGAATGTAACCCACATTTTAGAAATGGTCTGTTACCGCTGTTTAATTAACACTTTTTAATTTTTTATATGAGATTAGATATTTGTATTATAATGGTGTGACACGTATTTTAGCATAATATTGATAATGTACTGCAACTTTGCAACGATTTTAAGTAATTATGCAAATAAAAAAATTATTAATTCATTCATTCGACTGTGTTATTAAGAACTGCAAGGGATGTGATGGAGTAGTGATTTAAGATGTGCTGTCCGGTGAGCAGCCAAAACGTGCAAAGCATTACGAGAAAAAGGAAGAATATGGAAAAAGTGAAAACAAAACTAATTTCAATGGAAAAGAATGGACCACAACAGGTAGAACTAAAGAAGTGGGTGGAATAAGATCAAAGCACACAAATAAATAAACTAAGAACAAAAGGGGCAAGTGAAAAAAATAACACAAATCTGTCAAAAAACAAAAAGGTGTGGAGCTAAAAGAAATTGATAACTACGACAAGCGGACAAAGAAAAGAAAACTTAAACACAAATAACAAGGCCACGACACAGAAAGATAACAATATAAATCGGGTATTAATTGTAGAACAAAATAAACAAATCGTGGCTCATAATAGCAAACGACTGATTCTTCTGCGGTCCGACCGGTTTGGTGCTTGTTTTCACTGGGTTCAGCTTAATTTGGCAAATCTTTGTGCATGTTTTCACAACAGAGCATGGACCTATCTTCGCCCTCATTGGCGACACACACCTAGTCTATGGCGGTCGCCGTGCTGATGTAAGACGCAGCGAGGGCTTTCTGTGCAGTCCCCTTTCCATCGTGACGGAATTAGTTCCCGCCTACAGTCTCTTTTCCTCGCCTCCCTCAACAGGCAGAAGATAGGGCAGCTCGGAAGCCAGTTTTGAAACACAACAAAGGCAGAGCTCACGAGGCCCCCAGTTTCTCCAGCTGGTGCGCGAGGCCGCGCCGTGAATTCACGAGCGCGTCGCGAAAATAGAGGGGGCGGGGCGTGAATGCGCCGCGAAACGCAGCACTAACGGCCGCGACGAGAGCAACGGCTGCGTAGTGGAAACGAAGAAAGGGGCCCTTTAAAGAGTATCCGCCGCCGGCCCGAAGCAGCCTCCGTTCCTACCGAAAGAGATTACCAGCGCACCATGCCCGGGACCCGTGAACTCGGGCTTCCCCGGGGCTAAGGCCGCTCACCGGAAGTCCTCGGGAGAGACGCTTCTCTCGCACGGCCGCCCCCACAGCCGGCGCCGTGGCCTCGCCGACGGCATGCGAGACCGAGCGTGCGGGCTGCTGCAAGCGGCGGCCTAGGCCTGAAGAAGAGATTCTGCCGCCGGAGGCCGCCATGGAGACCCACATCTCGTGCCTCTTTCCCGAGCTGCTGGCCATGATCTTCGGCTACCTGGACGTGCGCGACAAGGGGCGGGCGGCGCAGGTGTGCGCGGCCTGGCGCGACGCCGCCTACCACAAGTCGGTGTGGCGCGGCGTGGAGGCCAAGCTGCACCTGCGCCGCGCCAACCCGTCCCTCTTCCCGTCTCTCCAGGCACGGGGCATTCGACGAGTGCAGATCCTGAGCCTCCGTCGAAGCCTGAGCTACGTGATCCAGGGCCTGCCCGACATCCAGAGCCTGAACCTGAGCGGCTGCTACAACTTGACCGACAACGGCCTGGGTCACGCCTTCGTGCAGGAGGTGCCTTCCCTGCGGGCCCTGAACCTCAGCCTCTGTAAGCAGGTGACGGACAGCAGCCTAGGCCGCATAGCGCAGTACCTCAAGGGGCTGGAGGTGCTCGAACTGGGCGGCTGCAGCAACATCACCAACACGGGCCTACTGCTGGTAGCCTGGGGGCTGCGCGGCCTCAAGAGTCTCAACCTCCGCTCATGCCGGCACGTCTCGGACGTGGGCATCGGTCACCTGGCCGGCATGACCCGCAGCGCGGCCGAGGGCTGCCTGGGCCTGGAGCAGCTTACCCTGCAGGACTGCCAGAAGCTCACCGACTTGGCGCTCAAGCACGTTTCCCGAGGGCTGAGCCGTCTGCGGGTGCTGAACCTCAGCTTCTGCGGGGGCATTTCGGACGCAGGGCTGCTGCACCTCTCGCACATGTCGGCCCTGCGCTCCCTCAACCTGCGCTCCTGCGACCACATCAGCGACACGGGGCTCATGCACCTGGCGATGGGCAGTCTGCGCCTGTCGGGCCTCGACGTCTCCTTCTGCGACAAGGTGGGGGATCAGAGTTTGGCCTACATAGCGCAGGGGCTGGATGGGCTCAAGTCGCTGTCCCTCTGCTCCTGCCATATCAGCGACGACGGCATCAATCGCATGGTTCGCCAGATGCACGGCCTACGCACCCTCAACATCGGCCAGTGCGTGCGCATCACGGACAAGGGGCTGGAGCTGATCGCTGACCATCTCTCGCAGCTCACGGGGATTGACTTGTACGGCTGCACCCGCATCACAAAGCGCGGCCTGGAGCGCATCACGCAGCTGCCCTGCCTCAAGGTGCTCAACCTGGGCCTCTGGCAGATGACCGAGAGCGAGAAGGTGAGGTGAGGTCGCACGGGACACTTCATAGACTTATGCCCTTGCTCGCCTGCCAGCGGTGGCGCTACCGAAGCCCCAGCCCTTGAAACGAACCACATTCCCAATCGGCCTGCGCCTCCCCAGCCTTAACTTCACCGTGGACTGCGTATATGGGACCACAGACGTTGTAATACCCGATACGTGCGCCCGAGCACCTTTCACTTTCTCCCCACTGGTGACAATGAACATTAGTTCTTTGTTTTATAACTGACTTGATTTGACAGCTCGCACTGAAATAGGCACGTACCACCCTGTACTGCTCTGTGCTTGTTAACTTGACAGTCGCCCATGCAATAAGACAATACGCTTTTGTTCATAAGCAACTGTGTAAATGTGGCCAATTCACCCGCCAAACAGACCCTGAATCTTAAGATCGAACCGAATGCACACCAGTCATTATATATTTTTGGATACAGAGGCATTAAAATCAAACTATGTATTTGGCAATATCCTGCAGAAGTGACAGGATTGTTGGTCAGAATAGCGTTTTTTGTGATAGGTTGTTTCTTTTGACTGACGAATGGACCTGTGGGCTTGAAAGCCAATACAAATAAGCGTTGGCTCTCAATTTCCTTTTTCATACGTGGTTGTGTAACTTGGCATTTAGGTTTGTTTTCTCTTGCTTCCTGTTCACGTTATTTGGTTAAAGTGCGCATCTTGACAAGAGTTTTGTAATTCTGCATTTGCTGTTTTCAGAAGTCGATAGTGAGCCGCACTGTCTAAATCTGTGGAGCTGTGTTTAATTACAAAGCGCAAAATATGGCAGAACTTCATTTTTTTTCGTTTTAACTGCCATGTTACTCATTTTTTAGTACTGCCCCCTTAACAGTACACAACTACTACCATATTGTAACTGCTTGATAACAAGGTGGAATAGTTCACCATGTTTCCGTTTCTTTAAAATCGAGTCATTGTTAGAGTGGACGTTTCAAAGACATTTATGCTAAATATATTGCGTCTGGCTACCTCGTTTTTAATTTTCTTTTTCAAGAAAAGTCCGTTTTAATTTTTTAAAGAGGGATGTTTTGAGATTGATAAATTGTGCCTAGACTGGAAGGATTCCCCCGTGGGTCGAGTTTCTGCTCGTGTGCCTCCCTCTTTATAGTTAGGGGACCCCAAGTGTACTTTGGACCCTGTATAGCACAACTGTGCGCACACAGAACTGGGCTGTACGTATTACAATAATGCAAGTGCTGGCGAACCAGTGTTTTACATTTTATATATGCAAGTACCGCCCCCGCGTCTTCAACAGAAATGACGGGGGAAGCGAACAGACCATTAAGCCCTGGGCTGTAACGTGATGGGGAGAGAGTATTGCAGTTTCTCGGCCTCCCACTCTGTTCTGTGAATCAGACATAGCGATTCTTTTTGTTTTCTTTAAAGGGACGACTGACCTGGACTTTCAAGTAACATCTACCCCCTTGTGTTCGTAAACCTTAACGGCCCAAACCATTGAAAGTTTCCCCACATCAAATCCCTACAGGCGAATTGTACTTGTTTGTGAATTTGTACAAAAAGATCCTCTTAAAACATTTTATATTCTTACAGTAAAGGATACACTGATATTTATATAATAAAAGAGGAAATATTAAGGTACTGTACTTGACTCATTCATGTTTCGCCTTATTTCACTGTTATTTGAATTGTTGATTTAATCTAAATGGCTAGAGATTCTTCCAAATATTTGGAACTATATCATAGTGGGGAAGAAGCTGCTGAACAGGTCTCCTCCTTGCATTGCGCTGCGTGCAGTAGAACTAGGCCCCGTGACCTACTTCCCCTTGAAAATGCGATGCTAAGTAATGACAGTTTAACATTGGCTGTGGCTGTCATGTGAACTTAAAACGCCAGGACATCAGCTCGCGCACCTCACTTAAAAACCAGCATTGGCAAAGCCAACCCACCTGGCTTTGGCTGCTAGCCACTTTACGCCGTCACTTTTTTTTTTACGCTCCAAGTGAAAGACAAACATGCAATCACCTATGATGAAGGTATCCAGTAGTTGTGATCTGTGAAATGTATTGGTCGTGAGGGAATAAAAGGCCCCGGGGCGACACGTCTTCCTTGCTTGGTCATGCATAGTGAGAATAGTGTGCTGCAGGATGGAGGGGTGGTCTTTTTAGCATTCCTCTTGAGCTGCTTTGCCTGCTCGTGCATTTACTATAGATGGGCTGTGCTGCAAATAAACCCATTATGAGGCTCGATCTTACGAAACAAAAAAAACAAAAAATAACTTGGGATGTACGTGTATACTAGTTTAGGAAGATCCCCAGCCTCACTCACACATCATAGCAAATGGTAAAATAAACACGTATTGGCATGCCCGTAATAAAACGCACATTTGCCCTACTCACTAATATCGATTTTTTTAATTTCTTAAACCTCACAAATCTAAACCAAAAGCACGGAGGTCGTTCTATGGTCCTAAGCAATGTTGGGTATTAAAATCTATGTTGGCTATGTATTTTCATTTATAACGTGGAGAACTAGGGTTTGAAGGAAAATTCGTGATGCCTTCAGAATTGAGAACTGGATAGAACAGCACTAGGCATTCGTAACTTCCATGGTAGAAGACTAAATACGTGACTATGAAATGTGTGGCGCGCTGTGGCGGGGAACTAAGGGGCTGGAAAAATGGAAGGCCCGGTATAGTGATGACGAGGGGCTCCATAATGTGGTTACTGGTGGGACAAGTGGTTCGTCTACAGTACAGGTCTGGTGTTAACTAAAACCTTTTTCTATTTCCCTAAAACTGTATGTGTGTGTGTATATATATATATATATATATATATATATATATACACATATATATATATACACATACAGTTTAGGCAATGCGTCATGCCCTCTTCACAGCTATGGCTACCTTCACTGTAAGTGAAGGTCAATGCTTGTGTTGTCGTGCACTCCAAGTGAAAGATCAGTCTTTCACTTGGACTGCGTGACAAAACAAGCAAGTGAGGTGTGTGGGCTGCTGTCCTGGAGACCGAATAAATACCCACCAAAACGCATTTAGTCCATATCACAGCTCATGTTAAAATGCTAGTACTCCGAATACATTGAATAGAATATACATTTCAGCTGGGCCCGTCAGAGCCAGGACGTCCACCATCCTTCCATTGCACCAGCGAGCCACAGAAATATTACAAAGCTTGGTCCCATTTTGTGCAACAGCAGTAGCATGGTGATAGATGTATTATTCGCCGCCCCCCAGCTGTCTAGTGTCGTGAGATTTTAAGTTAGCTACTTAATAAGGTAACCAATTGTGGATAAATAAGTAGCCGCCACTTCATACGCAGTAAGGTGATATGTCCTCCCTCCCCTTTGTGTTTCAGCTGCTTAAGATGTATTAATCATGGCCGTACAGGGGGCGATTTACGAGGTCAGGGAGCTTAATTCAGGAGGAGTGCAGTGGAACTTTTCCCGTTTTCCAATTCTTTCTGCCCTTTAAGTGCAACTGTATTTTTCTGTGCCTCTACCCGATATCCTTGTAGCTAAACTGCCAGTGTCCCTTATTTCGCTGTTTCTGTCCCAAGGACCTCACAACTATTTCATTTCTTCTGTGCGTTTTTTCCAAGTTAATTAAACTTTATTAATCTTTATCCTGATTGATTCACAATTTTCAGCGACTTCTGGAGACATTAGAACCCTAGAGGCGGATTTAAACAGCTACCAAGTTAAGCAACAGTAACCCAGAGGGAGTTTAATAATGTGCCCATGACTACAGCAGGGTTCCCATCACTCTTCGTGTAGTTTCACGCACTGCTTTTCGTAGTGGCGTGTTTCCACACCAAAGAGTTTGTAATCCCGTTTTTTAGGTCGAGCCTGGTCAGCACATGCTGTATTCAGTATGGATTTGAAGCTATGCCCATATTTTTCATTGGCTTGTCATTGTCCTTTGTAAAAGCTGGCTTCTGATTCGTTAATAGGCTTGTTAGTCCCACCATGTCTTCATTTGTAACCTCCCATAAGGACTGGCCCTTTTACTTCTGTTGCTATACAGTAGGTCTTAATTAGTCTGTAAGCACTCCTTTCTTTAATGAGTTTCTCCTATTGCAGGCACGACATGCTTTTCTGCAACATTCAGCGCACCATTCACGCTCTCACTTTCCAAGCAGCCTTTGAAGCGAAATAGGTCGCACATTTACAAGAGTTTGAGCTATTTGTGTTAATTATCAAAAGATGTGAAACCTATTGCATTGCAAATGCTTGTTCAAAATACTTTCTGGGATTATTAACCCAGTCTCCTCGGGTCTAATGTCATACTATTTGTTCTAATAGTTTTTTGTTTTATGTTACTTGCAAATGATTTCTTTCGGTTTGGCACCCTTTAAATAAGATGGTTTTACTCCCCTTAATGTGTATTGCATGTGTAGACCTCTGATTTTCAAAAGTTTTTACAGCAAGACAGACTCATGAAGGGAAGCAATTGTCTACCAATACCTCCCCTACAAACTACAGATTTAAATACACACTTCTTACCAAATTCCTATCCTAAGACTACCCAATAAAAATCCTCAAAACTTCCTTCAGGCATAAATCCTATCTCCTTGCCAAAGAGTGGGAGAGCAGAGCAGCAGGCAGGCTAGATGAAGAAAATCTCTGCACTCCCTAGAGTGCCGAAAGAAAAGTAGTTCCCGGATGGTAAGTGGTGGAAGGATAAAACGTATCAAATCAGAACCCCCTGTAAAACAGCAATGCTTGAAAGGGGGACAAGCACAGAAATTAAAGCCATTGAATAAGAAGCAAGCAAATACAATTTTAAGTATTGTATACAATAGCTTTTTTCAACTATAGCTACACACGGGCTACCTGAACAGAACAAAGCATGTCAAAAAGCATCAGGATTGCAAAGCTTTTATTGCCACATAGATGTGGGGGCCATTCACTAAAGTGCAGATGGCCAACCAGCAGAGAGAGGACCATCAGGAACGCTTATTTGCGTGAATTCAAATTCATTTAAATTGCTAATGAGAACACTGATGCACATTTGTTTTGAGAACAACTTTATGGTCCAAAATATAAGTGAGCATTGTTGAACTGCCAATATGGGATACAGAGAGAATTTGGGAGAGGCATTTAGTCATGAATGAATATATATGACTTCTAGAGCAGTGGTTCCCAAACCTTTTACAAACATGACCATTTTTTTTTTTAAAAGCTAACTTTCACAACCCACCTTCCTTTAAGGGACATGAAGCGCAGCAATTTATGAATGCAACTAAACCATTGTGTGGTGGTGCGTTATTTACATACAACACATTTTCCATTGGAATAGCCACTAAATTTGCACAGATATACATTTTTCTGATAAAACGATATAGTACGTGTGGAAACTGGGTTTCTGTGAATATCATTTGTGCATCACCAGGGTAAGTGTCTTGATTTGTTTTGATCCTATTAAAATAATGGTTTCCCGCACACATTAGAATTACAAAAAAAACATATCTTTGCTTTCCTAACTGCTGGACGCATACAGGTACAATTTGTTGTGTATTGCAAAAAATATCATCCCGCATTGTCATATAATTCACTTTAAAAACTCCTCTCACTTTGCAGTGGGATTAAAAAAGTAATCTCCAACCTCCATGTTAAAAGAATAAAGCCACCTGCCATTTGACCTCTTTCTTTGAATCACTGGCAAATATGACAAATTAAACAGAATTTAAAGGCATCTTGATTTATTTCTCTGACTTTCGCAGCCCCCTGTTTAGGAAACGTTGTTCTAGAAAACTAAACCTTCTGGATCAAACCCTGAACCAGAATATTTCACGAGTTTCTCATGAATTTTTCCAAACCTTACGGAGGTATTCAATAGGTTTGTGGTTCTTTTAAATGGGGTGGGTACGGTTGTTTCATTGTAGATAAGCCAGCTGAAGTGCGATGACAATTTTGCCTCAGGGACCTAAGTTTGTCCAAAAACCGGGGGGAGGGGGGAGAGGGCTGAGGCTTCTCCCTAAAGCAGTTGGAAGTTTTAAAAGAAGCTACCAAGTTCAAGGCGTTACAGAGCCACCCAGGGAATTCAATTGTGGCCTGTTGGTGATGTGACAGTAGAGCCTTATTAACGTCCAACTGATTTTTTCCGTCTCATTTCTTGATTTTCTGAGGGTTTTCTATGAAGGTCAAAAAGGGCAGACTGTTTATAAGAAAAAACAGCCCAATGTAACAGGAGCGTTTCCTCAACAGGTGAGAGTTGTTGGTAAAGATCCCATCCAAAGTATGGCCAGCAGTGTGTCAGAGGCTTTACAGTTTTTATCAATAAACTTGTCTCAACAGGAAGAGGCTTCTAAGTGAAATTTAAAAAATCTCCCAACACCGTAAGTTAGGCTTATTTAAAAAGGGTTCAACCAACTGACCCAGGCGAGGGATAACATTTAATCTGGGCGATAAATGAACACTCCTGAAAAAGTTGAATTGTGGTGAATTGTTAAATTAAAGGTGACCCACCCCCTCGCATAAAGATTAAGGGCTAAGGTGCTCCACAGCAATTGAAAAGGATTCCTAAAAACTATTAGAAGACCCCCACCAGTGTTATTCACACAATCCTGCTTAACAATTGCATATTCGGTGGGTATCGCCTTTACCAAGTCAGAGCAATCACATGGCCACACAAGATTCACACGCCGCGCAAGCAATTATCTCCAAATTAGTTATGGCAAGATTGCCTATGGAACATAGCTCAGTCTTACCCTTTTCACCCAGATCCAAAGGTTGGGCTTGAGTATTAACAATTTGAGGGGCCCAGTTTTGACTCAGAGCCAGGGGCTCTGGCACAGTCCGGTCGCAGACGGACTTTCCTTTAGCACCAGCTGTGTAGATGCGCTTCCAGTTGCTTAATAAAGCCCACCGTGAGGCGCAGGCGTGGCGTCTCAAAAAACAGGTGGGCAAATTAAAATGTTAACTGGAGTCCAGAAACTCTTAATTTGCTATCGGAGACACCCCTTTGAGAAAAATTTTCATGGAAAGCAGCCTTAACTAAAAGAATAAAATGAGCAACACAAACCACAAATAAAATATCCAACTGTTCCTGGCAAGATGGCTCCCAATTAAAATGGGGGGGGGGGGGGCACTGAACTATAGTTGGTGGGCAACACACTTCACAATTTAGGTTTTTCCATAAACATCAAGAAGTTTCAGCGCTACTAACCAAAACCATTCACAAGCAAGCTGAACCCAACACTTCCAAGAAACAAGGGGCTATGAATTGTGCTACAAAGTAATTCCTTGACCCCATCACAGCTAGGTGTGTCTGTTCTGCAAGCTTCCACTCACATACTTCGTTCCACCAATCCAAATGTAGTCCTTTTTCTTAACTCAATAAATAGGACAGATATTAGGCTGTTAAGAGTGGAAGTATAAAGAGCAGGCACTCGTATCGGTCATAAGGGCAATGGATTCTTGCCTTTTTGGGGCTGTGAAATTAGTTTAATTGGGCAGAAGAAGGGCGCAATTATATGAAAAGCCCTTTGAATTCCACCACTTAGTTCTTGCTTATACTACTTCATAACAGAGCCACACCCTTGTTAAGGGTATGCAGAGGAGCTACTTTCTCCTGCCCTGCTCACCCACCCCTTGCTTCATTAAGCCCTCCTCCCTTGCAGCCGCTCTCCCCCCATACCTAGCACTTTCAGTATTGGTAGGCAGCCATCGTAATTATTTTATTTTTTTTAACCATTAAAAAAAAAAAAAGTCGCTTATGCACGGCTGGTATCTCGAATTCTTTTTTTTTTTTAAAGAAAATTCCCTTCAATTATGATTTGCCTGAAATACAATCATTACCAAAGTCAATAGGTTTCAGGGCCAAGGTCTCTTGCAACGCATGTAGCATCTTGACAGCCTGTGCTCTCCTGTTTGGAACACTGTCCTTTTGGTGCCCTGGCATCTGCTCCTGCCCTTTAGTCCAGATCGAACCACTTCTGTAGGCCATTCTAGCCCAGCTTCCTATACAAATCCTTCTGTGATGAACAGTGATTTCTCTGCCTCTAAAATGCTTGAAGGGTTGCTCTTTCACTTCCAGTAGTGCCGTGGCTCACGAATAGATCATGGCTCTTCTTTTTATGGTCCACTGGCCTATAGGGGAGGTCACGCACAGTTATCCATTGAGTTCCATCTTTCATGAGCTGCTGCTTGGCGCTTTGAGTTCTTTTACTTTGTCTGAATTAGTGCGGATATAATCTTTCCAAGAGTCTGGCACAAGCGGGCCTGGACGCACCAGTGAGCATAGGGTAAGTATAGTAGTAGCTCTTGATCTGCTCAGTCATCTTCCTCTAAAGGCTCCACCCACTCTTTCTTGTTCATTTGGCCATGCTCTCTGGTTTTTACCCTGTTTTCGGGAGCAGAAATGATCCCTGCTCTGTAGCTTTCTTAACAGGGCCAGATTAGCTTTTCATTCCATCTGGCATTTACCCAGTGGAGAAGCAGCCATTGGAGGTCGGTTTGTGAAGACCCAGGATCCCTGTTCACGCCTGTGTTCCAAGACCCCAAGGTTGGGCTTTGGGGCACAGAAACGGAGAATAAATTCATAAATGGAAAGATAGAAAGAGGGGGACGAAAAGAACAGATCTGGTCTGAATTTTATTTCCCAGTGCTCCTTTTTCTACCTGTCCGGCCCTGTTGCTTACTCGGACATCCCCAAGCCTGGACAAAGGTATACTAGTGCAAGAGCAGCCAGTGACGTGTAAGATTTAGGAGAGGTAGAAGGGGAAATGTCCGTCCCACACTGCATCCAAACAAACAAGGGTCAAAGCTTTTGGTAGGCCAGGGAAGACTACACCACCAGCAAATAGGGGCAACATTGGATTGGTTTGCCCATACCTGTACACAATGTTGCTATAAGACAGGGTTGCTATTAGGAGCAGAATGTCACTTTGCTTAGAATGGCAAAAACTATCCTTGCACCTGCCATGCCCAGAGAACACGTCTTGATTTATCAGTTCCAGTTCTCATGGGAGAATCTCATGCTGTGGACCTGGTACTGTATTTAACCGAGGGATGGATGACTCCATACTGTGGTACTTAACCTGTGGTCCAGTAACGCCAGGAAGTCCGCAACTGTTTGGAAAATTACATAATATTAACAAAATAAGTGTATAAAGAAACGAAATGTAAAACTGAACATTTTAAAGCGTTCTGTAAATTAAGTTAGTATCCCCAGATTTATTTCTGGGAGCGGTGCATCATACAGACTATTGTATGAACGATGAGTTTAGATAAACTCCAACCTTCCCATTAAAATGTACATTTTTTTATCGCATTTATGAATTAAGTGAAAGGTTTCACCATTTATGTGTTTGTTTGAGGACTGCTGGTTTCAGTATATTTTGCAGTTCAAATAATAAAAAATGCTTGGCCCAGGTTCCCCGGCTTCCAATAGTGATTAAGTGGGGGTCCCTGGGTTGCAGTAATGATTAAGGTGGGTGGAGGGGTCCACAGAATTCAAAACGTTAAGAACCATTGCTGCAGAATGCACACACCCACGTCTGCTTTCAGAACTGTGCCAATAAACAATTCGGTCATAACAATCAGCAAATTAAGAAATCAAAATATCATACCTGTACCCCTAAGAGGACAGAGAGTGACTTATATTTGCATTTTTTTTAAACAAGCATGTGACATCAATCATATAGAACGAATATTTGGATCATGGATTCTGAGAATGTGATGTACATATTAAATAATCTTGTCCACATGTTGATGTTTAGCCATCCATTGCCTTTAGGAGACTTCAAAACATCCCCACTAGAGCTAAGGATAACACCATTAAATGCCTCCTACCCATGTAATATGCATTAAGAGGAGGTGGGCACACAGACTGCAAACACACTTTTTTAGGTCTTTATAATGCAACTTACTTTCACATCTGTGCTAAATGAATTATTTATTTTTGACACAAAACGTTTTTTTTTTTTTTTACAACTTAAGTAGATGTTCCATTGTAGTGTTGCAGTAAATACACACCCTGATCCTAGCTCCCACTATGAGAACAGCATCAGCAGCTGTTGTCATGCCTGATCCGCCTCCCCACCTACCTTTTGAAGCATCTAGCTCAGCTGAAGCTTGCTTGATACTACAGGCTTAATTACCACTTCGGAAGCAGTCTGTAGCCTCACCTCTGTGGGACAACGGAGGCTATATCTTTTGCCTATAGTTGCAACACACCCCTTTTAGGTCTCGCCTACGCAGCGCGCATGCGCTGCATAGGAGGGCCTAGCCGTCGCTCTTCACTTTTTCAAGCACTGCACTCGTGCTTGTGGCGGCATCCACCTTGCGGGAGCGAGCAGGGGCGCGCCACAAGCACGAGTGCAATGCTTGAAAAGTGAAGACTCTCCCAAGCGCGCGCGCACCACTCGCGGGCTCACCTCCTGCTCCCCCTCTCGCTCGCAACAATTTAACTTTCGGGGCCACGCTTGTGTTTTAGCGCTTGTTATTAGTGCCTCTTTCTACACTGCTGGTTGCAGAAACCCTTGTTCTGGTGTATATGTCTCCCCATTCTTCATCTGTTGGGTCGTCCCAATTCAGCCGCCCATCTCCTCTGGGCGGGTGAACTAGCAGGGTTGATATGATTCCACAGTGGCTTGTAGATGTCAGATAGAATGTGTTTATCGTCGTGTTTTTTAACAATTAATTTATACAGAGAAGCAGTTCTGGTAGTCACAAGGTCTTTTACTGCACAAATGTAACACCTTAATTCCTCTTTTTGGTTAAATATATTTTGTTAAAATCAAATGCACATAAAAAAATGCTATGGCATAAGCCATGTGCAGATGCGTAGAGTATAATGGCGCACTTCCTCGCTGCCCCGAGCACAACGGGGTACATAAGGGCAACCCTCGGGTTACCACTCGCTTGGTTCACACAGTAACATAAATGTGTCTCCGTCCCGCCTGCCTTGTGGGTTCTGGTCTGGAGTCACTGGCCTGTAATCCCCAGTCTGGAAGCCGAGTAGTGCCCATTAGTCCACTATGGCCTGAAAGTTGTCTAATCATCAGGGTGGAGACTTCTTTATCAGCGCACTGCTCGAAGAGATATGATAATGGCAGCAAATTGAGGCCTGCTTCGAAGTGGACAAAAGGGCCAATGTGCCCTATAAGCTGCTATGTGGAGCACACCTCCCATTGCAAGCCTAGAAACCGGTTTACATCGCCCTGCTCCTGTACAGAGTGTAGTAACTCTTTCGGAAAGTGAATCAAACATGCATGTTGGAGTCTGCCATAGATAATCTGCAGACACATGGTTGAATGTAGTCGTATTTGGACCAGTACACTGCAATATTGCCACAGCTGTTGTCTTTGGAGCTGGGGAACCAGGTTCGAGTCCCATCGTTGGCTCAACGTCCAGTGATTCTGGGCAAATCATCCTGTGCCAAAAAAGTGAATGTGACCTTGTGTAATGTAACGGGTGCTCATGTAAAGCGCTCCAGTCCTTCGGGTCGAGTTCGCTCTATATAAAAAAAACTGCATTTTTTTTAAACAATTCAGTCTTTTTTTTTTTTCCTCTTTGTTTTCTTGATCATGCCATTCACTAACCTCGCATCATTAGCAATCAAGCTTTCCAGCTGTTTTAGATCTGTTTTTTTGCCACGTTATATAGGTTTAGAAATCCCAAAACAGCGTGAGTTCTATCATAGTCTACCTTTCCCGGCGCATAATGCAGACATTTCAAGTTCCCCGGATCCATTTGTGCGCAGCTCACTCGGTTCACGTTTATTCTATTGGATTCTGGTACTCCGAGTCCTTTGTTAGTATAATTCCTAACTACAAACAGGGCTTTAAGTGGGATGAAAAAACTGGGGGGATTTCTCAAAGGGCATGGCAGATGTAATCAAGGGCGTGGCTTAAAACACGTAAGCAAAAAATCTGTGCTTAGCATAGTGTGCCTCCCTACAGGTATTTTGCTGCTTCTGTCATTGCATCCAGATATATAATACAACAAGTAACATTACACCTACAGCAAGCCAGGACTATTTGCTTTGTCAACGGTTGTTAGTTGCATAAGCAACAACTATGACTTCGTTGAATATAATATGACAATACTTCAGTTCTAAAATGATGACTGTGAAAGAACTTTAACGAGTCTCTTCGAGGTTACCCCAAAGGCAGTGAAGGGTGGTACTGCTGCAGAGCGAAGATTTTTTTTTTTCACCTGAGGGTGAGGGTAAAAAAGGAAAGCCCAATAGGGACCCATCTCGACACCTGCTTTTTAGGTCTCGCCTAGCGACGCAGCGCATGCGCTGCTCGCTCCGCGAGATCTATTGTCATCGCTTTTCTTTTGGAACTGGGGTTGGTGACCGCCCTGTCTCCCTTAGGCCCCGCCCACCTGGACTGGACTAGTCTGCTGCTAGTCATGCGCGCTGCGTCTCTTCACTTCTCCCTATACGTCGGCTGAGCAGCTTTTCAGCGGAGGGATGACTGCTAGCTTTCACCTAGCTGGTAATATTATGGTGAAGACTGAGTCACCGTTTCGGATGAGAAAGCATGGTTTCCGAGCCCTCAGTTCCAAGAGGTGGATTTCATAACATATGCCCGTTATTTTCACAAATAAACTTACAATTCCAGGAAATGTACAACATAAAAATAACACATTTTTCGTCCTTCCCCTTTCAAATTCGGTATAATCGTGTCAGCTTTGACCGTCAATAGTTTTATTCACCAACACACCAAAGTGAAATGTAATTAGATTCCACTAGGTGGCAAACTCGTGTTAGCGGCACGCGTTACAATTAATTCTTTTTACTTCCTCCAGAATTGGAAATGGTATTCACAAACATGGACAGCGCGTAATATCTGTATGGCACCCGCACTCCGGAAATGAATCGCTCATAACACCCAAGACTAACTGTACAACAAAAGCGATAACCATCTTTGCCAAGGAACCACTAACGTCTCCACTATTAATTATTTTCATTCACCAGTCGCATGCATTATCTCTTGAAGTTGAATCCACTAGGACGCTAGAGTATACAAAAGGTGCTCGCTTAGGGACATGATAATGTCAATAGTCATTATACGTGCATCTTTATGCCCTTACTTTACCTCTTAAAGTACTGGTAGTGCATTTACTGCTAGGATAAAGCCCATAAGCAAGACTGCAAGACACGTCTCCTGCTCGGGTGAGGTTTTCGGCCTACATTAAATCAGGATCTTATCTAATCTTAGCACATAGATCAATGTTGTGTTCACTATGCCTCCAATTTTATGACCTCAAAGCCAACAGCCAGCTACACGTGGGCCTTCAATGCAGTCTTGATGGTGTTGTCTGTCCGCTACTGTATGAGACACTGCAAATCGGGAACCCTCCTTGTCAGTGACATTGTCCCTAATACAAGCAGGCACTGGCAAAGCCAACAGGTCTGGCATTGGTCGCCAGCCTTTTGGCAATTATTGTTTTGTATTTTCATGGATTTGTAAAACTTTATTTTTCAAGAAGCTGCCAGGCCCTCATTATTAACAAGCATTTGCAATGCAATAGGTCTCGCATTTACGCGAGTTTGAGCTATTGACATTGGAAATAACAATGCCTTTTATTTTTGTTTTAAAAACATAAATAAAAGGCATTGTCATTTACAATGCCAATAGCTTAAACTCGCGTAAATGCGAGACCTATTGCATTGCAAATGCTTGTTTGAATTTGCTCTTCTGAAGCTCCTTAATAAGCAGGCACCCAGACAAGACCGTGCTGTGCAAGGCGCTACTTCCTGTCGTAGGGAACAGCAATGCTCCTAAACTAGAATATGCAGAAAAGTTGGGCACAACTGTTTCCAGACATGCAATTTTATGGTGTGAAAGGAACATATGCCTATCGTCTAGCCAGAAAATGAGTGTTTTTGCTCTTCGTGCTTTAGAAAAGGTAGGAAGGTCCTATAGAGAGGCTGGTTCTGTTGAGCTTCCGCTCTTTGTTTGCGCCTATGTCCCTGCTTGTCCCCTCTCCACCATAGTCTGAAAAGCATCGTTGTGTAAAGGAAGTCACTTCTGCTAGGCATCACTACACAGCCCAATAACCTCATCTGCATACAACGCATATAAGTGAAATGAAAACATTCCTAGCTATTGTGAAGGAAAGTTTCAATTCTGCTAAGGACACAGAGGCAAGGATTATGCTTTACTTTCTTTAATGAACTATCACAGCAGCCAACAAGAACTGCAATTCCCCCATGACTAAATAAACATGTTATAAAAACTCAGGACCTCAACAACCAATAGTAATGCCAACAACAGTATATACATAGCCACATTATCCTCTTTATTTGCGTGAAGAACAGCTCAGGATTGATCTTCTTTCGCCTCTTGTTGGTCCTCATGGTTTCTCTTCCATAACAATAAGGGATGAAGGAATACTTAGATCCCATACTTTCCAATCCAAATCACTATTGGATATGATCAGACATTCATAAGTATAAAAACAAAAATCTAGCTAGACTTTTAAAGCTAACCACCAATGAAGCCAACTGTGTGGTTGGCCTGAAATAGAACTTCTTAAAAGTGGAATCTGATGACCAGTCGGCTGTCTTTAATATATCTTCCAATCAAGCACCTAGAAGGAAGGCTTTAGAAGAGATGATGCCCCTGGGTGCCAAACACTGAAATGTCAGTACCTGCATCACCATAGTGGTTCTAACCCATGGTGGGTGTTGATGCTGCCTTAAGGGGCTTAGTGATAGATACTAACAAATGATCAACTCTATGGGTCAGAGTTCACTAGATACACTCTTATATTCCTGCAAAAATTTCACCACATATTTTGGAATTATCTGGAAATGCTGGATACAAAAATTGCTTGTTAGACCTTGTCCTTTGAGTGATGGTAAACATTACTACCTACCCCCCCCTCCCCCCTCCATCCAGGGTAAAGGACCGTCCTAACAAGTCTAACACTTGTATATCTGAGGCTCTCTTACATGAAATAAGACAAAAGTAGATTAGTGAATTCTGCAAACTGCTGTTTTCTAGAAAGCTCAGAATTATATGTCCACCCACTAAGTAGACTTAGCACTTTATTTACATCCCAAGTGTGTGTATATTTGGCTCTAGATGGATTAGATAGCCTGATATCTCTCCTAAGCTTACTTTTCCAGGAATGAGAACCCCCAATGGCTCACCCACTACAGGTAAGTGACCTGCTAAGATGGCCAAGTTGAATGAATTAACTGTGGCGTATGCTCTGCCTACCTCTGCCAGTTGTGACAGAAAATTCAGAATGAATATAATGTCCACCCCCACGAGATCCACGTCTCACCAAACACCTGCCTTGTCAACTTGGAGCAAGAGATGTGTATCTCTTATGGGTACCTGCGGCTCATGCTGGTTCCATGTAAGATGAAGCCAATTGCAAAAGTCCTAGCATTTTCAATCTTGCCTGATATACACCAGGTCATGAGTCAGAACTTTGTCTCAATCATCCGATGGAGCTCTCCTCCCAGGCCCTGAATAATGTTCCAAAATGCTGGAAGCATCACTGATCAGCTGGATGACGTCTCCAGAAGCAGAGGAAACCAAGACTGAGTCCTCCAGAGTCACTACAATAATCTCCACTTGCTGCCGCCTGGCTTGCGTCGCTACTAAAACAGTCAAACACAATAAATATATTTTAAAAAGAAGAGCACTTATCTGAGGCTGTAGTGAGCAGCAAAGAAAGAAGAAAGTAAGAGGATGACGTACCTTTAAATACTGTTGTGGGCATTACTATTGGTTGCTACAGTCATGTGTTTTGATGACTGTTTACATACAAATGAAAGTTGGTTTTTTTACTGGCTGCTGTGAAAGTTCAGTAAAGAAAGTAAAGCATAATCCGAGCCCCCAGTACTGACATAGAATAGCAATCCAAAGAGACCCATGTGTCAAGGAGTAGCTTTCGCACCACGGCTGTCAATTAGCCGCGGCGCGAATTCCGCCGAGGTGCGGCGGTTTGAACGAGTGGGCGGGGCCGCGTCGGCCAACGGACGTGCGCAGCACTAGCGAGGTAGTGCTCGCGACGGCCGTTGGCCGACGGATGCAAAAACAACAATTGATGGACAGAATGCAGAACAATGTCGTACATTCACCCCAGTACCGAGATCTGGGCCTAAATCCATCGTTTTTTTGCTCGCCATTCCAGTTTAGACCCAGCCATATGCAAATCAGTCTTGACCCTGCGCCTAATGGGAACAGTCCAGCCCAAACTGCCAGGCCAGGTCCTCCCTGGACTGGAAACAAGCATCCTAGGACCGATTTCGGGCTTTCAGCCCTCATCAGCCAGGATAGCTGGACTCCAGTGGCATAGAGAGCACAGGACCCACGTCTGGGCATACCCGTCCCACTCGGGGTGACAAATGCAAAAACAACAATTGATGGACAGAATGCAGAACAATGTCGTACATTCACCCCAGTACAGAGATCTGGGCCTAAATCCATCGTTTTTTTGCTCACCATGCCATTCCAGTTTGGACCCAGCCATATGCAAATCAGTCTTGACCCTGCACCCAGGATGCTTGTTTCCAGTCCAGGGAAGACATGGCTTGGCAGTTCGGGCTGGAATGTTCCCATGAGGCACAGGGTCAGACTGATTTGCATATGGCCATGTCTGAACTGGGGTGGCGGAGTGAGCTAAAGAATGATGGATTAAACCCAGATCAGTTGACTGGGAGTGAGTGCTTGCAATGTTCAACACTCCGTCCATCATCCCCTTTGGTTTTGCTATGTTCGCCCTAAGTTGGCAGGGTATGCCCAGACGTGGGTCCCTTGCTCACTTTGCCACTGGATTCAAGATAGCCTGGCTGATGACGGCTGTAAGCCAGAAACCGGTCCCAGGATGCTTGTTTCCGGTCCAGGGAAGACATGGCTTGGCAGTTCGGGCTGGACTGTTCCCATGAGGCACAGGGTCAGACTGATTTGCATATGGCCATGTCTGAACTGGGGTGGCGGAGTGAGCTAAAGAATGATGATGGATTAAACCCAGATCAGTTGACTGGGGGTGAGTGTTTGCAATGTTCAACACTCCGTCCATCATCCCCCTTTGGTTTTGCTACGTTGGCCGACGGAAGGGGTTAGGGTTAGCAGCTGCCACTCTTGTACTCAAAGACAAGAACAGAAAGTAAACAGTGTTTTAAAATCCTTGTTTACGTTCTGTAGTTTCCACTCGGACCTTCCACTATCCCCTAACCAGTACACAGAAGTTGATCGCCAGAGGTCAATGGGTGCGTGATGTCACTTCCACTACCGAGGCACTTTGGAGAATTGATGTCCATGATTCACAATTCACTGCTGTAGATTACCAGTGTGCTAGAGCATCATGAGTGGCAAGGGTGAGTCGAAAACAGGCCCTATCACAATAACAAAGGCGCCTCTGACAATGGTTCAGATTTCCCCGAAGCAAGACATTAGCCGCCGCAGTGGACTACCTGCATGCGGCTGGATCACCCCAACCCATTCCCATCCCCGACTGGTGGTTATTTAGATAAATATACACTAGTAAAACTGCCCTGATAAAATACACAGACGATGAAAATACAATATGCGCATGTAGTCAACATTATCACAAAAAAACAAGTAGCCTAGCTATATCTTGTAACATTTCATGCGACTTCAATTTTATTATTTAAATAGGACATTTAGATTTGGCTTTCTGGTACAGCCCCCTAAACCCCAAACGATTGAGTTAATCTTACACTAATGCAATGTAGCTATATACAAATTCTCTGGCTTCAGCCTTACGGCCTAATCATTGCCTCACTAAGTATATAATAATCCTAACAAGCCCCACCCTTAAAACTCCCACCAGCGACCCACCCTCCCCTAAAGCCATCCAAAACTTCAAACATGCAGTCTTCACACACCAGCTTCCATCAGACTCTTCATCTCCGATCCACCCAATCAATGTGGAGTCATCCGCCCCTGCGATAACCCCAACCAAACGGATTCTATTCTCTTGCACGCTCCCCCTAATGGCTTTTACAGCGTCCACAGGCAGTCTCACCTTTTATACTCCAAGGTAATCCCCCCAGTTTCACTGTCTAGGACAAATAATGACAGCTGCTGAGGTGATACACAGCTGAAGTAATTTGCGATGTATGAAGGCACCTCGAAGGCTCTCATGGGAGATGATGGACTTTGTCTATAAAGATCCCCTATAAAAGGTGGATCTTCCACTGAGCACAATACCAGTTTCTGTTCTATGGTTTCCAGGGAGGTAGGTTAATGGGACATGTTGCACAATGTCCCAAAAAACGTTCCTTGACCAAAGGATGCACTACCCCCCCTTCCTAAAATTGTCCACTATTTCAAAAGGACATGAGCAATGAACCAGCTCCTTTCTACAAAAAAAGCTTAATATGGGGGAGGCTTGCACTGCCCTTGCCCATTCACCCATCGACACTTGATTTAAAAAAAGCATTATCAGTGCCCATATATTCTTGCTGCATTGGTTCCAGACATAGCAGCCCCCAAAATTCGATTCCCTCCTTCATTACGTTACGTTTTTTCTGTATGGTCGACAAGTGACCTTATGACCATGTACAGGCACTCACACTGGGAACATGCAGTTAGTGTGTCCTCTAAAATAGAAGGGTCATTGAAATGATCAAAGAGAAAGCTGGCGATATATCTGCAGTACAGCCCCAGTCCTGTACTTTACAAGTAGAGCACATAGATGCAGACGCGCTAAACTAACTCCCACAGCCTCAGACTCATTTATTTGATTGCATCTTGCTTGTAGCACTAGAAGGCCACGTCTTAGCATTTTGATGAGAGGTGATGTGAAAGCGGACTAGGCTAAACACATTGATGGCGCAGCACTGAGGATTTTTAAATGCGTGGGCAAGACGTGCAAACTTTCTCTCCATTTTCTCTTTCGTACATCTAGTTCTTCTGGTCAGAATGGAGGATCTTCCAAACTCCTGATCAAATTCTCAACACACCTGGAGATACAAATGTCCCTGCAGGTCGGGGATTCCAGTGTGCTGCTAAGTACTCACTAAGCGCTGAGGCAGGAACCATGTTCTGGATTTTTCATTGCCCAGGTTACACTGGCCTTTGTCATTTTCATTGGTTTCTCTCCACCACCACAAATGGACTCTCCAGACAGGCTACCTTTCAAGTAATCCTCCTGCTGCAATGAGCCAGCAGCCACAGGACTCGTTTGAAACCATGCAAGAGGCAAGAAAAGCAAAATTCTCTAAGCAGAAACCCTCCATGAGATCCCCATCAAAGTTCTCCAATTCTTCTTAAGCCCCGATAGCTTCCTCAGAAGCACCATTCACTGATAAGAAGGATATGCTCTGGAGACTAGGCAGACACATCCTGTGTCCCTTGGTGGCTTCACTCTTCTTTGTCCAGTTACTGCCAACGTGTCAGGTTAGGTATTTTCCCCCCACGGCCCTAACCCCCTGGTTCCAAACTACAGAATGGATATACAACATTACTAAGCAGTTGGAGCTAGGCCTCATTTAAAGCATGCATGTGCCTTCTAGATACCATTTTCTCTACCTTTGCGCAAAGTTTTTCACATGTGTAGATGAAACCTAGACCATTTCAGACTGGACGGTGCTCTTGGAATTCAGTTCAGCTTCCCACCTGATTTTCAAAGGAAGAGACAGAAAAATTGTTTACATTTACTTCTTAAAATAAAAGCCTGCGATCATATGAATAATTTCCACACACATTTACTGTCCTCTAGGAGATATATACCAGTCGGAACAGGGGTCTATGTGCCAGCAAGTTTGCACAGGTCAAAAGCCCAGGTATCCTCATTGACCACAGAACGCTAGCAAACCAGACCACTCAGCAGACGCCGCAAGCTCTGAACTTTGAAGAAAATCTGGTGGTTGTTTTTTAACCTGACAGCCAAAATTAATCCAATTCTTGCTCCAGCCTTGGCAGTTACGTAGTACAGTAATATACTTAACTCTAGTCTGCCAAAGAGAACATTGGCTAAACTCCAACTCGTTCAAAACTCAGCATGTAGATCATGTTTGTACCCTGAAAGAGTGATCACATCACTGCTACCTCATGAGCTTCATGCTCGCTTCAGATCCAGTAAAGGACCACATTTACTACCCTCCATATAGTGTTAAAAGTCCATGCACTGCATAGGTTCCAGTTGCATTCAGACTCCTTTTCAAAGACATGTAACCACACACGGTCTTCGATACTTGGCCATAAACTTGGCTACGGCTACCATACAAATCTCACAAAGGATCCGACTGTCAAAAGCCGCTAAGTCGAGCTAGGAAAAGAACTCCAGCAGGCACTACATCCTCTTCTATGTCAAGTTAAAAGGTGATAAAGGGCATAATTGAGTAAGAAAGAGAGGCCATGGAAAATGTCCAGCCAGACTTAATCTCCATTGTTTATAAGTCACAGCGTTAAATTATTTAGTGTGGTCAATGTACATTTGGAGGGCAACAGTCCTTACACTGTAACAAAAGCAGAATCATGCCACCCTTGTTCAACTTTTCCTGCATGCCTTGTAAATCCATTAGTGGTACTTTATGTTTTGATGACTTTCCATAAGAAGATCATCAGTCTTTGTTAAACAGAATTTGCCATTGTTAGTCTTAGGTGGATATGCCCCGTCAAAAGCTACAGTGCATTTGTAGTTGGTTACAACTTGAGCTGGTGGTGGACAAAGGCATTTTAATTGTCCCAGTGTTGGGAAAGCAGCACACAAACCCAGCCCTACTAAATGTGGCCAATTTCCCATAGTGAGTCTTTATTCCCACCCCACCATACCTTCTTCCCCTTAAAGTGTGCACTCTGTATTTTTCTAGCATCGTTTAATGTGAAATCTGTGACAGAAGCTATATGTGATGTGAATTGTGAAGTACAGTGGACACAGTACTGCATACATGGTGATTATGCCTGGGTTATATTTTTGCAGACGTGACAACCTAGATGCTGTCTCTTGTGTCTGCACCTTGAAGACCTCAAGATGTCAGGGTGGAATGGGTAATAACAAGCACACCAAAGGTGATGGGGGGGGGTCGCTGGAATGTGTAATTTGTCTAACCACCGGCAATCGCTTTGGTAGCATCCCAATCCATCGTTCTTTGGCTCACCATCTATACGCAAATCACTGGGTTCCAATGGTACAGTGAGCAAGGGACCCACGTCTGGGCATGAGGTGGTATGGTGGGCAAAAGAAAGATGGTTTGGAATGCTACCCCAAGTGATTACCAGTGGTTAGCCTTATTGCAAGCATTCCTCCCATCACCTTTTGTGAGTTTGATGTAACACCCCAAGTGGCCAAGGGTGTGCCCAGTTGTGGGTCGCATGCTCACTGTGCCACTGGAACCAAGCTACACCAGACTAAAGAGCTCCAATCGGGGCAAAGCCGTTCTTGGGTTGCTTGTATTACTGTTCAGGAAGGACATGGCCTGGCAGTACGTGCTGGATGGTTCTGATTGGCTACAAGTCAAGAGTAATTTACATATAGCTGGGTCCAAACTGAGGTGGCATGGTGGGCAAAAGAACAATGGTTTGGATGGCTACCATGAGTGATTGCCAGTGGTTAGACTTATGCAAGCATTTCACCCACCACCTTTTGTGTGTTTGATGGGATGGATAGTAAACATTCCTTTATCTTAGTTCTGAGACATCCCCCAGCAACAGTGCTCGACTTCACCTTATTGTGATGTCTGGGTATCTCCAAACAATGGCTGGATAGTCTGAAGGGTCTTTATGGCCGCTCCCTGGAGCATACAAATCAGTGCCTGCTAATTCCCTGAAAAAACACATGTGAAGAAAGCTGGTGAAAATGCACTCAACTGGAGTGGGCTAGAATTTAAAAATGTAAAGAAGGCTTGTACTTTGGTTGCCCCAACTTCCCACCTGTGCCCCCAAAATAGAATGACAAATACTATCTCTCCACTCCCCTCTTGAGGAGGTAATTTGTACACTATCTGGATGTCAAAAAGATGCCATCTTTTATCAGCACTGTAAAGCATCTGCAGTGACCAAGGATCTGCTTGTCACCGTTTGCCTGGAAGGTTAGGATGACCTGCAGAAGCCCTGCTGGTACGACCAGTGGAGAGAGGGATATGCAACTGGCCATGAGACGAGAGTAAGGTCCAGCAAATGGAAGCCTTCATGGATGTCGTTTCAAAGATGTAAGCTGCCCAGGAGCTAGAAGGACCTTGAAGCTCTCGGACCAAAAATGAACTACACAAGGGCGGGCAACCATAAGATGACATTCCTGAACTGCAAGTGTGTTAAGCCCGGACAGTCCCAACAAGTCCTGTATTATCCCCGATGTTGTTGGAGACTATATCAAACCCGTTTTCACCCTGAGAGGGACTCACAGCATTTTCCCTTAACCCGTGGTCTTTTGGCAAGGGATTGTGGATTGACATTATTTCAGAAACATCTCAATTACTACTGTTGTCATTACAGTTCTTAAAATAATACAGTCTTAAGCTGTAGATGGATCTTAACTCTAAATCCCAGGTCCCCATCTTTAGCCTGTGAACTAACAGGTCCAATGGGTGTCCCTGCTCTCATGTCCAACAGCAAAAAAATCCTAATCGCGGCCAGGCAGTTTCAAGGTGCAGGCCTTGAAAAACAGTGCTTGTGGGGCCAGTAGTTCCCTAGTATGAGAACATTACTCCCTGAAACAATTTTGGATAGCCCACTTGGGCCACAGTGGTCCTCGTTAACTTGACAGCAACACTTTGTGTCATATGATCCTTGGCACCCTATTGCGTAACTTTACTTTTTGTGGGATTCCCTCCCACTCTTTAATTGCGCATGTTGTATTTCTTTGTATTTAGGGCGGCTGAGAAACTAGGTCAAAGACCGGGCACCAGTCAAAGACCTGATATGCTGCAGCATTCTGTCTGCACACTTGCATCATTGACTGGGTTTGGGGGAAAAAAATATTTACAACTTCGAGCGATCAAGTAGAGAATTTCAAAATGTCGACCCATAGAATTAATTACCATTGTAAAAAAGTGACCTATTAGTTAAACAAAAGGGACATCTAAGATCTCTACCCAGCTTTCAATGCCGTCTAGAAAAGAGATGCTGTGCTTCAAAGAGATACAGACCATAAGGACACAATGATACAAGATGTTATTTTGCCCTTGAAGGGGGGTAATATAGTCTTGAGGCTCAATCCAGTGGCCCAAAATTTGCATCCATTCTGGAACCCAAATGCCAGGAACCCTTGCAGGACAAAGCCGTGCCAATGCTCTGACTAGTACTTTCAACCTCTTGACAAGTTGGGGTCCTTCCCATGGGGGCCCTACGTTGGAGTACGATCAAAACCCTTGTTAGACATCTCAGAGCACTAACAGTATTAAACTCCTTCATTAATGCCAGACCATCTAAAAAGCAGGATTGAGCATTAAAGCAGAGAATGGGCCTTTGCTGCCATGTGTTTTCTCGTTCTGTTGAACGCTCTAAAGCACAGAGCTCACTGTAAGTAATGGTTCAAGTATGCTGGAAGGGACAGACCTCTAAAAAGATTCCTGGTGAGCAGTTGTATGACTGATCAGAATACAGGTGGGTTTGGCTGAGCACCATGGGCATATCAATTGTAGACTGTTTTTGCACCTATGGATCCAACACAAAAAGTCCAAAACTGTGGAGCAAGCGTCCATCTATGCCATATGTTCCCTGACCTGGAGTAAAACAGGAACCTCTTAAAGGTCAGGCTAACTTCTTGCAATTTTATCTAGATGGCTTGACTTACTGTAAAATGTGCATAATGTGCTGATGCAGCAGGGGAAACGAAATATTTTTTGTACCCCTATGAAATTAATGACCTCATAACGGTAATGATACTAACCGTTTGAAAACGCATGAATTAATCAACAAATACACCTTTTTAGTAGACATTACACGTGGGCAAACTGCTAAATGTAGCGAAATCTAATTTATTTACAAAAATGCGAAGCAATTAACATTAGTATTGTGATTTGCGTAAAGAATAGAGTGAATTGCATGATTTGTGTTGCGTAATAGAATTGTATTGTGGCAAAGAATGCAGATGGTAAGTAAAATGGCTTTAAATGTCGCTTCTGCTAGGTAATATCTAACACGGGTCTTTAGAATGGCGGGTGGTAAACAGAAAGGCTTATTTTCCATATATTAATTACTATTGTGTTTGTTCTTATATTAGTTTCGTTCTGGCCTGCTAGGCCATACTTCTAAAATGGGCGCTGGAAAGGACGAGATCGCGTGCGTTGAATAAGATGGCCCCCGCGCAGACTCAGTACAAAAGCTCCAGTCACATGTATGCGGCCTGTGCTCGGAGTGAGAGATGTCAAGGCCAATCTGACCTGCAATGAAGAGCGTGCCAAGTGTTCAGCATATATGCCTGAGAACGGATGGAAAAGACGAGCGACAGGGAATGAACTAATGTGTGACCATCAAAGATTGTTGCAAAAGGGATGAACAAATTGGACTACTTTTGGATAACATAATCATGAAACTTATTGTGTGCTTTATTGTCCCCAAACCGGTTTGAACAAGGAGGGCGATGAGGTGACCATCACCACCCCTCCAATGGACCAATTAGCGTGATTCTTGCCCCTAAAGATTGCAACTTTTGAGAGTAGAGAGCCAGAAAGTAGGGTATAAGAGGGTCTGCTCCGACGTTGTGGAAAAAAACGTGCTTATTATTTTTCCACCTTGATGCTGCGAGAGAGACTGTCATTTTGGACTCTGAACTTTGACTGGGGAAGGAACGAGATCGTTGCGGGAATTCTGCCCGGGAGGTGCGTCCGAGGAGGTTAGCGGGACAGTCAGTCAGTTTGGGAGTCCTATCCTGTGATCTGCGGTTCATCTTCTTTTGGTGAACCATTCTTGTCATCGCCCCATGGCCGAGGGAAATGCATAATTTCTCATTTTTCCTAAAAACTTTTCTTAAAATGTTTGATATTTCTAAATGTTTTGCTTAATAAAGAATATTACTTATTTGCTTGAAGAATTTTAGATAAAATTATATTCCAACTCTAAAATGAGTCTGTGGTTCTTTAAACAAAGTTTATGATTTAATAAATGTTAAAGGTTTCAATTGTGATTGAGCTGGTCTTAATCACCATCAACTGATTCTACTAGTTGGTCCGTCGACCGAATAGCGGAGTACCTTGATGTTTAGAACCGACAGGATTCGAAGTTAATGTATATAATGTATAGGATATAATTCTGTCATTTTAATAAGGTATCCCGCTTGTCCAGCAGCTCTTTCTCCTGGACGTTTAATCCAGAAATTGAATGAATGTATGTATGCGGTGTCATGGGCCCCACCGATATAAGTTTTGTGTAGGTGTTCTCTGGATTGGTGTCATAAGGAGAAATTTATATTAGCCGCGCTGGATCAGATTTCTTGGTAGCAGAGTTATCGTTACTATAGATTAGTTTGGTGATTATTGATTTTTTCGTGTCTAACACTCTATGTTGAATTTGTATTATGTTATGTATAAGTCGAAATTTTGAAGCTTCCGGAAAGTAGGAAGTGGACACGTGTGGCAAGAGAAGTCACACGGAATTGTGCATTGTCTGATTTCAAATTGGTGATAACACAGGATTGTGTTATGTTAGGGATATTTCACATAGTGAAATAGCAACAGGTTTTCTTGTGAAACTCTGGCCTTAATTCGCAGCAGTGTAGTCTCCACATGTGTTTTATCCCCAGAGAAACGGGTTCACACCTTGCTTGAGAGAAGGGTAAGGTAGAGAGAAGTGCTACACTTATCGAACGAAACCGTATTCTTGTAAATCAGAATAAACTATCTCTTTTGTTTAGCGAAACAGACAATGGTAATGTGTTTTACGTTGTAACTAATCAATTTTTGTCGAAAAGAAAAGCTAGGAAAACTGCTGATAATTTTTGTAAAGGAGGGGTCAGTAGAAGCAGGAGTAGAACTGACGTCAACGAGAACCGCGCTGGTATTGGCCAGTTGTGGAAGAACGAAGAGTTTCCGGATTGGTGCGTTGGTGTGAGACGCGCTGGGATAGGTTAGTGTGAGAGTGACGTAAAGCTTTGATTGGTGCGTTGGTGTGAGACGCGCTGGGATAGGTCCGAATAGCCGAGCAGCGAAAAGAACCGATTGGGAAAGGATTGTGTAAATTGTTTCGGCAAAAGAACGGTGAAAATGCCTTATTATAATGAATATGAGAGAGAGAAACCATCATGGTTTGCGAAGCTTAAAAACTTTAAGAAAGCTAAGAAGGTTGTGACTAGGGAAGGAGAAGTACTTCCTCCGCCAAAAATGCCAGCATCTCATATGATGTTAAAATATGGCTATCATACTTGCATTTGGTTGGAAAATTGGGCGAAGTATACCAAAGACGATGGAGTATTGGCATTTCCAGAAAATGGTTCATTTAGCACAGCGGTACTTCGAAATTTGAGAGAAAAGATGATGAAACTTGAACCGAGACCTAGACCGACACAGTTTGAAGCCTTAGGTGAATGGGAAGATGAGATGTATGATAGGGAAAGACACAGAGGTGCAAAGAATTATAGTTTAGTTCATGGAAGAGTATGGGGTTTGAATCATGAAGACAGGATGAGACGATGGCGGTATGCTAACATGACGGATGGCTTGTTTCCTGTCAGAACAGTTGAAGAATTTGCAGGGAGAAAGTGTAATGGAGAAAAAGAAACATGCAGTAACAGATACGGGTATGGAGTTAGCGACACAGAGGATGAGTTGCTGGAGGACATTTTAAATAAAAGAACCTCTCCATATCAACAGGATTCTGCGGTGGTGACACCAAATGCACCGCCAATGAGAACTGTAATAAATCAAAGCCCTGAACGAATGTCTGAAATAAATAGTCCGTTTAATAAACCAGAAACACCACAGACTGTGAAAGATGATAATGGTAATACAGCTGAATTAGCTAGGACCACAAGAGAGTTGACTGAAAAGATAAGAGAACTGACAAGGAATATGAAAGCTGTGACTGTGCCAGTAATCCCAGTATTTGAAAATCAAAAGATAGATGAACACTCCTTAACAATTCCATTAAATTCCAATATGCAAAGAGTAAGAGAAGAGATGATTTCAGAAAATAAAGAAAAAGAAGATTCTGTTGGTCCATTTAGGTCAAGTCCACCTGTAAATTTGACAGTTAATGAGAGTCTGATAAATAGGATTCCTATGGGAGCCGAGTCAGCAACTGAAACCCCAGAGAGAAGTGTAAGTTGGGCAGAAATAAACAAAACCCCTGTGGGTCCGACTGCAGAGGAATTAAATGATTGGGTGAGGAGCTTGCAGAAAAAGATGCAGAACCACAACTTTTGGATGTGGTCAGATTAAAGATAGACATGGAGGAATTAATCCTAGGAACTATTGGTACAGATCGATTGAAGTCCTATCAAGATGATGAATTAATGTTTATGTGTAAAAGTGTCACTTGGAGAGCTAGAAACTTGCATGAAAAATTGAAAGAAACAGCGAACGAACTAGGAGTAGAATTTGGAAAAATTAGAGGATTACAGAAACCGTACAGGGTAGATTTTAGTGAAAAGGACATAGAAAATCTGAACACTTCAGGACGACTGACGCAAATGAAGGAACTGATTGTTTTATTGAGAAAATGGGGTGATGTGGAGAAGTAGGTGGATAAGGAGAAAGGAGGGAACAACTGATAAAGCATCATTGGCTTTCCCAGTAAAAGAGAAAGAACCAACGGTAATGGAGTATCCAATGAGAGAAACTCCAGGAGAAAGTTATGTACATGTCCCATGGTCCAGACAAGATATATTATCATTTACCAATGATTTTCCAAGATTGAGAGAAAAACCTGTAGAATGGTACAGACAGGTAGAAAGGTTTGTAAAAGTTTCAAAGGTGTTGTGAGAAGATCTGGACGGGTTGTTTGAGATGGTTGTTCCTGCAGATTTATGGACAGAATGTAAAATTACAATTGACTGGCCGAAGGAAGAATATCCTAGAGATGCAAAAACAGGAGCCCCAGGTTCAGAAGTAATGAGAAAATATGAACAGGCAATCACATTTTTGAAAAATAAAATCCCACCAAAAGAAACGGACTGGGTAAAGATTGATAGAACGACTCAGGAGAGTAAGGAATCTGTACATGCCTATTATGAAAGACTACTTTTGGTCTTTAAACAGTATAGTGGATACGAGAACTTGAGTGAAAAAGACATGAGTCATTTTGTGTATAGATTTGTGTATGGCTTGAGACCTGAAATAAGTGAAATGATTAAGCAGCATATGTTATGTTGGCAGAATAGCACAGTAGATGAGGTACTACGGTATGCAAAATATTGCAGTGATGATATTGAGTGTAGACAGCGTAAACTCAAGGAAAAGGCAATGTGGGCACAAGTAAAGGTTGCAGAAAAGCAAGAAGCTCAGATGAACAGTCAGTCTAGTGATGCAGGACAGACCAAGTCCAAACCGAATATTGGCAAGGGAAAAGGTCAGATGAGTATAGAAGAAGCTAAAAAGAAATGGCCATGTCATAATTGCGGAAAATTAGGGCACTGGAGAAACGAGTGTAAATTTCCTCCGAAAGTTAATACAGAAAATCAGTCATTGAATCCACAGGTGCAGGGTGAGGTGAGTTACCAACAGCTGCAACAGCCGCAGGTAGTTACTCAACAGTGTCAGGTGCCGCAACCACCTCTTCCAAAGAGTGTAAATCCTCAAAGATACAGTACAGAGGCAGGATTCTACGGAGGAGAGCAGGTAACAAAATTGCCGCACGCAGCTGCAGTTTCGCAGTATTGGTTACGGCAGGATGGAGATGAATCGGATGAACGTTTATGACGGTGCCTAGGAGAGGAAGAAGAGTGCGTGCTTGGCGCAACTCTAGAGGTAGATCAGTCAGGTCCATTTGTGGATGGAAAAGTGAATGGTGTAAATGTTACATTCCTTGTGGACACTGGTGCTACCCGTTCTACTGTTAGATCAGTGGAAATTCCAAAACTTCCTCTCTCAGGAGAATCCATCCAAGTTGTAGGTGTTTCAAACAGGCAGATTAAAACCCCTCTTACAAAACCAATAGAGGTGGAAATTGGACCATTCAAAGAGATGCATCACTTTGTGGTATGTGATTGTAGTCCTGTAAATTTATTGGGACGCGATCTACTTTGCAAAACTGAATTGTACCATCTATTGTACCCCAGATGGTATTGCTTTCCAGACACCAGATGAGGATGTTCTGTACAAAATGACAATGGCAGAACTAGAACCAGGAGCGAATGATATGTTTCCTGTGTTTGATGCGGAGAAAATCCCTACTGAATTGAAAGGAATAGTAAGGCCTGATGTATGGGATTTCACAGGTGAAGATATTGGACTAATGAGAGAAGTTGATCCTGTAAAAATTACTGTAAAAGAAGGAACAAATTACCCAAACACCCCGCAGTACAAACTGACGCCAGAAATTATTGAAGGAATAACACCTGTAATTAATAAGATGATTGAACAAGGGATTTTGAGAGAAATAATGAGCAGCCCATGTAATTCTCCTATAATGGGACTGAAAAAGCCGAATGGAACATATAGAATAGTACAAGATTTGAGAAAGGTTAACAAAATTGTTATTTCTTGCTGCCCAATTGTGCCAAACCCTGCTGTAATATTGTATCAAATCCCACATGATGCAGAATGGTACACAGTCATTGATTTGTGCCATGCATTCTTTTCGATTCCATTGCATCCTGACAGCCAGCCATTATTTGCGTTCCGGTTCGGAGAGCGTATTTTGGCATGGTGCCGAATTCCTCAAGGCTATACTGAGAGTCCTTCAATTTTTAATCAGATTCTAAAGAAATCCTTAGAAGATTTAAAAATGCCTGAAAAATCTATGATGGTCCAATATATTGATGACCTATTAGTGGCATCAAGGACCAGAGAAGCATGTGTTACGGACACCATTGCTTTACTGAATCATTTGGCAGAAGGAAGACACAAGGTGTCACCATCAAAACTGCAATTTTGTCAACAAGAAGTACAGTACTTAGGTCATAAGATTGAGAAAGGGATGCGAAAAGTAACAACAGAAAGGATAAGGATTATCAAAGGAATGAGAGCCCCAATGACACAAAGAGGTGAGAATGTTCCTTGGAATGGTTGGTTATTGCCAACAATGGATAAGTGGATTTTCATCGATTGCAAAACCTTTACAGCGATTGACAAAGAAGGATGTCAGAGATCCGATTGAATTGGATGAAGAGGAAATGAAGGCTTTCGAGGATCTGAGAACAAGTTTGTGTGAGGCACCAGCATTGGGAATGCCTGATTATGAGAAAGAATTCGAGCTGTATTGTAGCGAGAGAGACGGATGTGCACTTTCAGTGTTAGTGCAAAGGCATGGAAAAATGAAACAACCAATAGCCTATTTTTCAGCTGTTTTAGACCCGGTAGCAAAGGCGTTGCCTGGATGTCTGAAAGCAGTAGCTGCTACTTGTGTGAGTCTGGAACAGAGTGAAGGCATTGTGATGGGATATCCTTTCAGAGTATATGTCCCACACTCTGTCGAAATCCTTCTGACCCGAACAAAAACCCAATTCATGACACAGTCGGTTGACTAGGTATGAAAAAGTGATCTTGGGTGCAGACAATGTAACCATTGTAAGATGCACGAGTGTGAATCCATCCACTTCACTGCCAGATGAAGTAAATACAGAAGTCAAGGATGATGTTCATCGTAAGTGTCTGGATGTGCTTGAATTTTGCACAAAGCCTCGCCCTGATATCAGGGATGAACCTCTAAAAGAGTCAGATTATGTGATGTTTGAGGACGCGTCATGCCGGAGGACAGATGAGGGAGCTTTAAGTGCTGCGTATGCTGCATGTACGGTGGCAACCATAATGGAAGCGTCTTGTTTGAGAGGAATACGTTCAGCCCAAGTTGCTGAGCTAATTGCTCTGATTCGAGCGTGCAAACTGGGAAAGAATTTCAGAATCACTGTGATCACGGATAGCCAATACGGCTTTGGAGTGGTCCATGATTTTGGACAGATCTGGTCCCAGAGGGGATTCCTGACTTCCAGAGGGTCTCCTATTAGGAATGGTGAGTTTGTGAAGAAGTTGCTTGAGGCGATACAGCTGCCTAAACAAATTGCGGTGGTAAAATGCTCTGCTCACAAAAATGGAGCTGATTATATTGCGGTAGGTAACAAATTTGCTGACGAATTAGCTCAATATTGTGCCAGAAATATGACTTCAATGAATCGGAGAAGGGAGAAAGAAAATGTTTCATGTCCCTTGCTGTTTACTAACCCAGTTGAAACATGGGATGAGGTAAGACAATTGCAGGAAGAGGCAAGTGATGAGGAAAAAGATATTTGGATAAAATCAGGTTGCAGGCGGAGAGAAGAAGATGAAGTTTGGGTTTACAGGGACGAAAGACCAGTTATGCCTGATAGCATGATCTCGAACATGGCACGGATGTACCATGGACAGGCACACATAGGTAGAGATGTCATGATCAGACTTTTCAAACAGACTTGGTAAAACCCAAAATTTAGAGCTATAGCTGAAAGCCTTTGTCAAAGATGCCTTATATGCCAACAGATAAATCCTGGAAGGAAGACGGTAGTGAGTTTGGGAGTAATAGGACGTGAAGGAGGTCCTTTTACAAGAATGCAATTAGATTTCATTGAAATGCCCCCGAGTAACAGACTGAGGTATGTCCTGGTGGTCGTCTGTTTGTTTTCTCGTTGGGTGGAAGCCTATCCGACAAGAAGGAATGATGGAGTTACTGTAGCTAAGCTCCCACTGAGAGAATTCATTCCTAGATATGGTTTTCCAGTAACGATAGAAACAGGATAGAGGAACGCATTTTCAGAACGAACTCATCCAACTGATATGCGAAGCACTAGACATTCGACAAAAGCTGCACTGTGCCTACAGACCAGAGGCTTCTGGAGTGGTAGAGCAAGTAAATGGCACCATAAAGAATAGGTTGGGTAAGATGTGTCAAGCCACAGGACTCAAATGGCCCGACGCCTTACCACTGGTGCTGATGACCATCAGAAGCATACCTGACAGAAAAACAGGTCTGAGTCCTCATGAAATAATCATGGGACGAGCAATGAGACAAGCATATGTACCTGTCAACAAACTGCCGACTATAACTGATGATCTCATACTGGACTATTGCAAAGGATTGGCTGATGTGGTGCATTCTGTGTTTCATCAGGTTGGACCGGATGCGACCACTCTTGAAAGAAAACCAGCTCATGATCTGAGTCCAGGAGACTGGATCCGCATAAAAGTCCACAGAAGAAGAAATTGCTTGGTTCCATGCTGGGACAAGCCACATCAAGTGATTCTGGTGACAACGACTGCAGTAAAGTTTGCAGGTGTGAAAAATTGGATTCATGCCAGCCATACAATCAGAGTTCCAGATCCTGAAGCTCGACCTGTAAGTCGACATCTGGAAATAATAGATACCAGCTCGGCATTTGAAGCAGAGACTGAAACCATCAGAGTTCCAGATCTTAAAGATCGACATGTAAGTCGACATCTGGAAATATCAGATACTAGTTCAGCATCTGAAACAGACCAACCTGAATGCAGTAAAAGACAAACAGAAGATTCAGAAAACAAAAGAACTGATATTGAAACAGGAGAAACTGAACCAATAGACCGTGACGGTGAACAGCCAAGTACAAGTTATGGGAAAATTCCTCCGGAAATTGTAGAGGTAACTCAAGAAGATCTAGATTTAGATAGAGAGTTGGGGGAAATTGCGGAAGAAACACGAGGAGGATTAGACTCAGAATTTCAAGCAGAAGAAACACAAGAAGGCTCAGATTCAGACAAAGAGACTGAGATCATAAAATTCAAGGGTAGAGAAAGTGAAGTGAGATCTGAAACAGAATCTGAAGAAAGTGAAGACGAAAGACGGCAAAGAATAGGTCCAAGAAAGAACTTGGAGGGTGGAACGAGGAGAAAATGAAAGTGAACTAAAAAGGCCAAGAAAAGGAGACAATTGGCCCAACGAAATTAAGAAACTGAGATATAAGATAATAAATTTGAACAAAGACAATGCAGAACAAGTGAATGAAATAACAAGTCAAGAAAGACAAAGAAAAACAGATAAAAGACAATTGCCGAGACCCAAAAGAGTGAAAAGACCTAACTTGAAATACAAGTCACCTGAATGGGTATACATAGCACTGTCTGACATTAAAGAAGTGGATAGCAGTCACGAGAACCCAGACAAAGACTGAACAAATGGGTGAGAATGAAATGCGCCAACCCTGAAAAGTCAAAGAAGGAAAACCGGACTCGACACACAAACTGAATAAAGACAAAGAAAATTTCTGAGAAACCGAAATGTGCGCTAAAAGCAGTTGATCCCAGTCAACGCTAAGTCACTTGAGGTGTGGAAATACATTTCTGTACATATAAATTAGATAATTTTCCAACATGGTAGACACTGAGAATAGAAGAACTAGATGTGGGTTTTTCCGTAGATGGTGTAAGATGTGTTTCTATTGTACAGGCTTTCTAATGCTCATCTGGTTTATTTTGGCAATAATAATCCCACTTAGGTTAGTTGTAGAAAATACATCTGTAATCGTGAATGACACAAATAGTGACAAGAAATCTAACATAAAGAACACTGCAACACTGGTAGATAGTACTGATTTCCATAGGGACAAGTCAATAACTGATTTCTCCAAGAATGTCTTCACAAAACTTTTGTACGAATACGTGGAGACAATGGATGTGAGAGATTATTACGTATGTATGCAGTTACCTGCGTCTAACAGAAGGAGTGACATATCATCACCTTCCTTTGACGTATGGAATAACTTGTAGTGTTTTAGCTAGTTTATTTTATAAAACTGGTAAATTAGAGTATTATTACACTGACAGATGCTGTTTTTGCTAAAGTTCCCGTAATCCCTGAACTAAATAAGGTGAAGATTGCAAAGATTTTTGGAGAATTTTTCCTAGAAACAAAAGAATTAACATTAGAATATGCATTTAGACATAATCTTACTTGTGGGTTAAGAAAAGAAGAAAAGGTTTTCTTGGACATGGTAGAAGACAGAAGGGCTAAATTTCAAAGAAAGGCAACAGGAGAAAAGACAAAAACCCCACCATGGGCGTTTGAAGAGGGAAGTTATGACAAAGGGGAAACAAATGCAGCTATGGTTCTAGATTGGCCCCAACAGGGAAAATTGTGTATTAGTAGAGATAACACTTTGTATGATAACTATTTCGTGGGTTCTAGTGAGTGCCGAGATACATACAAAATTCTAGGGGATGGGGATTCAAAGGAGGAAAAGATCCAGTATTTCCAGGGATCTATTACATTTGCGGAAATAGAGCTTATTATAGGTTGCCCGACCATTGGTACGGAACATGCTATCTAGGCCTGGTCTTTCCAAAGATTTTTCATGTGGAAAGAGGAATGAAAGGAATTCACGAGATAGGTAAACCATTAACTCGTAGGAGAAGGGAAAGCTTCTCAGAGATAATAGGTGACATTTTTGGAGCATTAATACCAGCAGTGGGTATATCTTTGAATGCATACAAAATTCGGAAATTGTCTACAGTAGTAGATCGTTTATCAACGAATACTGCTGGAGGATTCTTGATGATAAATACTGAAATGGTTGCCATGAGAGCTATGGTAATGCGAAATCGACTTGCCCTTGACATTCTTTTGGCAAAAGAGGGTGGAGTCTGTGGAATGCTGAAAGTACAACATTGTTGCACTTACATTCCAGACAAAAGTCAGAATATACAGAAGTATATAAAGAACATTACTGATTTGCATAAAGAAATTGCCCCACTGGAGGTTGAAGGTGCTTGGGAGAGACTTGGCAAAAGTTTTACCTCAATGAAGAAATGGTTCACCGAAATAGGTAGTTCTCTTATTGGGAAAATACTAATTCCAGTGACTTTAGTAATAGTGATAATATCTGTATTGAGATTAGCATATATGTGTGTTAAAAGAAGAAAAAGACTAAATAAAGTAAAAAGAGAAAATGAGAAAAATAAAGAAAGAACGGGAGATGGGAGAGATCGAATTGGAAGAGTTTAAAGAGAACATGTACAAAAGGTCTAAAAGACGAGATGAAAAGAACACGATTTTCTAAATTAACAAATGCAAGTGGACAAGAAACATTTATCTGATAACATTTTATAGGTTTTAGTGGTGATGTTAAAAATCACCAAAGGGGGGAATTGATGGAGCAGGGGAAACAAAATATTTTTAGTACCCCTATGAAATTAATGACCTCATAACGCTGATACCAACCGTTTGAAAACGCATGAATTAATCAACAAATACACCTTTTTAGTAGACATTACACGTGGGCAAACTGCTAAATGTAGCAAAATCTAATTTATTTACAAAATGCGACGCAATTAACATTAGTATTGTGATTTGCGTAAAGAATAGAGTTGCATGATTTGTGTTGCGTAATAGAATTGTATTGTGGCAAAGAATGCAGATGGTTAGTAAAATGGCTTTAAAAGTCGCTTCTGCGGCCTGTGCTCGGAGTGAGAGATGTCAAGGCCAATCTGACCTGCAATGAAGAGCGTGCCAAGTGTTCAGCATATATGCCTGGGAACGGATGGAAAAGACAAGACCATCAAAGATTGTTGCAAAAGGGATGAACAAATTGGACTACTTTTGGATAACATAATCATGAAACTTATTGTGTGCTTTATTGTCCCCAAACCGGTTTGAACAAGGAGGGCGATGAGGTGACCATCACCACCCCTCCAATGGACCAATTAGCGTGATTCTTGCCCCTAAAGATTGCAACTTTTGAGAGTAGAGAGCCAGAAAGTAGGGTATAAGAGGGTCTGCTCCGACGTTGTGGAAAAAAACGTGCTTATTATTTTTCCACCTTGATGCTGCGAGAGACTGTCATTTTGGACTCTGAACTTTGACTGGGGAAGGAACGAGATCGTTGCGGGCATTCTGCCCGGGAGGTGCGTCTGAGGAGGTTAGCGGGACAGTCAGTCAGTTTGGGAGTCCTATCCTGTGATCTGCGGTTCATCTTCTTTTGGTGAACCATTCTCGTCATCGCCCCATGGCCGAGGGTAATGCATAATTTCTCATTTTTCCTAAAAACTTTTCTTAAAATGTTTATTGATATTTCTAAATGCTTGAAGAATTTTAGATAAAATTATATTCTAACTCTAAAATGAGTCTGTGGTTCTTTAAACAAAGTTTATGATTTAATAAATGTTAAAGGTTTCAATTGTGATTCAGCTGGTCTTAATCACCATCAACTGATTCTACTAGTTGGTCCATCGACCGAATAGCGGGAGTACCTTGATGTTTAGAACCGACAGGATTCGAAATTAATGTATAGGATATAATTCTGTCATTTTAATAAGGTATCCCGCTTGTCCAGCAGCTCTCTCTCCTTGACGTTTAATCCAGAAATTGAATGAATGTATGTATGCGGTGTTAAAAGCAAAACGACAATCGTGAATATTACCTGCGCCATCTTGTCTGGTGGAATTCTATGTGCACATAAGTTGCAGTCATTTTAATCTATCACAGCCATTTTGTACTCTGTTGGTCACCTTTGTTTCACCCTGCCCTTACTAGCATCCCTCTGACCGACCTGGTACGTGTGCTGGGGGCTATAAACTCTATTTGCCGCAACAAACCTCAGCGCCACTTGCTGCCACAAACTCGTTTTTCCTCTCATCTCTGTTTTCAGGCAAACCTTTGGACACTCTACCCCTCACTGCACCTAGTTACACAAACAGTTTCCAAACACCAAAAGACTCTTGCAACATGATTTATTGCACTGCAAACAGCAAGACTTGTTGTTACCAACAATGGGACCTGTTTTTATCAACAGAACAGGACTCTTAGATCTGGCCGGTCTCACATGTTTTAGACCCTGAAGCAAGGTCCAGCTGCAAGATAAGATTGTCTGTTTGACCTGGGTGGGAAGAGAATTACTGTTGGGCTTGTGTGACAACCTGCCCGGGCGAGGACCCCAAGCTTGTGTAACCCTGTTGATGAAACCAATGCATTGTGTCAAACCTGTATAAAAGGAAGAGCCAAAGGAGTTATCAGCAGAACACCTCCTCAGACATCCCGGTGTCTGCAGTTGACGTGATCTCCTCATGAGAAATAAACCTTTTTCTTGTCTTCCAGTTTCCAGCGCTTGCCTCATTTTGATAGCGAACCCAAAGTGAATTAGAGGTGGAACCCTGCACCGGGCAGCATTGAGGGTCTTAGAAGACTCGCTGCCTTTCACAGCGGTGTCATGGGCCCCACCGATATAAGTTTTGTGTAGGTGTTCTCTGGATTGGTGTCATAAGGAGAAATTTATATTAGCCGCGCTCTCATTAAAAAAAAAAAAAAAAGGTTTCTTAAAATACCTGCTAAAATTTCACCTGACTGCAAATAAACTGTAGCTGCAGGACCAACTCATGATCGGCAAGATCAGGAAGGTCCAGGTCCTAACCTCGACCCACCCTGGTCCAAGAATCAGGAACATCTCTGCAAGGAGTCAGCAGATATCATCTTGACCATAGTCTGCACAGTTCCTTGTCATTTATTGCTGAGCAGTAACTGCACTAAATATAAAATTTACTCAGCGAGCAAACACCACCATGCTCAAATCTTTCTGGGATTGAGCCCTTATCTCCTTTAAAAAAATCTTCACTACAAACCCGCCAGAAACCTCCGATACAAACACATTAGCTGAATGAGCCATAGTTAATGCATGATGGAACTACGCAAAGGAAAAATGCTCAAGCAACAATCTTCGGCCAACCCTGACATCCCAAGTAAGAGAGCCAATGTAAATTTAGGAACGACTGTACAACAATCTATTTCCAATATGCCTTTGGGATATACAAATCAACATAAATCCTCATTTCAGAAACTGTGCCCCACAACATGAAACTGACCAGATCAATTGCATACCAACTTGGTGTTTTTTTTCGTGAACTGGGCCAGCAGGAAATAAGTGAGGGGAATAAGAACAAAGAAAAAGGAACTCCAACTCAGGTTGTGGGGCTCACTCTTGGAAACTACCACCAAACTACGTAGCATAAGCTGAAAGCAATACGCTCGAAAATCATCTCCTGAGATTCACCAGAAGGGAATGAGCCCTGGTGACTTCTTTATGCGGAATTCACACATCTTATCCAGTTCCACTATATTAATGCTTCGACTCCCACTATGCTCAATCCTTCCCACACTCCTCTCCCTTCCTGTGCCCAAGCTTCCTCGCCTTCCACCGCCACATGACAGTGGTGCCGTTTTCAGTGGTCCAGCTACTTTTGCTTCAGTTCTTGACCTCTTCCTGTGGTGCGGACTAGTGTGGACTCTGCAATCATGGACTACTGGGAATCTTCAAAAGCTTTATTTGTATTAAGTTACAGAATGCCCAGTATGCCAAAATACTACCCAGAATCCTTATAGCCCTGAAGACGTGAAGTGACAGTAAGTAACGAGGCTATAAAATCAGCTTCTCGTGGACTTAAGGAACACATCTCAGGTTCTTCCCCCACATGCTTGATTAAAAGATTGGGTAAAGCTCAGTATTCATTTACCAAATGGACGCAATATACATTTGAATGGTTTGCATGCCCTCTGAAGAAGCACTGGATTTTGTTTCACTTTACGAATAGCCTTGGTTTAACTAACCATTATCCATCACTTCATTTTGTTATATTGACTTTGGAAGCATAATGATTTTAGGGCTGCGTTAAAATAATAACGTACAAGATTTTTTTAAATCTTGGCAATAGTGTTTTATCCTCTTTTTGATCTACAGTTAAACTTTGATAAGCTGCTCTCTGGTCAGTATCTTCCTACCAAGTTCTAGATAAAGGCTATCTACAAGCCTAAGGCTTTATCTGTCAGAGGTAGCACTGCTTCTCCATTCATGGAATAGCCCACACTCTCCAATGTTCTTTATGCGGAAGTGCAACAGCACACAGGCTGGGAAAGCAGGCACTTTCAACACTACAGCGTAGAATGTATAATGAAGAGAACGCAGAAATTACCTACCGGATCTCCTGCAGCCTCAGTTGGTGAGCAACCTTCAACTGACCATGCATGTTTCCACAACTAGGATTCTAGTCTGTCACTGCAGATTCTGGGAAATCGTTAAAACTTGGCTACCACTACTATAACAGCACCCACCAAAGAGCACACTGGCACAAACTAATCACACGAGTAGGCACCTGGGCACCCAGTGAGCAACAGCTAGCGTGTTCTTTTGCCAGGACTAGTTCCTGGGCTAGCTTAATCCAGTTCTCCCCGGTTCCAGGTGTTACCTACTTATTGCTTGTTGCCTGCACTGCTGCTGCCCAGTTGCCACCCCAACCCCCCGTTCCCTACCCTAACCCACCCAGGACCTACAAAATGCAGGGCGCAGTGCGACCGCACTGAGTAGGCACCTGGGCACCCAGTGTGCCACAACTTGCCTGTTCATCCTCCTGGACTAGTTCCTGGGTTAGCTTAGTCGAGTTCTGCCCGGTTCCAGCTGTTACCAGCTTATTGCTTGCTGCCTGCACTGCTGCTGCCCAGTTCCCGCCCTCCCCGTTGCCTTCCCACCCCAGAACAGACTTAATGTAGGCCACAGCAGGACCACACAGAGTAGGCACCTGGGCACCCAGTGAGCCTCAGCTTGTCTGTTCCTCTGCTTGGACTAGTTCCTCAGCTAGCTTAGTCTAGTTCTGCCCAGTTCCACCTTTTACCCACTTGTTACTTGCCTGCACTACTGCTGCACGGGTACCGCCCTTCATGTTCCCTCAGATTCTTATTTCAGTCCGCCCCACGACCTACTTAATGCAGGAGCCCGCGGCAAAGGCAAACCCCTCTGCGCCCGTCTGTGCCAGGACTGCGCCCAGCGCCAGGAACCTGGCTCTCTGGGCACCTATAGATACTCCCCCAAGGAACTCCTTTGTCTCAACCATGGACATCACTAAGACTGCTGCTGCCTTGTCGCACCCCACTCCACGGTTGGTCTTTTCACATGCTTACACTGCCGCTTCGCCTGCCGCCACACTCTTGCACCCTCCAGCCACACGCACTCACACAGCACCACTCCTGACTACCACCCGCACTCCCACTTCACCCAACACCTCAACCGCTCACCAGCAATTACTTGCATGCATGCTCCTCAACACTCACTCTCTCACCAAGCATGCAACTGAGGTCTGGGACCTCAGCCACTTTGCTATAAACTCCAAAGACATCTCACTCCTAGGCGATCTCAACTTACATCACTATGACCCCGCAGACTCCAACACCAGAGACCTACTAGACAGCCAACAAAACATCGGACTCACTCAGCTCGTGAAAGGGCCCATGCACGCCGTTCAGCTACGTCTCCCCACTCACTTGGACGGACTACATCATCATACACTTCAGCATCTCGACCGCACCCACCACACCGATGGGGGGGTGACCCAACCCTAGCCACAGCTGGAAAAAGGTGACCGAAGTGGCATGGCTCAACACCCTCCAGCTCCACCCCCTATCTTCTCTGACTACACCAACAGATCTCCACCAGTGCTGACATCCTGGCACCCCTCAAAAACACCAACCCGAAGAGGACAAACAAACATGCAAGCTGGTACACTGATGCACTCGGAGTTCTAGAGGAAATGCAAGCAGTTAGAAAAAAATGGAGAACATCACATAGCCTGCCCCCAGGAAAGCCTACAAGACCGCACTCCGGAGCAACCACCGCAAACTGAAAGAGACCAAGAAGAAAGCTCTGACCCAGAGGATTGAAGCCAGCAACAACAAATATAAAGAACTCTTCACCATGGTTAAGGAAATCACCCATCCAGCAGCCACCTCCAACTCCATCACCCCATCACAAGGACTCTGCAACCAACTCTGAGGTATTCCACAACAAGATATCATAAATCTACAGGAACTTCGACCTTCAACCACACCGTACCTCACCTCAGACCTCCGCCACTAAGGTCACCCCATTCACGGATTGGACCCCCGATGACCAACAAAGACAGCGGCTAGAATAGCGTCCATCCACTCAGTTCCCCCACGGACCTATGTCCCCACCGCTTCTTCAACCCAGGGAGACCCACGATAAGCACGGCATTCACAACCATCAGCAACACTACAGCTACTTTTCCGGATGCCTGGAAACACGCAGAAGTCACCCCGCTCCTCAAGAAACCACCCGCGGACCCTGAAGTCCTCAGCAACTATCGACCCATCTCCCGGCTCCCCTTCCCAGCCAAAGTCATAGAAAAGGCCTTCAACCATCCGGGAATATCACGAACTCCTGCACAGCTCGCAATCAGGTTTCTGCAGAAACCACAGCACCGAGTCGGCTATCATCGCAGCTTCAGACGACATCTGCACCATACTAGACAGAGGCCACACTGCTGCACTCGTCCTCCTGGATCCCTCAACCACCTTCGACACAGTCTAGCACAACACACATCTCCGGACTCCATGAAACCAGAATCCAAGGACCAGCTCTCAAGTGGATAGCCTCCTTTCTTACAGGAAGAACGCAAAAAAGTCAAGCTCCCTCCGTTCACCTCAGAACCCAAGGACCTCATCTGCGGAGTGCCACAAGGCTCTTCACTCGGGCCCACCCTCTTCAGTGTATACAAGACTCATCTAGCAAGCATCATTCGAACCCACGGACTCAACATCATCTCTTACGCCATCAATACCCAACTCATCCTAACCTCCCAGAAGGGACCAACACCACCAAAAGTTATTTCAAAATGTACATGACCAACGTGGCCAACTGAAAGAGACAACTACCTCAAACTCAACGCTGACAAGACTGAAGCACTGATATTTGGCAACAATAACTCACCCTGGGGCTCCACCTGGTGGTCCCTAGAACTAGGCCCCGACCACGCCATAAACCTGGGCATCATCCTGGATATCAACCTCACCATTAGACATCAAATCAACAAGGTCACCTCCGCCCGCTTTCACATACTTCGCATGCTCAGAATAATCGTCAAATGCTCCCTCTTGACACCAGAAAGACTGTCACCCAGGCCCTCATTACAAGACTGGACTACGACAGCACCCTCTACTACGGCCTCTCTGCACACTTGTTACACAAGTTGCAATCTATCCAAAAAGCCACTAGTAGACTGATCCTCAACCTTCCTCGCCGCACGCACATCACACCTCACTTCCGAAAACGACACTGCCTCCCCATGCAGAAACGTGGCCAGTTCAAGATGCTCACCCATGCCTACCAAACACTTCACAACCAGGGTCCCACCTACCTCAACCACCGTCTACACTTCCACCAACCAACCAGGCACCTCTGCTCTGCATCACTCACACTCGCCCACATCTCCTGTATCCATAGAAGCCAGACAAGAGGCAGAGCCTTCGCTTACCTGGCAGCGATATCCTGGAACGACCTTCCCCAGCACATCAGGTCAGCCGCGTCACTTATGGATTTCTGCAAGAAACTGAAAATCTGGCTCTTCAACTGATCCTTCTTGCAGAACCTGTACCTACTCAGTGCCTGGAAACCCTCACAGGTGACAAGTTTTGCGCACTACAAATCCACATTACATTAGGCGCTGGCTTGAAACGCAGGCATTCAGTATACTGTGCAAAGCTTGTATTGCACAGTTGCACCACTTATGAGCACCTTTATTTCCCAAACCACGACACTGCACCAGAATACCGAGAGTGGGACCTGGCAATTATTTTTAATAGAAAAGCACAAGACGTGGATTGTGACCAATTTAGTTTCAGCCACAATGTGAAACTATTTTGCTAAATGGTCAATCCACCACACACAAAAAAGTAAAATCGAACATTTCGTCTCAGATAGATTTGTTTTCATCATAAATCTTTCTGTGACAAAATCAAATCAATCCAGGTAAGTAATTGATATGAAAATCAAATTCTGGCAAAAATTAAAACATACAGTTTCTTGAGGCAGATTCACAATGTGTTTGATGGGGTGTTTCATGGGGCACCAGGGGGGTTCTGACTTATTAACTAAAGAAAAAACATGTTGAGAATAAAGAGGGGATACTGGCGTCTGTGCCCAGAAATATTGCGACTGAACACTCACCTGTGCAGCAAATTATGCTGCATTTTTTAAATAGGGTCTCTTCGAGGCCAGTAAACCTATCCAGAGAAACATGGCGAGACTACTCTGCAGGACAACTGGGCACATTTCCCTGTGGACTGCAGATATAGGGTCTGTCTGCCTGCCACAGGATATTGCGGTTGCCCCACCAGGTGCCAGGAGTCAATCAAGCCCAAGACCCTACAACGCCCCCCTCTCCCATCCCACCCTTACTCCTGCCCCCTTGGAGGGAGCAGACATCCATGCTTAAGGGAATTCAGTATACCTGGTGCTCTATACAGACATCATGGAGGTTAGCGAGATACAGAGCATATGTGTGTGTTCAACATGTGCTATAGATTCTTTCCACCCTGGGTGCCTTGTGCTGGAGGAACCTTCAGTGGCTGCCTTCTTACAACAATCTCAGGAACAACAAGCACTGACAAAGCCAATGGGACAGGCTTTAATGTACGAGGCCATGTAAACAGACATTCACAAATTATGTTTACATGTGTTGCGTCCACAAAAACTGTTTAGTAAGCACATTGAAGCATGGCATACTGGCTTTGCTGATGCTGTGAAAAAGTAGCAAAAGGTATTGCTTTCTGTACAGAATGCATGTAGGAGAGAGAACTGAATAGAACAAAACAGAGCTATGACTGAGTATACTCTTCAAATGTAAAATACTCCCTCATGCATTCTTATGGAAGCAGTCACTGAAAGGCGGAATGTGACACGAGGGAGTGATATTCTTCTGATTGGAGCCCAACCCCACTCTGTATATTCTAAAGAACTGGTAACAATAGGTTTTGCAAACAGCTGATCGCTCTGTCCAGTCAGATCTAACAAGTCAGACCTAAAAATGTAGGATTCTGGTAGCAGCATAATATGGCAATGTAATGGTGAATTGAGCTTTACATGCCAGACCAATACGGCTTATGGGAGGACAGTAATGCTTTGTACAGGGACAAAGTTGATAACACGTGATGTGTTAATTATTAGGCCTATACCGATTCTAGGATGGCAAGGGTACTTTACAGACCAATTGAATATCATACACAACACCCTGAACAGCCACTCTGGTATAGTGAGCAGTCAGTTAACTCTGCCCGCACACCAAAACAATCAGTAGCCCCATTCAATAAGCAGCCTTGGCCTCCCTGAACACCAGGGACCCGCCCCCCTGGCAGGCTGAGGGCATCTGTTGGTTAAACCGCTAACACTGGAACCTGGAGGCCTGCATTCTAATTCTGAATTTGCAAATTGACCATAATATTAGGCAACTTTGAGCAAATCAATTGTGCAATGTACAATTCTGCAAAAGGTCCTATTCTGCACAAATTATCCAAGATAATGTACAGCGTTGTTACTACACACAGTCGTTTTGGGAGCAATGCACCATATACAAATAAATTGTACCATGGCATGTTTGAGCAGCACCCCAGGAAGGCTGGCATAGTTAACATTCACTCAACGGCCTGCACAACTCCACAAAGCACATCAGACTACTGCCTGAAATGGAAACTAATGGATGCAACATCATAATAGTCACAGACTGCGCTTACTGTGATTTGTCAGTTTTACAATACAAAATAATAGTATTAATGACGGAATTAAAATCTTTCGTTATTTTTCCTGGCATAATATTTTGATGGCCATTTTACCAGCAGTGCACACTGTTATACATTACTTCTGTAAAACTGCGGGAGATTTCCCTGTACAATCCCACGGCGTGAGAAACACTCCTCTCCAGGAATTTTTTTGGCCATGTTTGGATGTAAGAGGTGCTCATGCCCACCACCCTTTGCTATGGAATACCTGCCTCTCATTTAAGACTAAAGCCCTGATTACGAGTTTGCCGGTTCAACCGCCTGAACACCGCGTCCATGGCCACCAGAAGACCAGAGAACTGGCGGTCTTCAGACCGCCGTATTTCAAGTGTACCACAATGCCAGCAGTGTTGCTGCGGAGATCTTGCAGCGGTGGTGACTATTTTTCCATAAGTATCAATGCCTGTGTGAACATTTCAACTGCATGTGTCTCAAATGCACAAATATGCATGATACGTGTGGAAAAATACCATCTACCCATAGCCAAAATGTGGCCCATGTGTGGGCAGAACGACTCGCCTGTATATCGCCGCAAACAGGATCGTAATCCTCGGGGTGAAGATGCTGCTGTGAAGGGTGGACCTGAAGAAAGGGATCCACGTCAAACTAAGGGGAAGAACTGAAAAAGGGTGTGTACGCACCCCAAATCCTTAGTTTCCACCAACTTGAAGCTGGCGGTCCCTTCACCGTGGTCGACTCGTAGGAAAGCCAACTCGTAGTATGGACGGTGGTGAAACCCCTCTGTACCGCCCTACGGCAGCTGCTTTTCCCTGAGCGGTCTGTGTGCTGGCGGTGTCAGCGGTTCAGCCACTGCATTTGCAATAGCAATTTGCCCAACCGTAATACAGCGGTTGGACAGTGACCATGCCTACGGCGGTTCACAAACCGCCAAACTCGTAATAAGGCCCTTAATACAGTGCCATAGCAGAACTCTGCTGCACAAGTGCTGGTTGTGGGAAACACTAACAGCCCTACCAGCTTGGCAGTAAGGATACAGGCTGTGGGTAGGGGGGCTGTGGTACCATTGCTGGGATTGTTGGTGTAGTTTTTGCTACGAGAGGATAGCATGCTTAAGAAGAATTTACTGAAAAGGTTCAGACAATGAGGGAAGAACTGTTATGCACCTTCCGGGCCTGGCATAGAGGAGTTTTGGCAAAGAAAAACATGCTTATAATCCAGCAATGATTATTTTAGGAGCCTTGACACTTATACATACCAGTAGGGGTTGCTGAAGAGATCATACCAATAAAAGGTGTTTGAATACCCCCGTAGGGATTTTTGGACCAGCGCTGGCTGTAGAGTACTCCGTAGGCACCTTGATTTAGCTGTAGGATTGGCAGTTGTTAGAAATGACAGCCTTTTGTGTGGTATTCCTCCAGATTTTTGCCTCGACTTTCTGTTGGCCACAGAACTCTACACACTTTACTCTTGCAGGCCAGTAATAAAGTGCTGATGCTCACCCTTAAACATGATGAGATTCGTATACTCCCAATTGGCACATTTAAGTTACTCATACGTCCCTAGTATATGGTAACAAATGTACCCAGGACCTGTAAATTAAAGGCTACAAGTGGGCAGCAGCACTCATTGTGCCACCCAGTTTAGCAGCACTGTAAAACCTGTTGCTAGTCCTACAATTGCAGCCTGCCTGTGCAGTGTTAAAGCTGCAAATCTGACCTGTCAAAATAACCCTTTTTGACAAACCTAAGGCTTCCTTTTAAATATTAATAAGTCAGCCCTAAGTAGACCCTATTGCCCATGAGACCGGGTGCATGGTATTTAAAAGTAGGACGTGTAAAAGTTTAATGTTGGACATGCCCTTACAGTGAAAAGGCCCTATAAGCTATTTACACTGAAGCAGGATTGGCTGTTCCATAGGAAAGCATGTAATATTAGGTTTAATAATGGTTATCTACGGCAAGGAAACAAAATTCATTTTTTGACTTTTTGAAATATTTATTACAACCCAATTTTACTGGTGAAGACTGATTTGTAATAAATATTTTGGAAAGAGAACTTTTAGAAAGTTACTGTTGCCCTGCCGGAAGTCACTGGACACTAACTCTGCATTTTGCGCCACTCTTCTGCCAGCCAGTAATTAGTATTTGAACAGGCATGAATAAGGTGTGAACTTGTTCTAAGGAGCAGACAATAGGACCTGAATAGGCAGAGACGACCCCAACATGACAGATGCAGTGTAGGCTTTGAGTGTCCATTTTCAGATCAAAGTGTCAAATCTTTCTTGACAAGTCTGCTGGGTTTTTCATATAACACTTTGAGTGCACTTCAAAGGGCAGAGACAGAATGCCAAAACAATTGTTGTGTATCTCATGTTAGGTTGCTGAAAACACAACTTTGTTCTTTCAGACTTCTGTCTCTGATGTTGCTGTGTGTACAGGGACTGCCTCAAACTGGATTTAGGTGGTAGACGGGGAAGGATGCTAGGATTACCATAGTACACTAACCACTCATACAGCCAGCCCTCACAGCCAAAGTTTAGTGTAGCTGATGACTGTTGCGATAAGGTTAGCCCCTGGAACCTTTACTCCATTGGTTAGGGCATACCCACGGATCCTTCCCACCCACTAGTTCATGCCAGGCATAAAATGTGGCATCTCCATACTTCAGAACACTCCTAGACTTAAGGAAGATCAGAAGGGGACTGAACTGCTGTCTGAGACCTGAGAAGAGCCCTAGAGAGGAGTGGCCGAAGTCCCTCTCTTGGAGTTTACTTTGTCTTGGGTACATGGGTCAAAAGACTGACCTGTTTAAGTTACAGGGATACAACAAGCTATAAGAGGTATTTCCTGCAATTGGCCAGCTAATCAGTGGCGACTGGATCTTGTGAGTCTCCAAGTCCTGGTGGACTTTAGAAGTGTACTTCCGGGTTGGACTGGGACTTAAGTTGGAAGTTAAAACCTTTTGCCCAGGACAACCCTGCTTGATATATCGGACCTGCACGAGCCAATTATGCCTAGTATCTTTCCTACTGTGGCCAGTGGCTATCATCGGCATGTTGTGCTTCTTGGGGCTATTTCCACTTCAAACATTCATTATTTCCTGTTTCGCTTGATGGTTTTTTGCCATTTGGGCGTCATTTTGTTTATTAAATTTTATTCTGTTTTTCTAATTCATTTGGGGATTTTTTATGGTTTTGGATTTCAACTTTATTACCGTTTAGTACTGCATTAATAATTTACACATTACCTCCAACTTAAGCCTGTCTGCTCTGCGCCACATCTACCAGGGAATTGAATTCAGGTTTATTTAGGGACTTCAGTGGTTCACCCGGACAAGAACTGGGATTATTACTTGAGGTGGGTACTTACCCCCTTCAACTAATAACCCAATTTCTTATAGCAGTTTTGGAACAAGGGTCCTTTCATCACAGGAAAGTCTGCTTCAATGCTAAAGCTCTGGTGTGAATGGCGCTCCAGTACTCTAGGAGGGTCTGCTGTTGGGTTTTAAAGCACTGAGGTGCAGTTAACTCCAGCACAGCTTGCTACAATCCCTCAGGCAGTCGGAAACACTTGTACCACAGCAGGGGGTTGGTTACAGAGTTCAAATATCAAAAGCCTCTCCTATGCCCCCCAATAGTAGTTTATGCTATGAGTTAGGAAGGAGTCTTTCTAGTGGGAGGTGTGCTTAAGGTCCACAAGCTTGTGAAGCACGATTTCTGGCAGTAACACGCACACTCATCCTCGTGAAATGCCTTCTGCAGAAGCACTGGCAGTGACAGACATGCTCATTTTCCTACAGCACTTTTTTGTGGTAGTTTGGAAAGTGAGAAGTGCGGTGGGCCCTAGCAGGCTCACTGTGGAGTTGCTAGTTGCAAGAGACCTTCTGTGGCCCTGACACGCTTGCAGTAGTAGTCAAGGATCTGAAAGGCACACTTCCCAATCAGGTACCACTTGCTGAGAGAGACATGTGTGTCTTGCTATACAAGTGCTGTGTGTGGAATCTTTTATGCTCCAGCAATACTTGGTGCAAGAGTTCTAAAAGGGAGCCCCTCTTACATTCAAGTAGAGTTGGTGTACGAGTTCTAGAAGAGAGCCCCTCTTACATTCAAGTAGAGTTTGTGTACGAGTTGTAGAAGAGAGCCCCTCTTACATTCAAGAAGAGTTAGTGTACGTGTTCTAGAAAAGAAATGGTCTTAAGGGAAACAGCCTTTACAACGCGGCTCAAACCACGAATGCATCTTTACAACTCATTCCTTTACCACGCAAGTCGTTACAACGACTTGCTTTAGGGAAAGCGTCGTTGGACTGATGTTGACCTTTAAGTCCAACATTTTCCCTACTGTTACCCAGACTGGAGCTGGAATAGTAAATTATACTATTCCAAAGTCCAGTGCTTTCGTAAGACAATTCGTTATAACGCTTTGCGTGGTAAAGGAATGCGTTGTAAAGACACATTTGTGGTTCGGACCTCGTTGTAAAGGCATGTGTGGTAAATGCATGCATGGTTCTGTTGTATTCCTCTTAGGGTGTCCATAAACGGGCTTTCCAGTATCATGTCCTTATATAGGCACAATTCGCCCTGCCCTTATATAGGCATAAATTCCCAGGCCTTATTTAGGCATTAAACCATGCACTCCAAATACAGGCATGGTCTCCGACATCCGTCCACCCTAACGTCACAACGAGTACATGAAGAACAGACCCTTAGGCTGCGGGAGTTTCCCTAGTCCAGGACTATTCATTTCTTCAAGGTCTCATATATTATGTATGAACCGTTATTCCTTAGGGGTTCATTCATGACGTCTTTCGCTGTCCGACTCACGTCAATACTAAACATTCCTAGGTACTCTCAGGTATAAATATACCTTCCCTAGCCCTTGTAAACTAGAGGAGACCTCGACTTCAGAGGAGCCCGTATCACGGCCTGACGCACTGAGAAGACGCTGTCATCCCTGCACGCAGAGAGTCCAGCTTCCAGTGATCTGACTTCCCTTGCGGGGTGTTGGAGTTAGAGTCTGGCAAAGAGATTCCAACCTCTCTCATTCTTCAAGTATGGAGCTGATTAGAACCTAGAGGGACTATTGGCATACTAGGCTTATCATACTCTTAGTATACCATAGTAAGGAATACTTCACCCACTTCATACCTCTCCCTACACCTAAGTTAGGTTAGGCACATTGGGGTAGAACTAGCTTAGCAACGCATCATATGAGTACGCGCATTTTTAGTCTGTGTTATTTATGTAACAGCATATGTACTAAAAGATAATGCTCTCGCAGTATTATTTATTTCTACTGCTCACACTGTACATTATTTATCTTGCATACTGTCTTGTGATCGTAACCGCACATTTTACTAACACCAGAAACAAGACTGTTCAATAAATCCTTTATTGAAACGCCCGTCTATTTCTTTCTGTGTAACTTGGAGAAAACTAAGCATGCACGACTGAGCTGAGTGAAATAGTTATCTATTGTTTCCACGACTCTGGGACACGTTCTGGATTCTAAAGGGAAACACAGTGGTCATGTCTTGCGGCTGCCAGAAACTACTCCCTTCTTGTTGTCAAGGAGTTTCTAGTGGCCTCTGAGCTAGCTGGCACAAGTAATTAAGTTTAATATACTCGATATGGACATATTGACCGTAGTCCTATGTCAAACCTATAGGATATATTATTCCAATGCACAGAGCCTATTAGGGAAATAGGAGCTACACTACATGGCGCCCAACGGTTTGGTAAGGCGGTAATTCAACGTTAGATACTGAGTAACTCAGCCGTGCTTTTTCTCTCAAGACCCCTACCCATATACTCCAAAAGACGTCTGGAGTGGGCAGGGTTAAGTATCCACCACGGCTACATAGGGCAGTACCCTATATATTAGCTGTTTGGTTTGCTCAACGTTGAAGGATACAGAGTTCCACAATATTGTGCACCTTATCTTTGTTTCCTTGAAACTTGTTCTACATTTTTCAAAAAACAAAATGACTGAAGACGCCGGAGACGGTGTAGCTGTGGCTGATCCAGCCCTACCAGCAGTTTTCAACATTACAGGTTTAAATGAAACCGAGGAGGGCGTCATAGACATCGCTCCAAACTTAAGAAGAGCCATCACTCTAAAACTTATAAAACATGGCCTACCTCCGAGAGGCGGTAGAGCAGTTTTCGTGATAGAGGCACATGAATCCTTTCAGACAGAGGTATTCTATTCATGGGTAATATTTCCTGAATCAAATTCAGTAACACACATGTTTCACTTCTACAAAGAAGATGAACCACCAGAGGAATACAGTCCTTTCGAGGATATAGAAATTCCATTAACATACCAAGAGCATCAGCTCTGGTTTAAAGGCGCCCTAAAACATCACAAAAACATTACTAGGCTCGGTCCACTAGGTAGACCAGGAGCAACATGGCCGATTCTAGCCGGCTACACACTTCATCCTGACATTGTGAGTTGAGTAAGTAAGTCCTCGTCTGACATCTCTTCAGAGTTAATAAAAATCTACGGACAATTGGTCCAATATGTCATGCGGACTTTTACAGTCCGACCACCATTAACACTTCCAAATCAAACCCCTCACCAGGGGAACACTCTAAAAATTACACCACAGACTCTATACGCAGTCATGGGTAAAATGCCCACAAAACGTGAGCAAATTCCTTTCTGGATAGCTCAAAAATTACTCAAATCGAAGCAGTATTTCCAAATACTAGCCCGTATGAGAAACACCCGAATACTGACAATCAGTTTACCAATGGGGATCACACCACAACTGGAAGACTGTACCACTTGGGGCTCAGTCTTTGCTGCCATCTATACTAAAACACATGGCATTCCGTCAATTGCGGTAATACCTGATGTCCTGAAACAAATTCAAAACGAATACGGGGCAGAGCCAGCTCTAAATTTAGGTATGAAATTACTGAAAAATTTCGACCAGGTCTCAACAATAATATTATCAAATATTAAAGGGGAGGCGGCAGCAGCAGTGGCGATCCGCCAAAAATTAAGGGAATTTGATGTTACAGAACATCAAACAGAGCTACCCAGAATTATAGAACAATCTTATGCAGAATTAGGCAGAGATAGTTTGGGTGGAAGACCAGTGAAGCCGAAGCTATCTGAAAGTCCTGAGAAGACTCAATTAAACAAACTCCTGCATCTTCTAAAAAGAAGTGGGATACTACTAAACAAAAATCAAACGAGAAACGTTCTCAATCCCGAGGTAGGTCTCCTCAAAAGGAGCCCTCTGAAAGGAGGTATAACCTCAGGAATAGGGATAATTTGAGAAAACCTGATGGGTATCAAGATACTGATACACGTTCCTCTCGTCCCTTTCAGATCTCATCACAGACTTCGGAAAGAAGAGGACGGACGGAACACAGAGAAGAACGCGTGAAATCGAAAGACGACAAACACGCTCTAAAAACTAAAGTAAAACCTCAATTCTCCAAAAAGAAAGTAGCAGGTCTAAAGATCAAACATGCCGAGAATACTGAGAACACAACTCAAGAACGGAGAATGGGCTCAGACCATGCTGGACAGTGCAGCAGAAGTCACAATAGTTCGCCAGAACCTGAGGGAACTTCTGGAGATAGTGGACTTGAATGAGTACATCACAGTTGAGACTGTAGTCACCAGGGTTAGTACTCCACAAAAGTTATATGAAATAACTCTCCGATGGAGGGAGACAAACCTAGACAGGTGAAAGCACTTTTTTGGGAAAGACTATCAAAGGGCTATGACATACTTCTAGCAGAAAAAGACTGGCCACCACAATTTGTCAGGGAGTGCCCACATGGCGAGGACATTATTATGCCTGCCTTCTCCAACCATATTCCAATTCACCTACAATATACATACGCCAGGAAATGGGCAGTAGCCCAGGCCCCAGCATTATATAAAAATCATGTAGGATGGGATGAGGACTCACCTCAACATAACATACATCTGAAACATGAACCAACTGCACAACGGCAGTACCCAATAAAGCAAGAAGCTAAAAAACAGGTCAGGGAGATCTTAGATCAACTTGAATACCAAGGGGTGATTGAAACATGCACCTCCTCAATGAACAATCCTTTGTTTCCTGTCTCCAAACCAGACAATACATATCGTCTAGTTTTGGACTACAGACACCTAAACACTTGTTCTAAAACTTTTGCAGTGCAAAATGCACATAGCACAGCATTAATGAATAACATTGTGCGTAAAAAATATAAAACAACATTAGACATCTCAAATGGTTTCTTTTGTCAAAACCTAGCACCTGAAAGCAGGTACTTAACAGCATTCTCCATAATGGGGACCCAGCGTCACTTTTGTCGACTCCCACAAAGGTCCAAGAACAGCCCAGGTTTATTCTCAGCGAGGGTAACGGAGTTACTACAAATTTATGACAATGAAGCATTGTCCTATGTCGATGACATCTATCTGACGGACGATGACTTGAAAAAACACTTGAACAGGGTGAGCACCATTATACTGGGATTCGCCTCTGAGGGCTATAAGTTCAACTTTAAAAAGTCTAGAATTGCCCATCTCAATGTCCTATTTTTAGGATATGAGCTTTCAAGTGAAGGCAAGAGCTTGGCAGCAAACTTTTTAGAAAAGTGTGCGCTGCTCCAACCTCCAAAAACGCAAAAAACTTACAATCCATCCTGGGTTTCCTAAATTTTGGAAGAACATACATTCTAAATTACGCAGAAAGGGTTAAACCTCTCTACGCATTAATCAAACCTGATTTTTCGATCAGAAACTGGACACAGGAACACACAGAAATCTTGCGTTCACTCCAGGCTAACATGTTAGCAACAAATCACTTACAAACACGCGTAAGTCAACGCAATTTGGTGATCCGAATAATTTCGGGTCAATGCGGATTCACCTACTTAACATTTAATGAGGGTGAGAAAATACCAATAGCATACAAATCTCATTTGTACACACAAGCGGAAATGCGCTTCAGTTCAACTGAAAAATTCTAACAGCAGTTCAAACCGCTGTAGCAAAAGAAAGAGCCTTAGCCCAAGGGAAACGCATTATTGTCGTAACCCCGGTACCAGCTTTAGAAGCGGTCACAAAAGCAAGCATTCCAAATGCTAAAGCATTACATCCAAGATGGATACAATGGGTTAATTCTCTTGCTGCAACAGATGTTGAATATGTTTTTGATCCAGATTTAAAAACACAAGCATTCCTGCAATACGAACATGAATGTCCTCTGCCTACTGAAATTCTGCCTCTCGATCAGTACGAATTCATAATTTACACTGACGGATCCGCACAACCCGCAACAGGGAGTAATCAAGCTTACAGTGCAGCGTGTGCAATCGTTAAAGGTCGCATGCGAAATGGCATCTTCAGACCTATGGTCACAAAAACGCAGTCTCTAGGAGATTGTACGGCTCAGCGAGCTGAACTACAAGCATTCAAACTGGCACTTGAAAGTACAGATCGAGAATTCCCCACACTGATAGTGTGCGATTCCTTTTACTGTGTTCAGTCGTATAATGACTATATACAAAACTGGCTTGAAAATGGTTTCAAAGATGCGAAAGGTGGCACAATAAAGCACAAAATGCTTTGGGAACAAGTAGTTCAAAGGCTCACGTGATCCACACACCGAGTCATCAACGTGATGGCGTTCACGTTGCAGGGAATTCATTGGCTGACGAAGCCGCAAAGGGGGCTGTGCAGACGGCTTCCGTAGCTGCGATCACTCGTTCCAAAACGAAAATAGACGGTGAGATAATGTTGGCTGTCAATGCTTCAAGCAAAGGCAGCAGTGCAGCGTTACCAAAAATGTTTCCATTCAATTACTCTTATGTAATTAATACGGATAACGTTCCTTTTGCTCGAATCCCTGGAGTGGGGGATAGGGTAATTCCAAACAAGGAACGCAGATTAGGACTAATCCTAGCAGCACACGAAGGGATAGCTTCTGCCCATGCAGGTGTTTCGGCGACAGTATCTTTACTCAAGCAAAGATATTGGTGGCCTGGCATTCGGAAACAAACGAAGAACTATGTTTTAGAATGTGAAATATGCCAACAGATGAAAGTCTCAACAGTGAAACGTCCTGCGCAGACACCCCAGTTAATTTCAGACAAACCATTAGCTTGTGTTTACCTGGACCACTGCGGTCCCTTGCAAAGGGACGGTAACTATAAATATATCATGGTTGCAGTGGATTTATGCTCTAGGTTCCTATGGTTATGGCCTCAGCGCTCAGCTGACGCTCGAACTGTTATAAAAGATTTGCGAGTCTTTATCGGCATATACGCAATAGGCACGCTACATTCGGACCAGGATCCTGCGTTTAGCTCTAGGGCTTACAAAGAGGCCATGGCCAGTCTGGGCGTTGCATTGCGGTACTCCTCTCCATTCCATCCTGAGGGAAATTCGGTTGTGGAAAGGAAAAACCGGGACATAAAGCAGTCTATAACAGCTAGGGTATTAGGTTCGGGTGATGGGTGGGTCAAACACCTTAGTGGGGTCCAACGTGCATTGAACAATCTGCCAAGAAGTTCTCTAGGGGGGGGGTCACTCCATATGAGGTCCTATTTGGGACAAGAATGTGGGTACCAGACCTTGAAAACGTAGGCACAGTGGTGGAAAATAAACCCTTTGATATCAAAGATCGCTTGGCTGTTTTACAGGACTTAAACAAGTTAAGAACTAAACAAAGCAACGTACTCCTACAGCCAACCACCACTGGGGGAAAATCGGCGGTCCCAGCAAGGCCTGTCTGGATTCCAAAAGTTGGGGATCTAGTCAGAGAAAAGATTGCGGACAAGAAGGAATTTGGACCTTCTTACAGACAACCAGTACCTGTCCTAGCAGTTCAAGGAACAAGAACAGTACTTCTGCCGCCCCTTGCTGGAAGAAAGGAGAAAAGATTTGTGTCCATCGACCTGATCAAACCACAGTATGTGGCCAATACTAAATAGTAGGCCTCGTGGACTCCGACCTAGTAGCAGACGCACTCCTCTCGCTACTATCCAAGAGGTTCAGACTGAAAGACTGATAACAATCGAGAATTCAGCTGTAACAGATGGAGGACTAAGCAACAACGCTATGGAACTCATCCCTCTTGAACACCAAATAACAGTTCGTCCAAATACACCTGTCTACACCAACGTAACAAGTGATGAACTGGTTCCAGTGATTTCTACAAATCCTGATGCAATTCCAACAATTGACAGAACTGCTTCTGGCTATTTCATTAACTTTGATACGTTCTCAGAAGATCCGAGTGAACCTGAAACAACGCCAGCATCATTGAGATTCAAGCAGCAAGTACAAGACTTTCTTCACTTTCTGAAAAAGACTTATTTGGTTTCTCCATGGATTGAACTCTGGATTACATCTGGACTTTGTTTTCCTGCTCTGGCTAGCTTTGGTTACAACTGTGAGCGTGCTTATAAGTGGCAGATACATCCATGTGAACTCTGAAGGAAAAGACGTGAACGTACTTTTGAAACCTCAAATCATCCCATCGTGAAGCAAGAGACTTGTCATCAGTGAACATCACAGCTGTTTCTATACAGGATGGTATAGTGTGGGACAAAACAGATTTTGATATATTCGGTCCGACGGAACAATTGAACATTCCACATTTGTTTAAAATCGCACTAAGTGATCTACTCTCTTCCAGTACCTATTCTGATGATTGGGACTTGGAGACTGTAAATGACATTATGTTTGACCTAGAAAAATCTGCTGCATTTTCTAAAAATGAATATTTAGAGGGTTCATCAGACTATGAACAACTGTATTGTTATAATCACTATGGTCATCATTATTTGCATAAATCTGCATATCCAAGAAATGTGTTTATGTTTAACCAATGGGAACATTGTCCTACACCACCGAAAGGTAGTTCAAAAACATTTGCTAGTAAATTTCCATATTTTTCAGGTTATAATACATCTGATCCAGAAATGTTTTACTATAAAAATGTAAACAAGACAGGACTGAAAATTATGTTAACAAATACAAAACATATTTACTCTGCATTATTTAATGCCCAACTGTCTAGACAGGGTTTCGACTTTTGGAAAGACACAATAGACACAAAAACAGTCTGGGGTACTAAAGAATGGCAAGTGCAGGGGATAGAAGCGTTATTTAGAGCCTGCATCATCCCTGAACAAATAATGTTTTTGAATGAAACCATCCAACAAACATCTTGTCTTGGACTAGCCAAGATAAAAGAGATGAACAAACCTTCTGTACCAACACCTGCCAGAGATAACGATACACAGGCAGTGGTGACAGTTGACAATATACTACAACTCAACAGATCTAATCCTACGTGGAAAAAAATGGTTGATCTGGCCCACAGACACGAATAACTGTCAGGAAAGATTCCTGAATAGAACTCAGGGCTTTACTATAAATAGGCCAGACCCAAGATATGTCCAAAGACAACATCCGGGGGTAGTAACAACATACAGTGTAGGAAAATTATGCCTCGATTGGCTGCATAAGTCTACACTACAGGATGTGAAACAACACTTAACCTTACTTAAAAAGGACGCAGACCTTAGGGAATTCTTGCTTGGACCAAGAAAACTGCGTCAAAAACGTTTCATATATGCCGGCATTTATGCTGCCTATAATGAAGCATGGAAAGTATCACAGATAGAGGCCGCAGAACGTATACGTGAACTTGATCGTATTAATTTAAAGAAAACTCTCTGTGGTCGACAATGGGTTAACAACTTTGTCCTCCAGAATATATTCATTGGATGGCATTGTATCCTCTGCTATTGACATACTAGAACAAGATTTGGCGATGTTACAGCAAGGCCAGTCTCAATTAAGTTCTATTATGTTATTAAGCTGGACGCTACAATCTTTGCGAGCGGGCTATGTGCCTTGGCGTTTTATCAAGACAACGGCTCTGTTTGCAGAATACAATCTCACTGATAAACAGATCGAATTGGCACAAAGAGGAGCAAGGTATACAGTGCTGAGCATTGAAAAACTGGAAAAGTTACCATTCACAGTGGCAGAAAAACCAGCTACAGGGGGGGGCGCTAGAGGGCGCCAGGCAAGATGGCCGCACATTAGTGCTGCTCGGCCCGGCTGATCTCTTATCCGCCCAGAATCCGTCTTAAAATCGACGCATCATAGCTGTACGGTGACTGCCCTGCACAGCAATTTTCCCGCTGCTGCGGATCGGGCAGTTGCGGCCCCCCGGAGTGCATCGTGAACGACGATATCAGCCTCACAAGTATCGGCCGGCTGAGGGCAAGATGGCGACCGCTGTGCACGGAGGATGCCCGACTGGCTGTATACTGTGCTGAATGCGCGGCTGTGGGGATTGAGTAGCCGTGACGGTGCCGGGCTCGCGGGATCCCCTGACTGATCGAGAGCTGACGGATCGCACAGCTGGTGAGGCGGCGGACGCACTTGGGGCCTGCCCTTGCACAACCGGGAGACTGTCCCAGGCGCTGGCACGGTGCGTGGCGGCCAGCTGGGGCCCGCTTTGAACTGTCGCTAAGGCACTGGTCTGCAGCGGGTGAGCGACGGCACCTGGGCAGGCCAACGAGACTGCTGGCACCGCCGTAGCTGCAAGGTGCTGAAACCCTACCTGGGTCCCGAGGCTGGAGCGGATCCCGTCCCGCATCGCTGCACATCTCGGTGCAGTTTTCGCACTGAGGGCCGGCCCGGGGCCGGGCGTACTCCTGTGGTGAGGACCGGCGCGGAGGGAGGCTGCTGGTGCCTGCTGCTGGTGGCGGTGAGTGGGGCGCGGCCTGCTTGGGCCTGTGTCTGCGGAGGCGGGTGTGGGCCTGAGCGCTGGGCCGCGCTCTGCGCGCTGCGGCCTGCGAGCGGGGTGAGTGGCGGTTGTGACACCGGCGAGGCCTGCACGGGGAGTGTCTCGACTCCCATCCTGGTCGGATCTCTGCGGCGGACGACTGGTGGGCCTGTCTGCGGCAGTCCAGCATTACCCCCCTGCCTTATCTTGGAAGGATCCGGGGTGGGCTGTCTGATGGTCTGTCCCCGCTCCTGCAATCCAGCTTCTTGGGCCTGGTCTGGTGCGTGAGCTGCTCACCGGTATTGAGGGCAGGCTGGGGATCGCCTCCTTCAGGACTAATTGCTTTTTTTTTTACTTACCTGCTCCCTGCGCACTGTCGGGTGACCTGCATCCCCAGAGATATAGGGGTGACCTGCTGTAGGGTGTGAGTTCACCTGCTCCTTGAAACTAGTTGGGCCATCTGGGGGCCAGATTGTGGCTATTGCTTGAGCACTAGCTGGGGGTGCTCGCTCCCTCGCTGGTTGGACTTGCCTGCTCACACTACTCACGCTCTCGAGCACTGACCTGGATCTGCTTGCTGGCTTGCAAAAGACGCCGTCTCCACAAGCGCTGTGGGGAGTGTATATCATAGAGGTTGCATCTCATACTGGGCCCATTCACTGATAAAGAATTGTAGGAGAGGCTGGAGATAGCTGATATATTCTTGTTGCTCCGCGTATGCCTTCTCCGTTGCTCATCATGGGGAAGCCGGATAAGTCGCAGCCCCGCCTCACGTTTGAGGCACGAAAGTCCGGCAGGGTCCTACAAAAAGCGGCTTTTGATTCTGAGGCTGATGGGCAAGGGGACCCACCCAATCTGGAATCCACATTGCTAGCAATGCAAAAGAGTCTCCAGTCCATCGAGGGCAGTATGTCCACTATAAATCATCGGCTGGACTATATGTCTACGCAATTGGAAAAACAGAATACGAGAATGGGGGAGGTGGAACAAAGAGTATCTAGCGCGGAGGATGCACTCAGCGATGTAACCAGTAAGACCCTCAACATGGAAAAGGTCCTGGCCCTCATACAGGTCAAGAATGAGGATTTGGAGGCCAGGTCCAGACGGAACAACGTTCGCATTACGGGCCTTCCCGAATCAACAAATACGGGCAGGATGGAACACTTTATTGAATCTCTCCTTAAAGAATTATTTGGCCCTGAGCACTTGTCCTCCATATTTGTCGTAGAGCGCGCCCATCGCTCTTTGGCGGCACGACCTGTCCCGGGGGCTCCACCTCGTCCCATAATAGCTCGACTATTGAACTACCGGAATCGGGATGTCGTCTTGCGGCTGGCCAGGGAGAAGGGTACTGTAAGTTATCAGGGGAGCACGTTGTCCTTTTTCCCTGACTTTACCGTCGCAGTCCAAACTGCGCGGCGTGAGTTTGGGGCAGTCAAAAAATTCCTCCAGACTGAAAACGTTCCCTACGCCATGTTATATCCCGCGCGTCTTCGTGTGGGATCAGAAGGGAACTTCAAAATATTCTTGACCCCCAAGGCGGCGATGGAGCATGCAAAGCAACTGAAGAGGCACAGGCCTGAGACTGAACAGGGAGAGGAGGAATGATAATGTTGTGGTGGGGGCTGCGGTTGTGCGTTTCCTTTTTCTTCTTTTTTAAATGAATCCTTCTGATGGCGGGGCTCACTTTCTGTATTAACTGCTTCTTGTATTTCCGCGCAGGGCAACTGCCTATATGTTATCTGCAAACTAGATTGGATGCTGTATAGTTAAAGTATTTACTCTTGAATTGTAACACAGGTACTAAACCTGATCAGCCACCTCCTACGTTGTGGGAGTGTAGGAGCGCTCTGATGCCCCCCCTGTATGGGATTTCCCCACACTATGTTGTTGCTTTGCTGGGGTTTCTGGGGTTTGCTTAGTCGCTATTGGGATGGCTTTGGCAAGTTGGGGGTGCCGAAGTGGGTGGGGGTTTGGGTTGGGGGGTCAGCATTTGCGAGTTGTATCTTGGTTGTGTCTGGATGGAATGCATTCGAGGGTGGGTTACACATTGCTTACATAGGGCTGACTTACATGCAACATGGGTAGTGAGTTCCGATTTGTGACATGGAATGTGCGCGGTCTCAATAGTCCCAAAAAAATCCGCACTGTGTTAGCTTCGCTAGATAGGTGGAACGTACAGGTGGCCTTGTTACAGGAGACGCATCTAACTTCACAGACAGAAAAAATGTAGGCACCAGATGGGCTGACGTTCGAATGACATCTTCTTACTCATCCTACTCCAGGGGGGTGATGACTTTGGTCAAGAAGGGTACACCTTTCCAGATTCACGCCACGGACAAGGATGAGCAGGGCCGGCTGGCAATTGTGCATGGTACGCTGGATGGCACGAGTGTTCTGTTGGTGAACGTGTACGGTCCTAACATAGACGATGCCTCCTTTTTCGCGGATGTCTGGCGCAGGATATCTACCTTCCCGAGCGCTGAAATTATCTGGGGAGGGGATTTTAATACATGTCTGGACATTAACGAGGACAGGGGGGGGAGCGGGGCCCCGCGACACAGACAATCCACTGATATACTTGGGGGGCTTTTGGACACTGGCGAGGTGCATGATATCTGGCGCCTGAGGCACCCTGGGGTCAGGGAGAGCACTTTTATTTCTACGGTGCATGGGTCCTGGTCCCGCCTGGATTATTGGTTGGTGTCAGAGACTGCATGCACTTGGGCGGTAGACGTTCGGCACTTGGCCAGAACCCTTTCTGACCACTCGCCGGTTCTCCTAGCTTTGCGAGTCCCAGGGGGGGGGGGGGAGGCCCCCATTTGCGTGGAGATTGCAACCTTCATCCTTAGCGGATCCGGTATTTAAACACACCATAGGGGAGGCCATTCATAACTACTTCCGGGAAAATGCAGGCACTGTGGACAGTGTCGGGGTTACCTGGGAGGCGTTCAAGGTCACTATTCGGGGGGTTTGTATGGGGGCGCAGGCCGGAGTTCTCAAGGATTTGCGCCGTAGGATTAGGAAATTGGCAGAGGATATCGCTGCCTTGGAGCGCAAGTATGCCAGTTGCCCGGCCACAGAAAAACTGCCCGCAATCCGGGAGTTAGTGTCGGAACATAACGCGACGGTAGATCAAGAAATGAGGCACAGATCGCGGAGATGCACTGCTAGATATTATGGGGAGGGGGGCCGACCTAGCCGTTCACTAGCGCAGAAAATGGCGGCGCTCGTAGCCAGGCCTATATTACTGAATTGGTGGATGAGGCCGGAGAGACGCAATTCGGTAATACAGATATTAGCGGTGTGATACTGGATTTCTACTCTAAATTGTATGGGGAACGCGATCAGCCGCCTCTTAGTGAGATTAATGGTTACCTCGATGATATCGCACTGGGCTGGCTGTCCCATGATCAACGGGATTATCTCACCTCGCCATTTGACGTGGAGGATGTGAAGCAGGCAATCATGTCCCTCCCTACTTGCAAGGCAGCGGGGCTTGATGGTTTGCCAAGTGAGTTTTACAAGGCTTATTCGGATACTCTGGCGCCGCAGCTGCTGGAGGTATTTGCGGAGGCGTATGAAACTGGCAGGCTGCCTCCATCCCTCACGGAAGCCTTAATTGTAATGCTCCTGAAGCCTGATAAAGTGGCGAATGCCTGTGACTCGTATAGACCTCTCTCCATTATTAATATAGATGCCAAAATTTTGGCCAAAATGATTGCCACAAGGCTCCAGCCCCTGGTCCCCAAATTGGTCCTGCCGGACCAATCAGGGTTTGTGCCTTCCAGGTCTACGATGCACAACCTACGTACTATATTTTCCACCTTGCACTATTTCGACCGGGATTTTCAGGCAGTGGCCGTGCTGCTGGATGCGGCAAAGGCATTTGACTCCCTTTAGTGGGGGTACATGTTTGCCGTCCTACTAAGAATGGGTCTGCCTCCGTTCTTTTTAAAATGGGTCCGCCTCCTTTATGAAGCACCAATGGCACGGGTTCGTGTAAATGGCTGGGTCTCTGAGGCTTTTCCCATCAGGCGCGGCACGCGACAGGGATGCCCGCTATCGCCCATGCTGTTTGCGCTGGCATTGGAGCCATTGGCCTGTAAGCTGCGGCAGCGGCACGCCCAAGCGGCATTGCGGTTTCGTAAACGACCCTTATTGGTGTCGTTATATGCTGACGATATGCTACTATATGTGCGCGAGCCTGCCACGTATTTGCCGGAGTTATTAAGAGAATATGTCCGGTTTGAGCGTTTTTCGGGGTTAGGCATCAATTGGGCTAAATCCACGGTGTTCCCCCTAACAGCCGGCACTCAGGAGATTGAGATGGACTTTCCATTGCGATGGTCAATTGACCCGGTGATATATCTGGGCATATGGCTGCACAGAGACCCTGCAGTGGTCATCTCTGCTAATTATGGACGCACCGTGGATAGAATCTCTGATCAGGCGGCGCGCTGGGCTAAGTTACCCCTCTCTCTTGCGGATCGCATTGCGATAATAAAAATGACGTTCTTGCCCAAGCTGCTGTACCCGTTTATAAATATCCCTATCAGATTAAATGATGCGCTTTTCACCACATTGCAGTCGGTCCTGCTCGCGTTCGTCTGGGGGGGCGGGAAGCCCTGATGCAGTTGGAGGGTTTTGACGCTACCATTTGAACGTGGTGGTTTTGAGGCCCCAGACCTCCGTTTATACTACTTATGCGCTCAGGCGCAATATGCGCATTTCTGGTACTTCCCACAGAGGTTCCAGCCACACACGGCAATTGAGGCGGACGCGATACTCCCGGTGCCCCTGGCTGCAGCAGCCCTGATGGGTGGAAGAGGGGGTCCACGGAATGAAATCAGCCCGGTTCATTGTACGGCTTGGGCCTGGAGTGCACTAGCTAAGAGGGCGGGGGTGGATTACCTATACGCCACCAAACTGCCGATCGCGGCACATCCAGATATATCAGCTGCACGGGAACAAACTGCATTGCAGGTGCTGGGTAAGGTGGGGATCACTCACCTGGGGGATTTGTATGCACAGGGCCAGTTTCGGGCACTTTCAGACTTGCAAAGATGCCATGGCGCTGGCTTTATGCTGGGATTTACCTACGTGCGGGTGCGACAGGCTATCCGCGCTATCTACCCTGAATTTCCGGCAGAACCGCGCACTCTGCAAGCACTGCAGGCGGTGCTGGCGGGGGGGGGAACGCGGGGGCCTGATCACCAAACTATACAACGCCTCTCTTAGAGAGACTGAACTGGCGGAGTCCCCCTCATATGTTAGATGGGCGACGATAGTGGGTACATCTATGACACTGGTTGACTGGAAATTTTGTTGTGAATTAACGGGACGCTTGACAGCGAATTGCAACCTCAGAATAATACATTTTAAATATATACATCAACTCTATTATACCCCGCTTCAGCTAAGACGCTTCGGGCTGAGGGACTGTGCACGCTGTGTGCGTTGTGGACAGGATGATGCAGATTTTTGCACTTGGCCTGGCACTGTGCAGGGATTGCCGAGTTTTGGGCACGGGTTACACAAGTGCTTACGGAGGTTGTCATGGAGCCTGTGGCATGTGTGCCTGCGGTATGTCTGTTGGGATGGGTTCGTAAGCTTAAACCTTGTAACAGACGATTGGTTGCCATCTCCACGTTGTTTGCTAAGCGTGCGGTTGCACAGAGGTGGGGGGCAAAGGCTGTTCCCACAGTGAAAGGGTGGATGCGTGACCTGTTGTAATGTAGAGAACAACTCGACACCTATGCGGAGGAACTGCCGGAGGCATCTCGCCCCAAGGACTTCTGGGCCCCTCTTACGGGGTATCTACTGGGCAGACCAGACCTATGTTAATATATTGTATACTGTACGGGGATGTTGTGGAGGGTGCAGGGACTGTTGGACTTTGTAAAGTATGCTACCCGACGGGGGCTGTCCAGGACTCAGTGAAGTGCTATTCCAAGTGCCGAGGGGGGGAGGGTTGGAAATGCGGGGATGATTTAAGTTGGGTGCTGTTCTAGAATAGTAAATCGGTTTGCATTGATATCCTGTAATGAACGATTGTTGCTGGCATAATGCATCTCATGTTGAGGTGGCTTTTGCTTCTTACTACTTGCAAACTACACAATAAATAAATTTAAAAAAAAAAAAAAAAACAGCTACAGAATGGCTTATTCATGGCAAAATCACACTACCTCTGACTACTTTTCAGTTTCAGTATTGCCTCAGACAAATGCAAGCAGGCAAATATGAAAGGTTGGGTAAGGAATACATTAAGACATCTTGGGATTTACCGTATACATATAGATGTTGGAGTGGGGATCGTGAAGTGTTTTTGAGCGGTACACACTGTAAACGTGCACCGAGCAGTTCGCTTATATGTCAGGACATTTCCTTACACGGGGCTTGTAATGGTTCTGTGGCTAATTTGTCTTGCCATCAGCAGGGTACACCAGCTGCTGTGATTAATCTAACGTTTGGACAACTTTCTAATGGGAATTACCTCATGTTGAATGATCAGAGTTGCTGCGGCATGCTGCCAGGCATCCCATATCTAGTAACGGTCAACTCCAGGGTCACTTGCTGTATGCAAGTATTGTTTGCCCCAATAGACACAGTCAGGGAGTCGCCTCTATGGCCTTCGCTGAACGTCTTTTATAAGATTTGATACTCTAAGCAGAATGAAAGCCATGCTTTTACAGCAAAAAGTGCCTTTGACCTCGGCCAAGGAAACCTATGATCTACAAATACCAAGGACTTCGGCTGAGATACAGACTTTAATACGTACAAACTGCCCTATACATTTCGTAGAAATGATATCACGTATCTTCAACATGTCAGATACAACTGGAATTGTACATGTATTTAAGAGCATCTGCTCAGGTCTGTTAGCACCTTTCCAGGCAATACTCGGAATCATCCCGAACTTTGCACATTCGGTGTTTGGTGGCATACCATTAATTCTAGCACTTGTTGCCGGAATTCTATTTCTCTTCCTGCTATTGCCAGCCTATTCGCAGACATCACTCCGAGCGAAATGGAGAAAGCTCTCCTTGAACGAAAGTGCCGTGAGCAAATAGTAGAGCTTTTGGGCATAAATCGTCTACGGGACCTTAATACCACGTGGTTCCTGTCCTTCAGACCAATCTGGCAAGATTGCATCTTACCTGTTCTACGATGCCTGCTATGCGGTGTAGAATGCGTGTTGGACACCTGTCTAACATTTCCATCGGATACGCTAACGGATGTCGATACTCTGCTGGTCCCGATAACGGCCCATGCTATGTGTTGTCCCCAGAGGCTTCCTATCCTGATGTCAGCATTCATTGAGATCTCACAGACGCTTCCGGCTGCTGCTGAGGTACGAGAAAGATCTACAGGCACACAGGTAACAACGGACGCGAACTTTGCTGCGGCACCCTATGCTGGAAGCGAAGCTTCACATCTCTGTGCAATTAATCTGCTACACGAGGTGTTCCAACTGACACCAACTACAGTGGACGATGTTTTGTCTATAGAAGTAGATGGCTTCAAAAAAACAAAATAGGGGAGTGAAGAGGTAGCGTCCCGAGGGACACGGACGGTGGATACGTCCTCCTCGAGTCAGTAGTTAACAAAACATCAAGATCCACCATGTAGGTAGTGATCTGAATGATGAAGAAGGGGACCGATAGTGGATGGGGAAAAGGTTGTATTCCTACTCCATGATAGGACATACACATAAGTTGTTTAAATACCCCTCACACACCAAAAGGGCCCTTGATGTCATGCTTCATCATTGGGGTCTTCCCATCCCACTGTGGAATGGGGCGTGCTACAACCAGCGACTACACGGGAGCACTAATCTAAAATACTATGTGTGGTGCAGGGGTAGTGAGAAGAAGGGTCAGAAGTGAAGTTAAAAAGGAGCTGGCCTCATGGACATAAGACAATTTAATAGGTCATTGAGGCTGAACCTGTTAAAAATTGTGATTTGGAATAGTCATGCATATAATGAGCTGACGTTCCTAAAGAGTCGACATGTTTCGAAGCTCAAGGCTTCTTCATCAGGACTGAGAAGATCCCTTCAGTGCTCACTTGTTGTATAAAGGTGGAGATAGTTATATACAAAAGTGAAAGAAATTTTTGCAAATATTCATGCAGTATATAGTACATGTTTGTACTCCTATAGGTTAATCTGGAAAAAGAAACAAGATTTAGGATATTAATTGCGCCACACACGGCGTTGTCTTACGAAGACCTGAAAAGGCAACACGTGTCAAGGTGACTGTTTATAAAAACATAGTGCTATCATGGTGCATGGACCTGTGAAAGAAATTGGGGAAAAAAAGGGGAAACATACAAAAACACACTACATATAACATAAAACACACACTCTATTCGTGACTATTGTAATCAAAAAACGGTGTGTAGAACGATGTATACACACAAAGTAGAAGTAGATGATCTCATGTTTACACCAGACCCGTAAACTGACTGATTCAGCATACAGTGTTCCAGAGATGCAGTAACAATTTGGCCTTCATTTTTTTCAAACCAACTTGGAACTCTACCAAAATTGAACTTTTTCCCATTTTTCGAACGAAAATGGCACTTCAATCTGCTTAAAGTAGAACTAGCCTTATAGTACAGACTTGGTGGTACTTCCACAGACACTTAGTCATCTTGTGGGTCTCAAACAGTTCATTAATTTTCATGACATGAAATGACTGATTTTTTTAACAACTTATCGATCGTTTCTTTGTCACATGTAAATATTACTGCTTCTTTCATTCCAATTGCATTTATTTTCGAACTTTATGCCTGAAATGAAAAGCATTTGCTTCAAATGTACAGTACCTTTTGCATTTTTTACTATGTTTTTTAAATGCTTTTAAGAAAAAAAAATATGCGGTACTCCATTTTATGTTTAGCATTTTAAATGTTTAGCATTTTAGTATTATCGTATACACGAAAGTGGAGTGGGTGTTGTATTCCTCTTAGGGTGTCCATAAACGGGCTTTCCAGTAACATGTCCTTATATAGGCACAATTCGCCCTGCCCTTATATAGGCATAAATTCCCAGGCCTTATTTAGGCATTAAACCATGCACTTCAAATACAGGCATGGTCTCCGACATCCGTCCACCCTAACGTCACAACGAGTATATGAAGCACAGACCCTTAGGCTGCGGGAGTTTCCCTAGTCCAGGACTATTGATTTCTTCAAGGTCTCATATATTATTATGTATGAACCGTTATTCCTTAGGGGTTCATTCATGACGTCTTTCGCTGTCCGACTCACGTCAATACTAAACATTCCTAGGTACTCTCAGGTATAAATATACCTTCCCTAGCCCTTGTAAACTAGAGGAGACCTCGACTTCAGAGGAGCCCGTATCCCGGCCTGACGCACTGAGAAGACGCTGTCATCCCTGCACGCAGAGAGTCCAACTTCCAGTGATCTGACTTCCCTTGCGGGGTGTTGGAGTTCGAGTCTGGCAAAGAGATTCCAACCTCTCTCATTCTTCAGGTATGGAGCTGATTAGAACCTAGTGGGACTCTTGGCATACTAGGCATACTAGGCTTATCATACTCTTAGTATACCATAGTAAGGAATACTTCACCTACTTCATACCTCTCCCTACACCTAAGTTAGGTTAGGCAAATTGGGGTAGAACTAGCTTAGCAACGCATCGTATGAGTACTCGCATTTTTAGTCTGTGTTATTTATGTAACAGCATATGTACTAAAAGATAATGCTCTCGCAGTATTATTTATTTCTACTGCTCACACTGTACATTATTTATCTTGCATACTGTCTTGTGATCGTAACCGCACATTTTACTAACACCAGAAACAAGACTGTTCAATAAATCCTTTATTGAAACGCCCGTCTATTTCTTTCTGTGTAACTTGGAGAAAACCAAGCATGCACGACTGAGCTGAGTGAAATAGTTATCTATTGTTTCCACGACTCTGGGACACGTTCTGATTCTAAAGGGAAACACAGTGGTCATGTTTTGCGGCTGCCAGAAACTACTCCCTTCTTGTTGTCAAGGAGTTTCCAGTGGCCTCTGAGCTAGCTGGCACAAGTAATTAAGTTTAATATACTCAATAGGGACATACTGACCTTAGTCCTATGTCAAACCTATAGGATATATTATTCCAATGCGCAGAGCCTATTAGGGAAATAGGAGCTACACTACAGTTCGAACATACAAACCGCTCTTATATTCAAATAGAGTTGGTGTAGGAGTTCTACAAGGGAGCCCCTCTTACATTCAAGTAGAATTGGTGAAGGAGCTCTAGAACAGAGCACCTCTTACATTCAAGTAGAGTTGGTGTAGGAGCTCTAGAAGAGAGGCTCTTACACTCGGGTAGAGTTGGTGTAGGAGATCCAGAAGGTAGCACCTCTTACATTCAAGTAGAGTTGGTGTAGGAGTTCTAGAAGAGAGACGTTCTTACACTCAGGTAGAGTTGGTGTACAGCAATGGTTGGTGCAAGAGTTCTTGAACACCGGCAGTCGTACATTTAAGTACATTTTGGTGTAGGGGTTCTAGAAGAGAAGCGCTCTTACATTGTAGTAGAGTTGGTGTAGAGGTTCTAGAAGAGAAGAGCTCTTACATTGAAGTAGAGCTTCGAGTAGGCGTTCTATCAATGGAAAGTACTCCTATTTCACAGGTAATGATCAAGGAGTTGTAGTAGTGAGAGGGGCTCTTAACTTCGACTAGCTTTTAGTGAGCTAGAAGGGTGGCTCATTACTAGAATTCCAAAAGTAGTGTTTTCTGTCTGAGTTCTAGTAGTGAGAGGAGCGCATAATTATATTCCACTAGAACTTCTGGCAGTGAGAGGCGCCCTCACAGGTTCCACAGTAACCCTGCTGGTCTGTGTCAGACTGGGGTGTCCTTGCATCCTAGCCGTGGTTGTTACAGCGGTGAGAGGCGCTCTAGGCATGGCAACGCTCGCGTCTATAGCTGTGCTAGGTTTGAAAGTCACTCATGCTCCAGCAAGGCCTGCTGTGGAGGATGTAGATGGGAGAGGCTAGGTTGTATCCAGGGCCGTCAAAAGTGAGGCGCAGCCGTGGCCGTTTGCCTCAGGTCCAGTTATTTTAGAGTCCTTCACAGCCACTGCTAAATATATTTATTAAAGAGCACATCAGAATGCTAAGCTTGTCTTTTTTTGATATATTAATGAGGCAGCCACCACTAGATGGCAGCATTTACTAGTGGCAGCTCGAAATGTGTGCAAGGATATGGTTTTCCTTGTGAACAAGGTCCTCACGCACCGAAGAGGAGCCATGCAATGGGTCCCGCAGTACTTTAGGGACGTGGGCTCCGCAAAAGCTTCTAAAAAGGCCCAGTTACATGCATTTCTCCGAGAGCTTGGAAGGTGTAATTGTCCATGGAGGGATCACTTGCCATTGAAGGCAGTAGTGAGAGGCGTGCTTCCTACACAATTACTGACCATCTGGTAGGCTGCCTCTATGGCTCCTCCAATGCCTTCTCATTATAGAGAATATTTAATTTCTTCCACTGTAGAAACTTCTGTTTGCAATGAAACATATTTCTCGAGGTTGCAGAGGAGCATGCAGAGTCCTCCTGCACCCTGAAGTGCCTCAAGCCTTAGACCCTTTAAATATTCTTTATTCCTTCTTTTCAAGTGGGCCAGCCTGGCACATGGTCTTAGAGCCACAGGGGGCCAGACAAGTGTTTAACGTTCTAAAAGTCTTCAATGACCTGACCAGTGCCAAAACCAAACCTGCTCGGGCACCGCCGTGCAGCCCTCCGCTGCGCGCGCCACCCCCTGCACACCGGCCCTCCTTCAGCTTAAGCCTCTTGTAATGGTTTTACCTAAATCCCCTTTTGATGGAGCAAATCCCGGCTGGAAGGTTCGGCCATTGGTGGCCCCGACACACAAAGCGTCGCGCGGCAGCGGGCTCCAAAGGACCCCACAAAGGCCTTTAATCGAGTGGAAAATGTGCTGCAGGCCAGAGGTTTCGGCCGGCAATTATTCCTCAGGGATTAGTGGGGGACGAATGGAAGCTGCTGGCGATTGCCCGGCCTTCCGTAGCCCGCACCCCCAGAGCTAGCTCACTTCTGATCCTTCCATCACACCCGCCGTGGAGGGCAGACACCGACCTTCGTCTAACGCCGACCTGTGGATGGCGTGCCGACAGCCCCATGCCCCGAGGCCTCTGGCAGCTTTAAACCATCGAGAAAAGCTGATGCTGTCCCATAAAAAGCAGAGACTCTGGTGGGAAGTACCTCAATTAAAGCGCTTGAGTCAAGATATGCCCGTGTTGGACTGGAATAGCAGTGCTGTTGAGAAGTGCAAGGGTAGCACTATTAAGTATTAACACTGTTGTAAGACGTGATGAAGCAACCGTACAGTCCACCAGTTAAATCTGGGCTTTCAAAAAATAAAGTAATCCGGGTCGAGTCTCGGCGTCGGCTCAACATCCTGTGATTCTGCGCAAATCACTTAATCTCCCCGTGCCCATGGACAGCGTGATAAACCGCTCTATATAAATCTACTATTTACATTTTTTTTTACAGTAAGAGCGGAGGGGCGGGGCACATCCAAGGTATCCACACAAAGGCGCTGCCCCACACCGGACCCCGGGCACAAAGAGCCCTGCTGAACAGGCCGAGTTTGCACTTTCATTTATTTCGCCGTTTTTGACTCGGAAGCAAGAAATTTCGCCCACATGGCGATCTCTATCAATTAAACAAGCAGGCGTTATCTGGACTCGGTTCGCATTTAACACCAAGCTCACAATTTTCTGTTTAAAAATTTACCGGACACAAACAAAAAACAACCACTTTTCATTCAGCAAGAAAAAAACGCAAACCTCTCGGTTTAATGGTAGGGACGAGAAACCTACTCCTATGGGATATGCCGTGGTTACGGATTATGGTATTTGTTGTAATTTGTGCATTAACAGGACAATATCTTGAGTCCTCTTCGGGATTACTCGATAGAGTAAAGCACCGTTAACACTCTTCCAGACACCGACTCCCACTCTCGTCACAGATTTGACCTTTCGTCAAGCCCCTCACACAGCTTTCCTCTCTCCATTCCCACTTCTCTCCGGCGCTTTAGCACTTTCACCAAAGCAGCCTCCTCACTCAGCACTGTCTCGGTTTGTCCTTCACCGATGTCACTGCCTTTCCTTCACAATGGTTGGCGGTGCTCCCGGGCTTGTATATAGAAATAGGCGGGAAAGGCCGTGGTGTGCGTTTAGCACCCTAAAACACGAGGTGGACATTAGTCGCCTACCCTTAGTGTGGGTGTAGGCCTCCAAAATAAACAATGGGTTCCACAGCGCCTCTGCATACCTCAAATCTGACGGGCGCGTGCACCCCGAAACAAACCTGATTAAACTATCTGTTTCAGATCAGACAGCTCCTGCGGCTTCGCTCCTCTAGAGGGCGCTCTTCCTTTGTTGTTTGATCCAACGAGATACAAAGCTAAACATACACTTATGTGCATTAGGATAACAGTTAATTGCCAGGGCCACTGAAATTTTGCGGCAGGGGACAACCAAACTGTGTCAGGGATTACTAAATTATGCGCCAAAAAAAGGCAAAATATACTGTGGCACATTTTGTAAAAGTATTACCTCACATGTTTTAATTTTTTATATATATATGTTAACACTTACTGGGTCAAGGTTTCAGTCACATCATTAGAACCAGTCGGACACCCAAATACAGCAACAAGCAACGAAAGACGACCAGTCAAAACTTTGCAAGGGCCTTCCACTGAGCAGCAACACGGGTTGCGGCGTTTTAGTAACGTGATCTGCTTGGCCTAGAAACAGTTTGTTGTTGAAGTCTGCAGATTATGCAGCAGGTGATGAATTATGTGGTAAAGCCATAATTACGCGGAAAACATTGCAGCCGCAAAATCGCAGCATTTCAGTGGCCCAGGTTATATATAGAACGCTTCATAACAAGAATGTGCAGATTTTGAATGAAGATATGATTATAAGCTAGCATAGCGAATAAAATAGTTTATGCCGAGATCTATGTACAACTGCTAGCGCAAAGTTTCCAGTGCGAGAAAAGAGGATTGGGCCTTTCATCTATCCGAAGGTTGATATAACGAGATTCCACTTTGATTCAGGGAAATAACCCTTTACAAAAATGTTAAAAGTTAAGTGCTTTCAATAAATAATTCACACTCCTAGAAATCCATTTTATCTCCTACATTTAAAAGCAGATGAGGAAAATACACCTATTTCACAAGTTAAATTTATAACCCGCCTGGTTTTAAAGTACCGAAACACCAAAAGAGGACAGTCCTGCAGGAAAGGTACCGACCTGAGGCTAAGCAGAGGCACTTTAATAGAATTTTAGTAAAAGAATATATTTATAGAACATTTCTATAGAACCACCAGTCTTAATGTGCTAATCACTACTAGACCACAGATCCTTTCCTAGGTACATAAGATAAATGAAAGTAAGAATTACGAGCGCGCCTTTTCTTAGTCTTATGCTAAATGCCTCAGGTGAACTCAAAATTATGAGTTTCAATGTAAAACTGTAGTCTTCACTAGGACCGGTCAGCTCTCACTGTCCCCGCCCCCATTTGTGCCGGAAACACTCTGCGCATGCGCACTGAATACAGCACTGGTGGTTGGTGATTTGCCCGCAACGATAGTGATCGAGTCAATCAAACTCCCTCCAGGTGAGTTTGGATTGGAGGTTCTTCAATTGAGGACATTTTACAGCACACTTTTCAGGTAAGTTTGTTAACTCTTGAAGCACAAAGTGCCCTGTGAAATGAGAATGGAAATGAGGGTGCACTATTCTCCGCCACACGACACCTGGGAGTGGGAGGAGGGTTGCTATCTCCAGGCATATGGCACCTGAGTGGGGCTTACTTCTCGCACCAGTCCAACAGACAGTTCACCTAGATGCTCACCAGTGCTACGCCAGAGATCAGGACAAGGGGGATTTGGGGGGCAGCCGAGCGCAGCGAGGTCTGCCCCCCGGGTAGATTGGGAGGGGGAGGGGCTAGACGGCGCTCGGCCATGTTAGGGGAGTTGGGCTACATTGGGAATAGCCCAATTGTAGCCCAATTTTTGAAGAGGCAGCCCAAAGTATATTGGGCTGTTTCGCGCTTCTCCAGCCACCATTTTAGGTTTGGTGACCTGGTGGCTGGGAGCGCTGTAGTGTAGGTTTTTGTCAGGGTAGTTGGTCCAAAGTAAGAGGTAGGCCGGCTAGTGTAGTGGCGTGTTAGTGACAGGGCAGGGTACGTGTGAAGATGTCGGGAGAAGACTATCGTGTCTTGGAGGCGGTCCGGCTGCTCAGCGAGGCTGGCAGGCTGGACATGTTGATGCCGGAGGCCCCGGGGGGAGCGCGCCCGGTGAGGCTCGCGTCTGCCGGGGTGGCGGCCGCCGTCGCGGCTTGTTCCCCCCCCCCGGAGAGCGGCGAAAACAAAGGTGAGGGGAAGGGGCCGCGCGGAGGTCAAGAGCGCGGCCCCAGGTAGCGTTGGGCATGCGGTTGGGGGGCAGGGGGGACGGGCGTCATGTGGCAGCAAGGCTGGAGGGGCTCGGCGAGGGAGCGCGGACCGCGTCTCCCCGCCGGGTGTGGAAGTCGTTGGGGGCCGCTCGGGTACAGGGAGAGCGGCCCCGATGGTTTCAGGCAGTGCGCAGGGGGGGGCAGCGCAGACAGAGCGCGGCCCCCATTATCGGTAGCAGTCAAGGAGGGCGCCTAGGAAATGCGCTGGGGGCGGATGGGAGGCCCCGGCGAGGGCGCGCATCGCGGGCCTCCCCGCCGAGGTCACAGAGTGAGAGGGGCCGCTCCAGTGTCAGGAGAGCGGCCCCAGATATCGTAGAAGGGGGGGGAGATGGGTTTTGGGTGGAGGGCTGCGCGTGGGGGCCCAGGCCAGTCGTGTTTTGAGGAGCTGGGGGTGGGGCTTGGGTCTGGGAGGGTGGGGGGGGAAATGGAAGGGGTGGTGTTCTCAGGTGCAGGGAGAGAGGCACTAGGAGGCACACAGGCTGGTTTAGGCGCCGTGCAGGGGGGGTCCAGGAGTATGGGGAGGGAGGGTTTGTCGGGAGTGGTGGCATGCGAAGGGGTGGGGTCTTCTAGGGGGGTAGGTGGCAGGTTTGGGGGCGTCCGGGAGGGGGAAGGGGGTCAGTGGGGAAGCTGGGGGGGAGGGGTGGATGTCCCCTTTATTGTTGGACTCAGAAGGGAGTGAGAGGGATGGGAGGGTTTGGACATTTTTTCTTCCTGGGCTGAGGAGGTTGGGGGGTACACGGGGGGGCTAGTCGGTAAGGGAGGGTGAGGAGTTGGCGGTGCCAGGCGCTAGTAGGGGGGTCATAGGGGAGCCGGGGGCGGGTGGGATACGGGAGGAGGCTGGGCCGAGTGGGGTAGGTGGGCAGGGGGCATCGGGTTTGGTGTGGAGCGACGAGGAGGGGGAGGATGAGGAGGTGGTCGACCTTAGTGCGGTGGGGCAGGCATGGTTAGCTAGCACTTTGTGGACAGGCAGTAAGAGGGGTTGGGATGGGAGAGAGAAGAGAGGTAGGCCCAGCACACCAGACCATACTTTTCTTTTGCAGGTGAAGGAGCAACAGGCAGAGCATCGCGGGGTGCCAGACTTGGTAGGGCTGGGAGCGGCCCGGTGGCACCAAGGAGAAGGGAGGGTGGAGCCTTGGGCGGCGTACCCAGTACCGGCGGGGGATCCCGTCGCGGCCGGCACAAGTAGGCCCAGGGCGGGCTCGCCGGCCCCAACACCCATTGGGCCTCAGCGGGCTGGGGGACAACGACAAAGACGGAGCGACGACAACGCGCATTTAGGTGTTGCAAGGAGGGTGCATTCCGCACCCCGGCGGGGGCAGTCGGGGGCGCTAGGCAGGAAGAGTTGGATTATGATGAGGAGAGTATTGAAGGAGAGTTGCGGGATGGGGAAGATGAGGGACAGGGGGGGCCAAGTAATGCTGTGGATAGTTTTTTGCAGGTGTCACGACGCCAGGCGAGGCCCACGGGTCGGACATCACGTTGGGAGGAGAGGTCGGCCCCTTTGCCAGGACGCACAGTGGAGAGACGGGCGGAGTCCTTGGCGCTAGGTAAGCGTTCGGCGCGATTGCGGCCGGTGATGGTGTCGGTAGGGGTGGGTGGACCTGAGCGGGTGGAAGGGGTAGGGGGCAGGTTGCGCAAGGGTTCCTACGTAGTGGACATAGGGGTAGGAACGGAGGCCCCGGGTGAAGGGGCAGTGGGGGCGCAGGTAAGGCGTCTGTAAGCTTGGGGGACAGCGGGGCTGACAAGAAGGCGACGGTAGATACTACGACAGGGGAGGGGGAGACCATATTGGAAAGCAAAGAATTGAAGATAAAACGGTTGCCATACATGGGTGTTACAAAGCCATTGGGAGCCCATTTGATGTTGTCCACCAAGGAACGCATATGGAAGGGGGAATATGTTGAAATACTTAAACTCCTCCACAGAGAGGTTCGGGCGAAAGAAGGGTCTAAAGAGGAAGAATTTGAACTGGCAAAAAGGCCAAAGGTGCCGTTGACAATTGAGAATTGGACCGCAGCATTCCTTATATATACCAGCGTTTATTGCGAAAAATACCCTGAACGGTCAGTGGCCATGTTCAAATACATGGACGTGATTAGGAAAGCCCAGATTACTGGGGGTGGGTACGCCTGGGCTCAATATGATGAGGAGTTCAGGGCACGCATGGCTTGGGATGCGGAGGCAAAGTGGGCGGAGCTAGATACGGATCTGTGGCAACACACTATGGGTTTAGCCGGGTCTGGGAAAACCATTTTTACGGCCAGCGGGCTGCCTCTCGTATACAGGCCCTTTCGGGGCGGCCCCACCCGAGGTGCGGTGGAGGGAGCAGGGAGAGGACAGCCAGGTACAAAAGGGGCGTGTTGGGATTACAATAAGGGTTTGTGCACCAGAGAGTACTGCCGTTTCAGGCATGATTGCTCAGGGTGCGGAGGACGACATGCATTGGTCAATTGCTGGGGGGGCCAGGGTCAGCAGCCAGGGTCACAGCAGTGGCAGACAGGGGGTTTAAGGCAGGGGACAGCAGCAGCAGTTCTTGGGGGCGTGGTGCTAAGGGACCTGGGCCGAAAGGCTCATACTCCGGTTAATGTAAGAAAGTTGATAGCAGCGTTGCAAGAATATCCAGATGTGGCGGCTGCTAGGTGTTTGCGGGTGGGGTTCTTAGAGGGTTTCAGGCTGGGGTACGATGGGCCGAGGGTAAGACGTTGGGCGGACAATTTGAAATCGGCAAAAGAGCACTCTAAGGTAGTGCAAGAAAAACTGGATAAAGAAGTGCGTGAGGGCCGCATGGCGGGACCCTTTGAGGATTGGCCTCTTCAGAATCTGATTGTGTCACCCTTTGGAGTGGTGCCGAAAAAGGAGCAAGGACAGTTTCGCCTAATACAGCATTTGTCGTGGCCGGAAGGAATTTCGGTGAATGATTTTATTGACGAACAGGAGGCCACGGTGTCATACTCATCTGTTGACGTAGCCATGTCACTGGTAGTGACGGCGGGCGGAACGGCTTTGATGGCAAAGTGCGACATAAAGTCGGCTTTCCGGCTGCTTCCAGTCCACCCAGATGACTGGGACCTTTTGGGTATCCAGTTTGGGGGTCACTGGTACGTGGACAAAGCATTGCCGATGGGCTGCTCTATGTCATGCGCACTTTTTGAGTGTTTCAGCACGTTCCTACAATGGTTGTTCACGGAACGGACGGGTCACCAAGGAGTAACGCACTACCTGGATGACTTTTTCTTTGTGGGCACCTCAGGCTCAGCGGGCTGCCAGAAGGCACTGGACAGCTTTCAGGAGATCATGAGGGATTTGGGCGTGCCGTTGGCACCGGAAAATACTATGGGACCCTGTACGGCTCTGGCCTTTTTAGGTATTGAACTTGACTCTCATTTGATGGAGGCATGACTTCCGGCAGACAAAAAGCAGCAGAAGTTGGGGCTGCTGGCAACAATGTTGTGAAAACTGAAGGTCACAGTGAAAGATTCAGGTGCTGTTGGGGCACCTCAACTTTGCATGTAGGGTGGTGAGAGTAGGGAGGACGTTTTGTAGACGACTGTGCAGGGCGCTGGAGGGACAGAGGCCCCTCATCATCATGTGCGTCTGTCAGCAGGGGTGCGGGAGGACTTGCGAATGTGGCAGTTTTTCCTACAAGATTTCAATGGCATCCCCTTGAGGAGGGAGGGCGACATGCTTTGGGAAGTGCAAATATTTTCTGATGCGGCTGGGAGTTCAGGTTTTGGCCTGTATTGGCAAGGAAAGTGGTGTGCTGAACAATGGCCCCCGGAGTGGGCAGATGGGGGCAGGAGTATAGCCTTTTGGAATTCTTTCCGTTGGTGGTGGCGATCACCTTATGGGGGATCAGCTGGCGCACAAGAGGGTAACCTTCAGAGTGGATAACATGGCGGTAGTCCAAATTGTGAACAGACAATCCGGACGGGATGAACAGGTTCTGAAATTGCTGAGGGTGTTTGTGTTAGGCTGCTTGCGGCATGATATCGCCTTCCGCGCGGTGCATGTGCCGGGTGTGGACAATGACATAGCGGATGCTTTGTCTCGTTCACAGTGGGGGAGATTCCGTGGGCTCGCCAGGGATGCGGACGGATTTCCGACCAGAATGCCGGTGCATTTGTGGTACGTAGGCAACACAGGATGTTGCAGTTGGTTTTAGGTTCTCTGGCGCAATCTACCAAAGCAGCATACAGGACAGCATGGGGGAATTTTTGCACTCTGGCGCGACGCGGAGGGATTCCCTTGAGCTCAGACAGGAAGATGTACTTCAATTTATTTTGGATTTGATTGAGAGGGGTTTGACCAGGGTTACGATAGCGGGGAAGCTGGCGGGCATTGCTTTTGTTGGGAAATTGTTGTGGGGGTATGCCCCCTCCGCAGGGGAGCTGGGGAAGCGCATGTTGGAAGGTTGGGCGCGGGAGTGTGGGCGCGCATCTAGGGTTCGTAAACCTCTGTCCTGGGAGTTGTTGGAAAGGGTGATTGGGATCTTGCCTGGGATATGTTATGGGGAGGTTGAAAACTGCCTCTTCTCTACTCTGATGTCATGGATGTTTTTCGGGGCTTTTCGGGTGTCTGAGCTGTTAGGGAGTAAAGCGGGGCAGGGGGTACTTTGGAGCGAGGTTTCCTTTCGTCCGGATGGGGTTAGCATATGGCTTAGGAAGTCTAAAACAGATCAGAGGGGAGGGGGCACTTGGGTTGTTTTAAAAATGGAAGGAGTACAGCAGGCTTGCCCTTGCCGGTGGGGTTTGAAGTGGAGATCTTTGTCTAGGGATAAAGGGGGTCTAGTCTTCCGGCACAAGGATGAAAGGAGGGTAACGGCTGCGCAGCTTTTGGCGGTGCTGAGGAAGGCGTTGGGCAGGCTGGGAATTGACGGGAGGTATTTTGGTACGCACTCATTTAGGATTGGGGCGGCATCGGAAGCGAACAATCTAGGTTGGGGGCGAGGGGACATCATGCGTTTGGGAAGGTGGTCATCTGACTGTTATCAGCGGTATGTGCGCAGCGCAGACGGGGGGATATAGCGCGGTTAGTCCCATTTTCCTTTGGTTCATTCATGTTTCTCGTTGCAGGTTCGGTGATGGGTCCCCTCGCCAGGGAGATGTCCATTTGGATTGTGGGCCATTCCTTTGTGAAGTGGGCGCAAGTTCAGGCCCGTGCCAGTTATTTTGGGGAGAGCCTGGGTTTCAATAAAGAAATGTTTACAGTTTGTTGGAAGGGCAGGGGTGGTATGCGTTGGAAAGAGTTGCTGCAGGTGCTCAACAGAATCCTGGTGGCGGGTAGGTGCCCCGATGTATTGGTCCTTCATTTGGGGGAAAATGATATGGTGAGGGAAACTGGTTTGGCTTTGATGCGTTGTATGAAGCGGGATTTGGCGGTGATCAAGGGTCAGTGGGCCGGCTGCGCCATCATATGGACGGAGTTTGTTCCCAGGGGGGGTTTGGAGGGGGGCAGCTAACCCGGGGGCAGTGGACAGGCTAGGCGAAAGCTTAACACAGAGATGGTGCGTTTTTGTCGCCAAATGGGAATTTTTAGGATTGCGCACAGGGACATCAGGTACGACACGCCGGATTTTTTCAGAGGCGATGGGGTCCATTTATCCCGGCTGGGCATGGACTTATATTTATTGGAGCTGAGGGAAGTTTTGGCCAGGTTGTTGGGAGTCCACAGGCGTTGAAGAAAATTTTTCCTAGGGGGGGGGGGGCAGGAAAACGGGGAGGCGGCGTCCTGCCTACACTCCCGCCTTTTCCTGGGTGGCGGGGTTGGAAAAAGTTGGCCAGGATTGGCTGTAGTTTTTGGTTAAATGTTGGTAGTTTGGGAACAGGAGCAGGAAAAGGGTAACCAGGTAGGCTAAGTTTAGATTAGAGGTTTCTTGGTTACAGTTGCAAAAAGGCAGGTAGGGATTTGGGTCATGGGAGGTTACGATTGGTAAATGATATATTGTGTAGGATTGTGTAATATGATTGTTATGGAATGTTATGTTGTATTTTGCGGGGTGGGGGATTTGATGTGGGGATCGTAGGGGTGGGGGGAAAACAAGGGGTCAGGTAATTCATGTATAGTGAGGTTTAGTTTTGGAAGGCAGTTGCCAAGGTATAAAATGTGATATGCACCTGTTTCAATAAAGCGGCATTTTTCACACACAAAAAATGGGTCTTGTGCTGGTTTGCCCCCTTCCCTCCCAAGGGGATTTGGGGGCAGCCGAGCGCAGCGAGGTCTGCCCCCGGGTAGATTGGGAGGGGAGGGGCTAGACGGCGCTCGGCCATGTTAGGGAGTTGGGCTACATTGGGAATAGCCCAATTGTAGCCCAATTTTTGAAGAGGCAGCCCAAAGTATATTGGGCTGTTTCGCGCTTCTCCAGCCACCATTTTAGGTTTGGTGACCTGGTGGCTGGGAGCGCTGTAGTGTAGGTTTTTGTCCCCTCCCTCCCTCCCTCGTTTTCAGGTTTCTGGGGGCATCTTTAGTCCCCCATGTGGGTTGGGTTTTTTGGCGGTGGAGTTGGAACAGGTACATAGGGAATTTTGTGTAAAATGTATAGTTGTCGCTTGGAACAGGTGCTGGCGGGGTTGGAAAAGTTGGCCAGGATTGGCTGTAGTTTTTGGTTAAATGTTGGTAGTTGGGGAACAGGAGCAGGAAAAGGGTAACCAGGTAGGCTAAGTTTAGATTAGAGGTTTCTTGGTTACAGTTGCAAAAAGGCAGGTAGGGATTTGGGTCATGGGAGGTTACGATTGGTAAATGATATATTGTGTAGGATTGTGTAATATGATTGTTATGGAATGTTATGTTGTATTTTGCGGGGTGGGGGATTTGATGTGGGGATCGTAGGGGTGGGGGGAAAACAAGGGGTCAGGTAATTCATGTATAGTGAGGTTTAGTTTTGGAAGGCAGTTGCCAAGGTATAAAATGTGATATGCACCTGTTTCAATAAAGCGGCCTTTTTCACACACAAAAAATGGGTCTTGTGCTGGTTTGCCCCCCTTCCCTCCCAAAGGGCTCCCGAGCGGCTGCACTTACAGAGGGATATTGGGCATCCCTGCCTAGCAGCTTGATACCACATGTCGAATTTTCGTGCCTTTTCCATTATCAAAGTAATCTCAAAATGTACATGGCGATCTATACTCCATATTATTTTTAAGGATATTAGATATCTTTCTTTGCGATGCTCTACAGGCCAGGCCAACAGTACACTTTTAAAAGAACATACAACGTGCCCATACAGCTCAGATAGATAGTTGCAGTGGTGCAACTAAAACTACCTTCTACAGGACACATTAGACAGAGCTCAGTACAGACAAACGAAACCGTGCAAACATGCCATATAGTTTCCAATAGCACTTACCACCAATTACCACCCAAACCTTAAAAACAACACGTTAGATACAACACCTCACACACATCCAAAAAAGTAAATGTGTACGGGCGTACAACTTAGGTGTATATCGGCGTGTCCACAGCAGCATTCACCATTACCATGTACTATCTATTATCAGAGGTGGCCAAGAAATATACAGGCAGAGTAGAGCCGAGAGTCTGGCTCGGCGCCGAGAGCCCTTGCATGAGTCGAGCCATGAAAATATTTGGCAAGTAAATCGTGCCACAAACATCACCTAAAACTACCATAAAGTCTCTTCGAAGTTCAAACAAATGTATTTCTTTAGCCTTCGGAACCGTTTCACCTTACTACATCAGATTATAATCACTGCATTGAGAAGCATTTATTCAACATTTTTAAACATGAATTTAGTAACATTCAATCCCTCCGCCCTGACGACAGTGCCACCAGTGAACTAAGAGGCAAGTGCATTATCATGTGCGCCCAATATGTGGCCTCGATTCTTATTATATACATGGAGAAAGAATATAGTATATTAAATCAAACACAAAAGCTTTTGCACAGCGCACATCCTGGACGCACATATTTGAATGTGCTTTCATATGTGCTAATTAAGAAAGAAGGAGGCTTCGTGGGATACGATATTTGCTACCGATCACAGTTTGGTTAAGCAGGGAAGCCGGGGCTCATCCTAGGTTTTGTGTTACTCTTCTACGTTGTGCAGTTCAGCCACCAAATTAATCTTTCTTTCACCCATTTTTACATCAAAGGTTACTGCTTTGTCTTTCTTGTAATTCTTGGCAGATGGGGTTAGAGCACGAGTGGCACCCAGGGACGTAGCTTGGTCAGCAAGATTAGGGGGGGGAGAAGAGGGTGAGCTTCAGGTTTTCTGACAACCATGCTGGCATATCATGTTAAACCACAATATAATAGAAGCAGTGCAAAAGGGGAGTTTAAGTGATGGTGGAAAGGTAGCGGAGCGCAGACTCTAAGGGGCACTTGAAACACAATATTTTGTAAAATAACCAACACTTTTTAAGAACTGTAAACAGACGAGAGACCGTGTTTGTGTGGGTGTGCATTTGTCTGTGTGGTTATGTAAAAGTTCCAGGTGAAATCCGGCAGACTACTCACCATACCCAACTGAAAATACCTGTACCCAACCATTTTACTAGAGAATATAAATATTAGAGGATACGGCACCCCAACCCCCCCCCCCTGAAGCTACGCCCCTGGTGGCACCATGTGAAAGGTTGGCACGTTTTTCGATTTGAGGGTCAAATAGGACATTGAGCTGAGCTAAAGCCCAGCATCTTACTCGAGCTTTCAGGGACTCGCCCACCTCGAACCATCATACAACAGTACATCATACAGGACCCTTACCACCCACCATCATACAGGACACTTACCATCCACCAAACACCATCATACAACAGTACATCAAACAGAACCCTTACCATCCACCAATCACCATCATACAGGACACTTTCCAGCCACCAAACACCATCATACAGGACACTTACCACCCACCAAACCCCATCATACAACAGTACATCAAACAGAACCCTTACCACCCACCCTCATACAACAGTACATCATACAGGACACTTACCACCCACCAAACACCATCATACAACAGAACATCAAACAGAACACTTACCACCCACCAATCACCATCATACAACAGTACAAACAGAACACTTACCACCCACCACCCACCAATCACCATCATACAACAGTACATCAAACAGAACCCTTACCACCCACCCTCATACAACAGTACATCATACAGGACACTTACCACCCACCAAACACCATCATACAACAGAACATCAAACAGAACACTTACCACCCACCAATCACCATCATACAACAGTACAAACAGAACACTTACCACCCACCACCCACCAATCACCATCATACAACAGTACATCAAACAGAACACTTACCACCCACCAATCACCATCATACAGGACACTTTCCACCCACCAAACCCCATCATACAACAGTACATCATACAGGACACTTTCCAGCCACCAAACACCATCATACAACAGTACATCATACAGGACACTTTCCACCCACCAAACCCCATCATACAACAGTACATCATACAGGACACTTACCACCCACCAATCACCATCATACAGGACACTTACCACCAACCAAACCCCATCATACAACAGTACATCATACAGGACACTTTCCAGCCACCAAACCCCATCATACAACAGTACATCATACAGGACACTTTCCACCCACCAAACACCATCATACAACAGTACATCATACAGGACACTTTCCACCCACCAAACACAGTGCAGTTACATCAGCAGGTGTAGATCAGGATATAACTGCATCAGCCAATGCCTCAAATTCATTCACTTACAAGAAATCCACTGGGCAATGCACAAGCCAAATAACCCAATTAGCATGTAAGCACCTACACCATAACTCTGGCCACACCCAACAAACTTATAAAAGGGAGACTCAAAGAAAATCCAATGCGGCCATGGTTTGGCTTTCTGTGAAAGTGTGGAGAGTTCAACAATCCCAAAGAAATGATCGAAAAAAGTATTTTGTCATCACTATCAACCTACAAAACATCTGAAAAGCAACAGATGATTAAGGCATTTAATAAAAAGCAATTTTGCATGGTGTATCACTTTTCATAGCATCCATTTTCCCATCTACCTTTCGCTTACTCTCCTTATTGCATCCTGCTCATGGCAAGTAAACCGCCATACGTCATGGGCGACTCTCCTTAGGATGAGCGAGGGTGGCAAGAGTACACAAAACTTCAGTCTCAGGCAGTATCACTGCAGAGCCAGGAAGATTTTTTAGGTTTATTCAAGAATTAAGAGCACCGTAGGTTCAGAACAGCAGGTACACTACACCAATGGTACATGCTAGACTCTCAGACTGCAGCCATAATTAGCACTCAAATATCAGCATTACAAATATATATTTGGAAATGCAATCTTTATCCACTAGCATCATTTTCATATTTTATGAAAGTACCAACAACCAGACCTTATAGCTTTTATTCAAAAACATAAGCCATGAAATAGCAGCTTTTCGTTTTTAGTAAATAAATTTGGTTCCTGAACAGTCGTTATAACGGAACACATGCCATATAAATATGTCAACATAACAGAATAAAATAACCCCTTACGTATGAAGGTGAATTAAGAGCAATGAAAAATATAGTAAATATATAGTTTCAATGTTAACATAGAAACACAAATGCATACATATAAGGAAGACATTGTTAGCCATATTAGACTGTTTTAAATCGTTAAGGATCAAGTTATAACTAGGCCTGGGCGGAGTTTGAAGTGACCAAAAAACGCCGCCGCGCTACGTGAAATTCCGCTAGCGGCGGAGTGCATTAGGTCGCGCAGTTCATGCTGATTTTTAGCGTCAGGTGTTTGCCCTGCGCAGGAAAATCAGTGCGAACGTCACCATGCGCATTGCAAGAGGGCACTGCTTCTTTCTGCCACTAGAGAACATTTTCTACTCTAGCTGCAACTTCCTCAACAAGAACGGATGGTTTCTCAACGCGAACGGTCGCGACCATCCGTGACCGCCTGCGTTGAGAAATCTCACTGGGAGGTGGCCTAGTGTTGGATTTTCCTCGCTCACCAACTTAACGTTGGCGAGCGTGGAAAAAACTCCACGCCGCAAACGGAACTCCGCATGCTCTGCGGAGAGCGGAAAACTTCACGAACGGAGCAGAGTTCACTGCCCAGGCCTAGTTATAACTCCAATGCCCAGCGACAATCATTTAAAAACATACATACAACGTATCACCAGAAATGAACTAGTTAGTGTAGGTTTTCATTAACTTCAATCAACTGATTAAATCAGCTGAAACTACTAGCGACAAAACCCCAGTGTCACCCGGACATCGGCCCATAACCACAATTATAGTTTCACAATCCAACACTATGCCAATTAACATGCCAGGCAACACTGCCATCGGTGCCACAAAACACTGCCTAATTAGAAAGGTACATAATAGTGTCCCTCATTGCCAAACGACAGAAGCCTCTGATCGTATCCCTCTCGCCTCAGAGTGACAACTTTAGATCTCAGAAAATAAAAAACAACAACCTTCACTCCGAAAAACATGTAATTTTTACATTTCCAAGTATGATTTAAGGCTGTAGTGCGGCAGACAAAAAGGAAGACAACACTGCAAAATAGAAATGTTACCAGTAAACTATGACAGAAAAGGAGGAAGGTAGGGTAAACGCAGAGGACTCGACAGGTCAAGCTAATGGCGGAGAACCATTATCAAAACATAATAAACACAAAAAAGATGGTAACGGAACAGAGTGTGTGAAGAAGGAAGGAACAAAGAGTGAGACTTCAAGGGTAAGAGTCAGATTATCTGCAATAAGGCAGGAACAAATGAACTCTGTGCAGTGCAGGAACCGCTCCTTAAAAAGATGTACTTTTGTGGAATTATAGGGTCTTTCACCCAGCCTTGTTACCGACTGTTCTGTTGCGTCATTCACACTTTTCTTCATTCCCCTATAGCATCGGGCAATGTGTCACCCGACAGCAACCATTAGCCATTTTCACTATGCGTGATCATATTCTGCTCTTGCACAATGTGCATGCACTGTGCACTTGCATAGAAAAGCAGCTCCTTTTAGTGCAGGGACTATTGACCCAACGTGTTTTTTTGATTAAACAAAAATATTTTGTTAATAAAGTTTTATAAAATAAAAAAACATTACAAAACAAAAAAGCACTGGCATTACCAAAAGGTTGACAGCCAATGTCAGACCTATTGGCTTTGCAAAAGCTTATTTTTACGTGGAGGAGGGTCTTAGCAGCACCCAGCGTATCGCATATGATGTGCAGAGTGTGCACAGATCTAGAAAGAGTAGAAAGAACCCATGACCATGGAAGCCTTACCACATAGGGTTTTCCCCGCCAGGTCAGATGCCTGGGTCTCAGTCGCTTGAGAGAACGGTGAACCCTATGCAGACCGCTGCATTGCACGATGCAAGGTCACTAATGCTGGGGGGCACATTGCAATGTAGTTTCAATGCAGAATAATATTGTTGAAGTTTATAATTTCAGACAATAGCAGAACACTGTTAAGAAAGTAATCCATGCAAGAAAGAATTTAAGAGGCTAGTTTTTTTTTTTGTTTTTTTTTAAAGGGCACTTTCTTCTCCTGACACATTGGAGATAGTCTTCCTTTTGAGTGGTCCCAAAGACATATTCAAAGAGGCGCACAGTCTCCTACAAATTATGCAAACCATGAGCTGAAAGCCAGACACAGCATTCAAAGTACTTACAGTGGTTACATTAATGGAACAAAAACAACAGCAAGGTGATCATTTTTAGGCGGTAGAAATGATCGAATGAGAAATGGGCACTGGCTGCACACACAACCCTATAGCAAGAGAGCAAGAACCCTTCAGTGAACAGAATTTGGAGAAGAAACTTTGAAATAGAAGACTTGGAAGCAAAACTCTAAAGGTAAATGGGATTTAGTGGCAGAAGACCTAAAAGGAAGGGACTTGGGGTTGGGACTGAAGGTTTCTGGTAGAGAGATTCAAATGAACAGCACTGCAGGGAAACGTTTTGGGAATGGAGAAAAATGTACAGGAAACAGGCTCAAGAGTAGGGCTTACAAGCTGGATGCACGTCATGCAAGACCAGCATTGGTAAAGCCAATAAGTCTCGCCTTTGGTCCTCCGTTTTGTGCTTTAACCAATGACGAATCATTAGAAGAGTGAGGCAGCAAAACAGTTTACTCAACAAACCTTGTAAAAACAAGTTAGGGGGGAAAAAAGTGGTTTAGCAACAGCTCAAGAACTGCATGAAATTTCGGATACGATCAGTGCCACAACTTGTAGAAAAACCTCAAAATTAATATTTCCTAAATTATACATTAAGATATCCAAAAAACATAAATAACTATATCATTGAGATTACAACATACCTATATGCCAAGCAAGAGGTGGCAAGAGTCCCTTCTTTCTTTATAAAACAATTTTTATTAACAATCTACAAAGAGTTTCATCCTCCCAGGCACTGCTGTTCAATGTTCTCAATGGAAACAACTCCATTGCAGGCCACGGGGGAAAGGCTTGTGGCATGGCTATCCCAGTCTCACCCTTTCAGTGAGTGCAAACCAAGAGGTTAAGCACTCAAGGAGGCAACAAGCAGAACAAACCACCTACAAGCTCCTTCCTTAAACTAACAAGGAGGACGAGCAAAGGCCATTCTTAAAACGGCATGGGTTTTAATCCAACTAGTACAGATCAAACGATTTTTTCGGGTTTATTCTTGGACTTGTGGTCTCTGACATTTCTCGGCCCCTTACCCGAGAGGGCATATATTTTACACTCGTGTTGGACCCCTAATCTTGCAAGTTGTCAGAATAACGTTTACAGTGTAACATCAATAAATGTCTGCTCCTGCTGCTTTCTTCCTGCTTGGTAGTGTTTCAAGGCACAGGTTGAGGAACAAGAAGAAAGGGTAGAATTGGAAATGGGTGGACTGGAGAGGCCGTTTCTGCCTCGGCTCTACACCCTTTAACTGGTGAATACCGGGCGTTCTCGATACAAGCATCAAAAGTAGCAAAAATACAAGGTCAAGGGCCGAAAGAGCTGGGATCAGAGCAAGAAGTTGCTATCCCTTGTATGGACACATTGCAGTTGCCTTGCATCCAACATGGCTGGCCTAGCTTCTAGAGCGTGGTGGCGCAACGATACCAGTGAATCTCACACTGATTACCAAGGGCTTAGGCACATTCCAACAGAAGCAGGAAGGATGCATTCACAGTTGGTTCCAAACTTTGCGTTGCAGAAACAGGTTAAAAAAGACAGTCACATGAAGGGCACATGGATGGCGTTGAAGCCTACAAATTGAGTCTAAAGCCTGCAGAAACAGTTCACTGCTAAGATGCAATGGGGTCAGAAATTACCAAAGAGGAGAAATTACACATAGCCTTTCATATGAAATCCAAAATGGTAAATTTGGAGACGAAAAAGAGGCCACAGGGTTATGAGGTGCAGGGACGGAGGCAAAAGTCAATCACTTTGCAAGAAATACGACCTAATGAAGAAGCTGCAAGAAAAGCATTGAAAGTTTGACAAATTCACGAATTGAGCAGTGGGCTCCATATTACAGGGTGAAGGTAGGCTAGACTGATTGGAGATCCCGAACGGGGAAGCAGGGGTGCATCTTAGAGCATGCAGTAATGCAAATAGTCAAGATCTGTAGAGCCACATGGAGAGTCTTCACTCACAAATCCTGACCAGCTTTCAACCTCCAGCATCATATTAAGACTAAAATGGTCCAGAGCATTGGAGCAAGTTTTTTTATTTTTTTAAAATTTTTATATGTGTTCTTTGGAACTGAACAGCGTAACAAAAAACGCAAATAACCTTTCATTAAATGTCATAATGATATATCACAATATGATGTAGCATGGCAAAACGAAAAAGAGTAGGCACAGCATGGTTCATTTACACAGGCATCACAGCAGCGATTTCACACGTAGGTTTCCAGATAGGCATCCCCCATCTCGAAGACATGTCAGGAGAACCAGCTGTGTACATAATCATCGAGATCCAATTCAGTGTACATAGGATTGTCTGCAGAGGTGTAACTGATGCCTCTCATCCCGGCAGCAACAAGCACTTCACAGTCCGCTGTAGAGCTCAGGGGTAAAGTGGAGCTATGTTGACTTCACCAGCGATATGTTTTTTTGCCCATCTACTACAGGAAAGTATGGGACAAAAAAATTACCACACAGTAGTGAAAAAATAATGTTCTGGTAGTCGTTAGCTTTGGCAAGGCTGTAAGGGTGTGGCGCGAGTGTAATTTCCATGTAATCCGTGGTAAGAGAATATATATATATATATATATATATATTGTATTTCAAAGAACCTCTGATTCGAGGACGCACTCTGGATCGGAATTTAGTACGGGCAACAGCTTCTCTCCCCTCCGGATAAGTATTCCAGCCTTACGCGTTTCAGAGCGGTCAGCTCCTTGTTCACAGGCACTTTGGTGTGAAGGCGCAGAAAATTGAAAGGACCATTCAAATCAGCATGTAATTGATTCATTCCTTTAGTAGGCAACAGGTGAGTCCACCAATGCGGCATGCTGGGATACGTAGTTTCGCCACGGAGACAAAGAACTATGCGTGGTCTCCCTGTGGTGAATCGGAAGACACATGCACGGACAATCTCTAATTCGGGGGCCCACTGGAGGGCTTAACAATAATAAAAGCATGTGTGCAAGCACAGAAACCAACTGTTGGTGATATTAGAAGGGACACATCAAAGTCTACTAAAGACAACAATTAGCCTTTTCAAAAGCTAATTCCACTCAAAATATTTAAATTCTCAGCTCAAAGCCTCATAAGACAGATCACACAATTGCTCATGGTAATATTATTCAGAAATACCCAACGATAAAGGAACAGAGAGCAAAGACTACTACTCCATCACCTTCTTCACCCCAGATATATTTCTGAATAAACCCTACAGCAGAACCTGGCGCAATATGGCTCAGTAAAAAAGAAATCAATCGCAGCTGGGAAGTAATCTCTTTGGATTATTAATATATAGAAGTGAGAAGAGTGCCACGCGGATTATGGATTCTAATAACACCAACGTTTCAGAATCCCCACCCTAAGCTATTAGAGGAGTGGTCATCTCTAATGGCAGATACCTGCAAGAATATGTTGGGACGTTTGTCGAAATATGCTTCAATTGAGCTGGAGCAGGTGGTTGAAGACCTTAAGAAGCTACAGGAGGCTTTGGATAAACACCCTTCCCAGGAAGAAATAAAAGGCATTCTGAAAGAGATGGATCCAAGATTATCCAAATATGAGGATGAGATCAAGGCTAAGAAAAAGTGGAAATTTCTTGGAGACAAGATCAATTATGCAATGGGCAGAGTCCTTACTTTTGGGAGAAAATTTGATGCAGCAAGTAAAGAGTTAAAGAGACACATGCTTTGAAACAACAAGAAATGGCCACCTCTGAATCAAGCTCAGATAGCTTCTCGGATTTCGAGGACAGTTCTACCAATCAAAGAAGCTTGCCCTTTTCCACGCTAGAAGAATACCGTTTTTTTACAGCTAAACTAGAGACCAAGGAGGAAGCCCCCAAGAGGAAGAGGAGAAGACAGAGGAAAAGGAGGAAAACCAGAAGAGGAGGAGTCGGTACGAAAAAACAACATGGGAAAAATACTTGGCAAAGCAAGAAGACCAAGTAATGGGTGAGAGAAATTTAACTGTTATTAACTTGTCTACCCATAAGTTATCTGATGACGAACGCGCCCTCTTACAGTTAGGATTATCCTTTTGTCCTATTGCCAACTTTAATAATGCAGAAACACGGATAGATCTTTTTCTATTTATAAGGAAATTGAGGTTACTCAACGTCTTCACACAACAGGAGAAGAAATAATTTAGTAGGCCTATAGGTCCGGGAGGCAGTACTATAGATCCCAGGGCAGACGTCCTGTGCATAGGTGACATTCCAGCTCTGGCAACTCTGTGAATTTTAACAGGGTAGCAGGGACTGGGACACTGAGAGGGACCTTTTGTGCATTCTAGGCATTGAGACGGATAGTATCAGTCGTAACGATTTCACACCTAAATGTACGTATAATCCTATTATATCACATGACAACATCGATTTCTTTGGTGAAGTTGTTACTTTTGGAACTTTGGGAAAAAAGTGAGAATGAATATGCTTACAACCTTACAGAGGGTCAGAAATTGGCTCTTTCATTATTAAAAATAGGCCTGGGCGGTAAATTCCCTTCCGCTTGCGGAATTTGCGGAATTTGGGTAATTTCGCGTTCCGCGGAGAACGCGGAATTACCAAAAATTCAGCGATCCGCGACTTCGCGTAATTTTTTGCTTGTTTGCACTTTCAAAATGCGTGTTCGCAAGATATTTCTCCCCGAGCACGCAAACCGCGTTCGCGAACAGGAAAAAAGCATCGCAAACGGGCGGAACAAGCAATTCCGCGTGTTCGCGGAACTTTTGCGTGCTCGCGGAGATTTTTTACCGTTTCGCGGAGCTTTGCGTAGCGCGACTACGCAAATTCCGCCCACCCCTAAAAGAGACACATCATTGTTATCAAACCGTCAGATAAGGGTGGTAATGTTGTCTTTCTTATGGGACATTAATAAATATAACCATGAAGCCAGGAGACAACCAATACTGTCAGGATGTTATGAAAGATCGTCATTGGGATAGTACAGAGAGACTATAGCCAACTATCACATGCTCCTTGCAGCATGGCAAGAAAAAGGCTTGGTTAGCCTAGATGAGTACCAATTTTTACTGGTGAAATCTCCCATTGCACCAGGTTTTTATTTACTAGCCAAAGTACACAAACATAGAACTGATCCCCCGGGTAGACCAATAATATCTGCGAACAATAGCTTACTGGAAAACACCTCAATTTATTTGGACTTCTTTTTGTGCCCTTATGTCCTCCGTCTTCCCGCATATTGTAGAGATAATACTGATTTTCTAACAAAGATCCAAGGCATCCCATGGAAGGACAGCTATATTTGATCAAATATTGATGTTGTATCCCAGTACACATGTATAAATCATGATTTGGGGATAGAAGCTTGCAAGTATTTCTTTAGGGACAAACCACTTGCTATGTATGATCGATCATTCCAGTATGCTATTCGAGATGTGGAAATTTTGTTTGGAGAATAATATCTCTCTCTTTGGAAAACAATGGCATAAACAACTTACTGGGACTGCGATGGGGAGTTGTTTTGCCCCGAGTTTTGCTGGCCTTTTCATGAGGTGGTGGGAAGCGGTACATGTCTGGACAGACAATAATATGAGATGGACATAATATAGTTTTTTGGACATGATACATTGATGACCTGTCTTTGATCTGGGATGGGGCGCAAAAGGAACTTAATTCCTTCCTAGATTGGATTAATGTGAATGATTTGAATTTACGATTTACATGGAAAACACAAGACAGAAATTGAATTTTTGGACATTTTAGGTACGGTGAATGAGGGCACTGTACATACCAGCCTTTTTCGTAAAGAAACTGCAGGGAACAGTATTCTACATGCCCACAGTCATCACCCACCCAATTTGAAGTGGAGCATCCCTTATGCGGAATTGATCAGGGCAAAGAGAAATAATAGCAGTCCCAGGTCATTTCAGGAAGAACAGGACAAGTTGTGCACTAGGTTCAGATCGAGAGGGTACCCATACAAGGTCATCAAGGAATCTTGTATGAAAGTGGCAGGTAGAGAGAGAGAAAGCTTGTAAAACCTAAGCCTAAACAACAAGAGACAAATAAGGGGAGGCCGATAACCACTTTCAATAGTGAATCAACCTCAGTAAGACTTATTGTCAACAGGCATTGGAAACTTGTCAAATCAGATCAGACAACAGGACATCTTATGAGCCCACACCCACGGATAACATATAGGAAAAGTAAATCCCTGAAGGATATTAGTACATAGTTACACAGGTAACCGCCAGACAGGCTCAAGCACATGGTTGAGTGACCAACGAGGTTTCTACAAATGTGGCAGTTGTAGAGCCTATACACACAGCAAAAATATGAAAACATGCACACTACCCACAGGCAAGGAGGTCAAAATAAAGATATTTATCAATTGTAACAGTGATTATGCCATCTATGTGCTTGTCTGTAAGTGTAATTGAAGTGCATGGGGAACACCATCTTTCCTGTAAAGAAAAGAGTTCTTGAGCATTTACGAGCAGTCAGAAATAGGGATACCAGTTATGCGATTGCTTGACATTAGCACAAACACCATCCAAGTGAAACTGATGAAAATTCATTTTTTTTTGGTGTTAACAGGGTGATCCTGAATACACGAGGTGGAGACCTAGAGGGTATTCTACGTAGACTAAAATCTGAATACATAATTTTATTGAACAGCAGTCACCCTTTTGGACTCAATCAGGACGAGGAGATGCATGTACATCTGGGGTGAAGGTGGTGATGGAGTAGTAGTCTTTGCTCTCTGTTCCTTTATCGTTAGGTATTTCTGAATAATATTACCATGAGCAATTGTGTGATCTGTCTTATGAGGCTTTGAGCTGAGAATTTAAAGATTTTGAGTGGAATTAGCTTTTTGTTATTTTTTTAATATTTTTTTGTTTTTTGTTTTTTCTTTTTTCTTCTCACTGGTGCACTGGTTTTACTGGGTTCACCGAGATGATAGTAACATTTTTTGTAGGTTACATATGTACTGAGGATATCTTATGTCACAGGACTATAATGATTTATGTGTAGAAACCATAGAAGATTAATTTATTGTTGGTTATTGATTGGATGTGGATTAATTAGCCATTGGGCATGTGATATTCCCGCATTGTATGATAATGACTTTTTTTGCAATATGAACAGTGTTTATGGATTATGATAAATGAGACTGTTGCTTGGCTATGTGATTTGAGCTTACTTGTTTGAACGACATGAAAAGGTCTATTAACAATCAATATGAATTATAAAATTGTAGTATATACTATTTACAAAAAGCAAATAAAACAAAAAAAAATGCGGGGCAACAATGTTTCTTCGTTTGTGTTATGATCTGAAACCAACTTGGATTGTTTTAAAGGAATTTGACACTTTTCACTGTATGAAAGACCGCAAGGTTGAAACGCGTCCGCCGTATATTAAAGTATTGGTGTGAAATATCTCTGGAGTGCCGACTTTTTTCATCAAGAATCGACGATGAGGTTGCCTTCATAATATTTATCAGGGCCTGCTCCCGTTCGCTGTGCAACAGCCCCATTGGGCAGAAGTGGTCAGAGGACAGCAGGAATCTGTCGGCTTGGATTTTGGAACCCGACTCCCGCCGCCATTGTTAACTACACCGAAGGATCTGTAGAAAACATTGCTGGAGGTGACAGGTAATTGAGCGCCGAACATGTTTGGCTAAAATGCGGGACTTGGCTGTCTCTTACCTGGAGCCTTTATGCCTTCATTATCCTTATACTTGTTAAAGTGTCTAATGGCAGGGGCGCCATGATATGGATATTTCTCTATTAATCTGGATACAGAGACTGCACCAATTGTATTGAAAAATAAATTCTCAGCTTGGGACTCGTGTTGCTGGGGCACAGTTGCATTTGAAATGGGAGAAGCGGTGAGGAGACTGGATGAGGCCCGTAGCCTCTTTAATGAAATGATGCAGGGATACAAATTGTGCAAGACAGAGGAGGAAAGGGGGGCTTAACAAATACATGAACCCTACAGCAGAACCTGGCACAAAATGAGCGGCTCAGTAGAAAAGAAATCAATCCCATCTGGGAAGTAATCTCTTTGGATAATTATATAGAAGTGGCAAGGGTGCCACACGGATTACAGACTCTAATAACACCAACGTTTCTGAATCCCCACCCTAGGCTATTAGAGGAGTGGTTGTCTAAAATGGCGGTTACCTGCAAAAATATGTTGGGACTTTTGTCGAAATATGCTACAACTGAGCTCGAGCAGGTGGTTGAAGACCTAAAGAAGCAAAAGGAGGCTTTGGATAAACACCCTTCCCAGGAGGAAATAGAAGGCTTTCTGAAAGAGATGGAGCCAAGATAATACAAATATGAGGATGAGATCAAGGCTAAGAAAAAGTGGAAAATTCTTAGAGACGAGATCGATTATGCGATGGGCACAATCCTTACTTTTGGGAGAAAATTTGATGCACCGAGAAAAGAGTTTAGACAGACACATGCTTTGAAACAACAAGAAATGGCAAACTCGGAATCAAGCTCAGATAACGTCTCGGATTTGGCGGAGAGTTCTACCAATCAAAGAAGCTTGCCCTTTTCCACCCTAGAATACCACCGTTTTTTCAGCTAAACCAGGGATCAAGGCGGAAGCCCCCACGAGGAAGAGGAGGAGGAAAAGGAGGAAAACCAGAAGAGGAGGAGTCAGTGCGAAAAAACAATGTCGCCTGGGAAAAAAACTTTTTTTTTTTTGCTGGAGATAAAAGGAATGGCCTGGTAACAATCTTGTCTTGAGAAGAGCACAACTTGTCTATGTCACTGAAGAACTTATGACGAGTTGAAGTGAAGATGACCTGGATTCTGGAAGCATTTTACATCCGAAGATGGACCTAGGTGGAAGTGGTACCGGAAGTACAGTGGGTGGTCTGTGGGTGGGGGCATTCCAGGATGGCCTGAGAGGTGCTGAGGAGGTCACAAACCAACATGAATTAAGGCAGGTTGCCACGTGGAGGAGTGTAGAAGTGCAAATACTGGTCAGGTCCACAAGGAGCAGTGAGAAGAGTGCATGGTATATGGTTCTTGCATTTCACATAAAAGAATGAGGATGCGCGGAGCAGAGAAGCACAGTTCACTCAGGAGGCTGCCAAGGTTCTCTGAAAGGCCTGCATGGGTCCGAGTGGAGGGTAGAGGACAGTATATGTGGGAAATGGCGCAGTGACAAACTAGCAGGTGTGCTGGTGAAAACTTTCCATGGAGATTGTGGGTGAGGGGGGTTGCCATGGTCCTATTTAATAGAAGGTTTATGACTTTCTTTTGCACAATGTACTCGCCGGGTAAGAAAACGTGGCCTGGTCGGTGTGAAAGGCTGCACACTTGGCTGAATCTTCAGGGGCCATTGCAGGTTTCAGTGAAAGCGGTAAAGGAAATGGTGATGTGTGAGAGTCAAAGTGATCAGTGATGAACAATGTTTTATTGCAGACTGGTATGGTATTTCACAGGCAAGGGGAAATGGTTTTCGTGTTATCAAAGGGTTTGTAAAGGTAACCTGTACACAGCTGCACACTCATAAGGTTAGGGTGCCTGGCGAGAAGAGGCTATGTGGAGGAGGTTTGTTGGAGCAATGGTGAGCAATAAGTATGTGCTTATAATGCCATGGGGAGGCCATGAGGTATTTGGGATGCAGGAGGGACACAAGAGGCCTGGCATCCTATGTCGTGGTAGAAGGAGCAAGGGGGAGTTGGAAGGGAGGGGTGGGGGGGAGGGGGGGAGGGTGGGAGTTCGAAGGAAGGGGGGGGTAGTGTACTACAGGTTTCTATAGGTCCGGTTTTAAGGTTCAAAGGACACCTAGCAGGTCACGGCATTTCAGCAAACCCAAGAATATATCTGCACAAATGTACCCGCTTTCAGTAGCGACTAGCACAACATTTATAGCTTCTATTTAAGAGCTTTTTCACACACTGTACAGGTGCGTTTCAGCTCTTTTCGTGAGTAGCCAGGACACCTGAGGCGGGACTGGGCCGTCTGGTAGCCAGACAATGGTTCACGTCTCATTAACATCGTTTTTGGTCCCAGACCGCCAACAATGGCTGCCAAAGAAGGGCAGCGCGCGCGCTGCGGGCCCACGCCCGGCCCATTTGGAACCACGCGGAGGCCAACAGCTCCTTACAGCGGGGCCACCAAACACGAAGCCAGATGGCAACGGCCTTCAATGGCTGCCGACCCGGGACCCATTCCAACCGCAAAACAGAGATAAAAATCCGCTCTAAGCCACAGCCAACATCCGCGCCACAGGGCGCCCCGGGCCCGTCGGCTCTGGTAAGCGAGACGACACATCACCGCCCTATCCCCGTCTCACAGCGACCATCTTGTGTTACGAGCACGAATGTCAGAAACATCGTGCGGCTAATGCAGCAAATCCCGCTCTGGGAGAGCGCTGATTAATTGGCTTGTCAGTTCCCAGAGGAAATGGCTTTTTTTTCTGCTGACTTCGGTTTTTAAGCCAACCTTCCCTGCAGGAATCAAGTACAAATTGCCTGTCTGGAATGCTCAGGCCCAGCAGAGTCGATTCCACCCAGCGGCGCAGAGTTAGAGCAAACATGCATTCAGGAGGCATTCCCCGCCTGTGCCAGCTGGCAGCGAGTTGAGAGAAGTTACACATGGGGCAGGCCCCTCCTCGGTGCCAACTAATTCAAACGGAGCACAATTTTCACACGGCTGTGCCCTCCGCTTGCCAACTATCTGAGTGAACCGTTATCTTGCTGTGATTGGTTGCTGCCAGTTTTTAACTCCGTTATCCCAGAGAGCGCTCTAGCTGGATTTCCATACAAAGCACTGCCCATTCATTGCTCATGGCAATGTCCATCGGGGCCATGTGGCACTCCATCCGTAGGGCATCAGCCACCCTTTCGATCCACAATGAAGGTTAAATGGAAATTCGCTTTAATCTATTTGCGGGTAACCTGCAGGAACCTGCTTGGGCAACTGTGAGGCCACTCACCCTTCCATCCTTGTTGACAGGTGTACTAAGTATGTGGGTATTCATGTATCAATGCCTTGGCATTAGCGCCCCTTTCCTTTGTGGCTAGGTCTACACTATATCAGCACCATACATATTAATACCCCAAAGTACTCCATCTTGGTCAGTTACTTATTTGGTACACAGAATTACGGAGTGGTGGAAGGGAGCATGTAGACTGCAGTCATGTTGTGAGGTGATTGAAGATAGCGGCTAGAGTTCGTAAAAGGTGTGCATTGCCCTCTCAACTAGGAAATGGTTCGAGACAGCTGGCAGGGATCATGGCCGACTGGATATTGCTGGTTCAGAGGTAGGATGGTTGGGGAATGCTGGTCCAGCGGCGCGAGGGCTGAATATTGCACATAGTTGTTAATGAATCCGGGACTGGGAAGTCTGGGTATTGCTGGTCAGGCAGGGGTGGGGTATATACACATTGGCAGTGATGGGCAAGAATGCGGAGCGCTTTACCGGGTCAATCAATGCCAATGTGAAGGGCAGTAAACAAAAAGGGGAAAAACATCCACTGTAGGGTGCACTCCAAAAAGTGCAAGAATATCAAAGCACCGCACACATACCTTGAAGGCGAAGGGAAGAGCGGCAGGTAAGAAACGTTTACTTGAAACCCAAATTTGTAGCTGCATCGATTCACAGCAAATGGGAAAAATAATGCCGTATCACCTACATGGTGGCTGCTTGCCCGGACGACCTCATATCTCTGCTGATGTCTCCCCCAGAAGAAACAGCCACAGAAGATCATGATAGAGTTTCTATTCTCATGGCCAGGATTTGTGGATTGGGGAGACCGGTAACTGCGGTTTCACTTTTGGAAGGATTAATCATTGTTCAGTTCTCTTACCCTGGTCTTCTCCTTGCTTTCCCCTCATTAAAAAGAAGGGGAAAAAAGCAGCAACTGCAGCGCCTTGGGCCCCTCACGGGTGATTTGCCGCTCTTTATAAATCCTTGATTTATGGATAACAGGCCTTGCTGGGTAGGTAATTCTTTTCAGATTAGACCTGGATGCTCAACTGTGGGCATTCAATGCCGGTCCAGAGGGCACTGGCCTCTTGCTGAGGCTGCGGGCCAACTTGGGATTTGCGTTTGGTCAGACCATGGATGGCAGTCACTAGTAGAATTAACGTTGTTGGTGAAACCGGGAAGGAATTCTGCATCAATGTTTGGTCTGGGCCACCATGATGCAGATCTTAGTAAGTAATGGGTTGTGCATTGCTAGTGCAGTAAGGCGAGGAATGGGAAACTCAACTTTTTTGGTCAGTTTGTGCTTGACGCAGCTGCCAGAATCTTTAATGCAGATCTGTGGCTTCACTTCATTACTGTTCAAACTTCATTATAATAAAACTGTCTTTCTCGTATTTTGATGCCCATATGGACTGGAGGCCTTTAGATTTCAAATTTAGGAAGTCTGTCCTTACGTCTATGTTGCAACAGCTGCTAGTTGTGCCAGGTTACAATAAACCAGTTTTAGCCATACTGTGTGAACTGCTTCAACTACAGATCTCTGGTACGCAACAGAGATCATTATTGTGTTTGATCACTATAAGCATGTTAAAGGTCAGGTTCACTTTGTCTATTGATGGCCATACCTTTGGGTAACCCTTGTTCTGGTACCAAATTTAACACCATTTCCCATGAGCCAGCCCATGGATGCTTGCCCACAATTAACACAACAGACTAGAGGAGTCTAGGCTAACCATTGCAGTCCTAGCACCCAAATTTCAGGTCAGTAAGGATAACATGCAGCAATAGCTTTGAAGCAGCTACATACTCTGTAAAGCCATCTGAAAATGAAAAGCACAAAACACTATGCCAACGAAAAACAAGGCTAACGTAGAAGTCTTGCAAGGTCTATCCTTTCCCTTGGTTTTTATTTCCTGTCTGTGTATATGAAAGTTCACGGTATGCAATTAAAGACCGTTACTTATTAAGCTTAGAAAAACATATGGAGCACATTTATATTTCATTTTTGTTAAGTACTTGCAATAAAAAAAAAATTTTTTTTTTTTTTTAAACAAGTGATTGCATGTCATTTGAGAATATTGTAGACCTTTAAAAGGTGAGCGAAGCCCGATGTTACTTTAAAAATTCCCTAAAAATTCATTTATTTCTCTGTTGTGGCTAGGAACCTAGTTTATTAAATTAATGCACCAGGAGTAAAATTTAAAAAAATGTTATATAACCTTTGGGCAGGGAACTAAATTAGGAGCAGTGTTGAAACACTTGTTCGTTGTGAAGTTTTAATGGACTAATGAAAAAACACTTCCATTGGACTACAACTGTGACGCTTAACTGGTTAATATCGGCTAAAACAGCTTTCAAGACTTTTTATTTATTTCTTTAAGTTTTTTGTTTTTATCAAGTAGACCTACATAGCACATGATCTAAAACTCTATATTCCAGAACTTAATCCAGTAGAACTAATTTGTGACTGGCCTGGCTTTTTCACTTGGGGGAAGGTGGAGAAGGGGACAATAAGTGGGATGGAATAATAAGGGGGGGAGGGGGTTGGAGGAGAGAGATTTTCCCAAACTCCTGGGTTACAAGCAGGCTTATGCCATCTCTGTCCGGGCTAGAGCACTGGATCACCCCTACACTCCATGGGTACACAGCTCAGAAGCTGGAATCGGAACCTCGCCTTCAAGGGCTGCTCACTTCATCTATTAAGCCTTAACAATCATGACAAAAGGCAGACCCAAAGCAAGTAAAACAAAACAAAAAACAACCATACAAGTTATTTTTGAGAGGTATACAAAAGGTGCAATGAATAAACATGTAAGAAACGTACACTGCATTGTAATATTAATGACTTAACATACACAAATTCGTACACATTTATCAGCTAAGTGTAATCTATCTAAAAGTCAAGGAAAAAGTGATTTGAAAAAAGCAAAAAATATATAAAAATCATTAAGTGTCATTGGAGAATGACATTAAACGAAGGAACAAACCGGTACGAAGCAAAGGCCTTCACCTGTCGAACAGTCCTCATCCACCTCAAGAGTACAGTGATGAAAAGGCAAGAGAAAAAGAGACAGTGAGATAATCATCTGTTTCATAACTTTGAAGGCCAGTCTTCCTCCTGGATGGGCTGGGAATATTCTAACATGAAAGGGCTGCCTCCAGCAATGAAACCGAATTCTAAGAATTTAGGATTTCCTTGCCGGAGTTAGGGATTATTTTTTAAATAAATCAAATTAGCCCTGAAGAAAGGGAGGATTTCTCTCAAGGGCGGAATGATTAGGCTCCTTAATAAATCAATCTGGATCTCTGTAGGAGTTTGGGGAATCGCTCTACAGGAGAGAAAGAACAATTCCCATATAAATCAACTGGGAAACGAATGGTCCTCGCAGAGGGACAGCTGGTCAAGTTCATGCAGGATTGAACATAACTGACCACTGAGGTGGGGGTGGATATTGCTGCTTAAGGAAAGATTGGACCTTCGCAGCCATGGCCGTGGGTGCATGGAAAAGAAGAGCATTAGTGTTTTGCAGAAAACTAGACCGGTGGGGTTCGGAGATTGTAGCAACCATCACAACTGCTGATGGGCACCGCGTGTCCATTAAGATGTGTTCAGCCACCTCTGTTAACATGCCCTGTTCAAGACTCCCCGCATTTCCCCCGTCCCTTTGTCATTCCACTTCGCATGAGTTGCGTTCTTGGTAGGACACAACATACACATGCATAAAAGGAAATGACAAGACGGGGGATTTACAAATCCTTTCCCTTATCTATATATCCTCTGCATATGAGATTTTCTGCGCTTTTTTAATAATAATTAAGCGCCAAGATGCCTGCTGGGTGATAAATGTATGCTTTACAAATGTTTAATTAATAATAATTCTTAATATTATAACCGCACGGAGAGGGGCAGGGCCGGCATGGGAAAAAAAAAAAAAAATCAAAACTGTTCAAACAAGCCTTTCTACAAAAAGGGAGGCTATGGTTGGCTCTTGGCATTCCACTGGGAAAATGCTAGAGTGGCAGTATGGCCAGTCAAGCCCTCGAGAGGGGTCAGTAAAGGAAAACAATAAGGGTAGTTACATCATGACTTAGAGTAGGGACAGTGACCCTGAGGAGGAGCTCGGAGAAAGCTGGAAGTTCAGGAGAAGGGACAAGGAAAGGGCACAGTACTTGGGACGTCTCCCTCATGGCTCCTAACTGAGGGAGCAAAGTAAAGAACATTTTTACAGACAGTGTGCTACTCTCCCACCAGAATCTAAATGCCCACAAACCCAAGGTAGCATTGTTCCAACAAATGTATTGCGTACCTACCATAAACAAGCAATTTTTGTTTCCAGCCTATTTTGTGAGAATCTTTAATAAACCATTTCTGGTAGGTTACAGCACTATGCAAAACCGTGGAGAGGGTAAACAATTCGCAAAAAAATTTAAAAAACATCCACAAGAATATGGTTTTCCTGTATAACGTGAATCTGATGATATTACATGCATCTCATTGGTTAGGCATCCCTGCAAAAGGGGCACTAGCCGTTTAAAAAGCGCCTCTCAAACGACTGTAGATGAACAAACAAACAGAACTAGAATATGTTTGCCAAAGGAACCAAAAGAAATAACGGCAACCGGAAATCCAATGTTGCTTAACAGACTTTAGTCGAATTTTTTTTTTTAAATGTATATACTTTCTTACAAAGGTACCTAGAAAAAGTATCTGGGGGGGGGGGGGGGGTAGGGGGAGGGGGGGTAGAGAGAGCTGGCGGGGCCAGCGGGCCTGTGGCACACATGCTGGAAACATTACTGGATTCTAGATTTTGACGATAGGCCCGAATAGGCCTCCTTTTCCTCGTATCTTGGTGTTGTTCCGCCCGGAGCCTCAATCAGGCTCCTAAAACCGTATATGTGTTCGCCGAGCAGGAAACACATATCGTGGTCGGCACCCCCAACTCTCCCAGTCTGTAGTTTATACATTAATTTACTTTCCTGACTAAAGTGTTGTAACTGTTTAACCGTAGTAGTACTTTTTAATCCAAAGGAAAGAAAAAAAAGCCAATTATCTACCTGCCCCTTCTTATATTCTTCCTTTCTCACTGCTGTCTTTATACTTCCTCCAGCAAGACCACCGCCCCGTCCCCTAACAAACTGTATAATCCCGTGTTCAACAGCTTGTTTCACTTTAAAAAAAAAAAAAAAAAAAAAAAAAAGAACTTGCTTGAGAGCCCACGGCTCTCAGCAGGACAAAGAAGTCAGATATCTCTATCAAATGTTTTGAACTGGGTCGGCGACTACCAAGTCGCGGATAATACAAAAAATATTCTTTCTGAAAAGAAGTTGGGGTGGGAATTGAAAAAAAAAATAAAACAGAGAGAAGACGAAAGGAGAACACACAGGCAAGGCCACTACAAAGTGAAGCGGGCGGGAGGTGCTGCAGCCCGCCTTTCAGACATGCCCTCTGGGGCTCCGGCTTCCGAAAGCTCTCAGCAGCCCCAGACTCTGGGAAAGATTACCGCTTGAGAACGAGCGCCCTTTCACTCCCCGTCTTCTGTTCCTGCTCGCTTTCATTACAGCTATTAATTGTATACCTACACATAGCAGGCATTGTGCTAGGCAAGATTACATTACGTGTTTTTTTAGCAACTATTTTTTTTTATATATACCACGTTTACAAACGCAGTATATATTTTTTTTTAATATTTGCAAACTGGTAAACGTATACCCTCCCAACACATTAGAACAATTTAACAGCCCAGACCACATATTTCATTAAAATTGTACTCTACTGGAGACAAATGTACCATATTTCCAGTATTTTGTGTTGTCCCCACCCATGCTTGTTCCAGTGCCTTCAGGACTATGAGCTCCAGTGCAGAGCAGTATTCACACATTGTTAGTGACGCCTGACTACCAAAACTGAAGAACTCTGGTCTAAAATGCTAGGGCTGCCTGTAGGTATCACAGATAACGTACGGTAGTAACAAAGTCACATCAAGGTAAAAAAAAAAAAAAACTATTTTTGGAGTGTGCATATAACAAGACGGCGACGAATTTACAGCGAGCATAAAACAGAATCGATTTAGAATCGCATTTGAAGGAAAATAAGGCTGGGGAATACAAAGAGAATAAATAATTTACAACACAAAATATGTGTCCCTACAATCCTAATAACGTCTACTACAAACAATATAAATAAACGCATTCATTATTGGCAACAATAAAATATTTAAACCTCTTGGGTGAACCTCTATTCCTGACCAACCTATGATCGGTGTCGGCGGGTGTGGATACAGAATTCTTGGGAATCACACCTGGGATGGATTGTGTCACGTTGTTGCTTGAATAATAATGGGCACACGGTCTGGGAGAGTTCAAGATGGCACTTGCAAAATCAGGTTCAGACATCTTTTGGCTATTAAGTTCCGTGGAAGGACACAAACGTGGTCAGTTTTGAGAGTTTGCACCAAAATGCATTATTCAACAGTGCGGACAATTTGACTACACAATTATGAAGCTTTTCAAAAACATACGCTCCTTTTTTCACAAAAATACAGTTCTTGACTTTAACAAAATCCCCCACTTGTAACTTATCTACTTTAAACAGGTTAACTCATTTAGCTTATTTTCTACATTCTCCTTGGCTTGTTAATCTCTGGGGTCCCCATCTATTGCTGGAGGTGGTGGTTATCCATCCCTGTGGTTAAGAACCTGGGATTCTGGTTGGACAACGAATTATCCATGAGCCACCAAGTAACAAAAGTGTCTGACACCTGTTTCGGCATCCTAAAATGGCTTAAGAAAAGTTTGTGCTGTCTTTCCAGCTCTGCCCAGGCCCTAGTTATTTCCTGGCTAGATTATGGAAATATCCTCTACCTAGGTGTTAAGAGAGCTTGTTCAGGCAGCTGCAGATTGTGCAAAATGCGGAGGCGAGACTCCTACTCCATCCTCCAAGGTTCTTTCCGAAAGCCAAGCTACCCCGTGAACTTGAACTTCACTGGCTCCCTATTGACTGCTGCACACAATTGAAAGCACTGTGGTATGTGCATAAATGTCAATCCAATTTCGGCCCTATCTTAGATCTCTGGTGTCACCATATACACCCAGTCAATCCTTGCAGTCAAGTAATCTCAACCTTACTTTAGGTCCTAGAATCAGGTGATCCCTGTACAGAGGTCAAGCCTTTTTCTTTTTAGTCCCAAAGCTATAGAATTCCCTCAACCCTGATCTGAGGGCCTGTCCCTCCCTTCTGACTTTCCAGAAGAGGTTGAAAACATGGTTGTTATAAACCTCCTGGAATAGGAACAGCCTTCTGATGCGTCACCGGACCTGTTTGGTAGCGTAGTGCTGGGAAACCCTGCCTGGGTAGTCATGCGCTGTATAAATCCAATTAACATAATATAACATATCTCACAGAAAAAGGGAATTTCAAAAGCATCAGTGCGTCATTCCAGATTTAATCCTGCACTAGGTTCCCTTCCTAGGAGTATCTTAAATGGGGTAAAACCTCTTGTGTTGTGTGGGGGTACAGTAATAGGATCATAATAGATAGGCAATATGCTTCTGAACAGCAAGCCCTACCATGACCCTGCTAGCTGGACACCCTCGACAACCGCCCTAAGTCTTTCCACCAAACCGTTAATGTTCATGGGGATACAATAAACATGTTTGATACACAACTTGGCAAAATAATCTATCAATTTCTGGGATGTAAACTGTACATCATCGTCAGCTGTACCCGAAATGTGAATTTGCTCTTTGAAAGCACTCCTCTGAAAATTGTAAGACAAACTCAGTATTGGCACGGTTTAACCATTTGAGCTCTGCCCAGTTAGGGAAAAAGGAATCTTAATTATTTTTTGAAGCCCAACTCTAAGTAGGACCTAATAAATGCTAGAAAGGTTATTCCATGAACCACTGGCATAGTGAAGAGTAAAACTATCAACAGGAAACACCTTCTTAGTTGTATCCTAATTAGCACAGTGTTTGCACTTTTGACCACACAAAGAAAGTTGAATAAATGGCCATCAATATTTGGTCCTGGTTTTCTTTTTAGAGCCGGTCTCTTCAATATGACTGCTCAGAGCTAAAGCATTAATTTCTCCACTAACAGACAGGTGGAATAAACCAATTTCACTTCATGAGTAGATCACCAACTAAAGCTATTTCTTCTCTGGCCTTCTATGTGCTTTATAGTTCGGAGCCAAAATATTTTCCCATGATAATGATAAAATCTTTAATCTTTTTTTCAAGGTAGACTCCTGAAGAAGACCTTCAATCCATGGCTTTTCATTGATTACTTGATGGACTTCTGCAATAGCATCTTAGAACACAGGCTACCATACATTCTACCATAAGCACTTGAACCTTGACAAACAGCCTGCATCGACATTAAAAGCAACAGAAATATACGATAGAGTCAAACTGTGCTCATGCAATCTAGATTGAATCCAGATTAGACAAAACAAGACTTTCCCCATACTGTTGCTTTAAAGTAAGGATAAGTGTGGTTTGTTGTCTGTCATAAATGACACTGATTTGTCCTAAATAAAAGTCTTAACATGTTCAACACTAAGTGTATGCCAACACTTCCAGTTTTATAGTAAAATATGTTGACTCTGCTTGAATCAATGATCTAGAAGTGAATTCTATAGGAACTTCTTTACTTGACTCAATCCGACGGAACACAGCTCCAAGTCCATCAGGTTAGCCAAACACAGTAATATTATTAGCAGATTGAGAACAAGGAGCCACCTTTACAGCTGCCTCTTTAAGCTTGTCAAAGGCATCATCCTGCTCTTGTAACCATGTGAACCCTTGTTCAGCAGTGGTTTAAAGGGAACCATCAATCACAAAACAGGAATATTCATGAACACTTAATGAGGTCTGAGTTGATCTTGTTGGCCAAAGTGTTCACTTCCGTAATAGCCTTAATCAAGCTATCGTTAGGAAAAATCCCCTTTCTAGAGATTTTGTACCCCAAATACTCTAGCTCTCTAGCCAAGAATTGGTACTTGCCCAGCTGAAGTCTCAATCCATTACCCGAGACAAAACCTTGTCTAATCCTGTTTCAGAATGGAATTGACACCTACTAGATGTCATTCTGGAATGCCACTGCCCTTTGATAGCCCCAAACAGAATGTGCATCAGTTTCTGGAGACCTCCAATTCACATTGGCTGCCTGAGCTGTCCCTTTGACCCTCCACCTTAGGCACCACTTGGAGTCTGTCCAAACAAAATGGAAGCTAGAGTGGCCATGGCCACATGCACCCCAGACACTTGACACACTGCTTCCACTCATGCAGATAAATTCGCACACGTCACATCCTTGTCTCACATGGATAAGGAAAGGACCCAGTTGTAGGAGACTGGTATACATTATAAAAACACGGAAGAGGCTTATAAGCCATCTTTACTAGAATGCATCTGCTCAAAACGCCTGCCCTGCAATTATAATCACTTCAGTGCCACCACGGTCAGTCCTCTACAGCAAGAAAAAAGGACAGTAGTCAGTAGTTAATTTGTAAAAAAAAAATAAGTGCTGGGGTTCTTGTCAGGAGGCAGCTTGCACCAGCCCATTTCTCCTGTTAGCGCTGCCTAACACAGAACTGCCGTGCCTACCAAAAATGAATGGGTCCTTAACTGGTGCTCATGAAAAGCGCTCCAATACCTTTGGCTCGAGTTCGCACTATAAGCGAGGGTGTTCATGATTAAGTACCGGTGCAGAGCACCGGAAACCACGGGCTCAAATTAAGCACTGACAGTAGTCCGTCTCTTTAAAATGAAGGTGCGCCCTTCTGACCACAAAGCACCGATCTGTGCTTCATTCCATAACAAAGTAAGGCCTCAATGCATATGTATGATGGTGTGTGTTGCTGTTCTCCTTTATCTTGAATTACAAACTTTAAAACAGACTCTGGCAAAAAGCCAATAGAGCTGGAGTTTGCTAATTACCTCTTGGGTTTACCAAGACGTCTTTTTAAAACGGTTTTTGTAAATCTTATTTACTAAAACATTGGCCCTGTGACGTGGGGATGCTGTGTAAGATGTGTCACCGTACTGTTATGAATGTTGTTTACTTGTAACAAAACAATTTAAAAAAAAGTGAAATATAAAAAAAAAGTTGTACAGAAACATTCAAAGATTGCCCTCCCTTGCTAGAACATGTGCACACATAGGCAGGCATCTTCCAAAGGGGATTAAAACGTATCCATAAATGTACAAAAGATGCAGTGCCTGTGCGGGATGTAGTGCAGTGCGGGATGCAGTGCAGTGCAAGATGCAGTGCAGTGCAAGATGCATTGAGTGCCCAGTAGCAGTGTTTGGAACTCCGCCGAGCCCTCACAAAAATATACAAAGTAAAAAAAAAAACAACAGTACAGGGCACTCAAAAGGACTTTTTGGCACAACTGTGTTTGGTTCACAAGCATAATGCTGCCACTCACACTGAAGGGAGCACATGACTGAAGTGGACTTGCCCTATGCTACTAATCCAAACTGTGAAGCTACAGGGTCATGATGGGTCCCTGACCGGAGTCAAAACCAGGTGTCAGACACCCAGAACTAGTAGAGATCTTCTCACAGACCCCAAACTATCTGTAAGCTCAAAACCGATGCTGGCACCCCTGGACGACCAGAAAATCCCCTACACTGATGTTGTATACAAACGCTACCCTACAATATGCTGTACAAGCATCCTACCCTTAATGAGTCCACAAAGCACTTCAATTTTCCTCCAGTGAACTGGTGGTTCATCTTTAGCATTGAGTGAAGCAGAGATGCAAGGAGGTTGTGATTTCCCATTTTCAGGTGGTTTGAGAAGAAGTGGCCCAGATGCTTGCTTTCACTTGGGCTGGCCTCAGTGGGAAGTAAAAGATATAACGACTGAGCTTTAAAGGGGTGCTCCGCTTGGGATGTCACATTCGTATAGCTGCAACTACGCATTAAATGTGGAATAGAGGTATAAAATAGATATTGTATGTCAAACAAATTAGCATACTGCTTATAGATGCCCACGTATTAAGAAATAATTAGTTCCGGGTCAGCCAGGTCTGCACTGTCCTCTTGAATTCTTATCCTTGCTGGGTGCAAGTTCGAGAGCCTAGCTGTCTTTACTGAGAAGGAAGTGCCTCCAACACCTGACTTTTCTGAAGGTTTGGATGGTCAGGGGTGGAGTCAGTATAAAACACAGCATCCTTTTGTGAGCATATTACTGTGGTATCCATTGACGGAAGGTGGGTCCATCACGTTGGATAGGCAAGTGGGCAAAGCATAGAGCTTTGAATGGACTGTCTGACTAGTATCAGTGGAGGGCTTATAGGGCTGGAGAGCTGTGGTTGTGCAGGCATACATGTAGCAGTTGTCTGGCAGCTATCTTCCAGATTCTCTGAAGTCTTTAAAGTAGATAAAGCAAGGCCCAAGGTTTGGCCACTGGTGTAATCTAAGTGTGGCAGGACAAAGGCAAGTGGCGGCCTGATCCTTTTGGGGAATCTTCGAGGAGGGAAGGCACAGAACATCATTTTCGTGGTGCAGGATGCACTTTAGCTCAACTGATTTACTTGCAGCCAAGTCACAGACTAGGCTTCTTACATTGACTACTAACCTGTAATCTAAGAGGCCCCACGAGAGGGAGAGGCTGAACCCTTGGAAGTGGGTTTAGTACTCTGCAAGGAGAAGTTATTTGCTAATAAGCCATGAAGAGAGATAAGGGAAGAGGGGGTACTTTGTCTGGTCAAGAGCTTTGCAGGATCAAACAAGAAAGTTGCTTCTTAAAGTCACCCGTAGCCTCTCAGCTCTTGAAGTCATATGGTCAAGACTACCAATAGGCTGTAGAGATCACCTCTTCTTTGATGGCCAGCACCAGATGATTTGTGATGGTGGGATCATGGAGGCTCTCGCGTAACCCACCTTCCTGGTGATACAATCCGGGTTTCTCCAATGAGAGCAAGCTGCCAAGCAAAACACTAAGCCCCTTCTGGCACCCAGACAGTAGACTAGGAGCACCAGTTTGATGCCTTCATACTTTATGCTTTTATACGGAGCTTTTAAAATTAGAATGCATAATACAAAATAGTACATCTGTAAACATCAAAACCCAGTGCGCTTAACCCAAAAGCACCCTCTAGGAAGGTGTGGGACAGGTGTGCACCTGGTACTGTGTGCACTGCTTGGCCTCTTCGGAGATCATGGGCCCATAATCTCAAATTGATCTCTATCCCTAACCAAGGTGTTTGACCTTACAGCTACCCCAGAAGGACCAGAAGCTGAAGACCCTGACCATAGCCATCAGCAAATGAGGAAGGAGAGTTGCAAGAAGCTCCCAAATCAAATCATAAGATATTTAAGGCTTAGAAACCCCTGCAGCACCAAGAATAAACAAGCACTAGCAAAGTCAATGGGTCTTACTTATGCAAGAGATATTGGCTTTGCCATTGTGTTTTGGCCATGATGTACACTAGTATGGCTGCTTTTCAGCATGTCTAAAAGTTAGTGGCATGGAGTGTCGTAGAGTGTCATTGAATGGAGTAGAGAGAGTAGGGGGAGTAGAGTGTCAGAGTGGAGTTGTTGGGAGTAGATTGTCGTAGAGGGAGTAGAGCGGAGTAGAGTTTAGTGGTTCAGTGGCGGACAGTGTTGTGGAGTGATGTAGAGTGGGGTGGAAAAGGATGTAGTGGGTTGGATTGGATTGACGAAGAGTGTTATGGATTGAATTGGAGTAGGGTGGATTGAACTAGTGTGGGGTGGATTGGATTGGGGGGTGTATTGGGAAGGGGTGGATTGGGTTGGAGTGGAATGAATTGGGGTGGATAGGATTGGAATGGGGTGGATTGGTTCAGAGTAGGGAAGATTGGAGTGGAATGGATTGGGGAGGATGTGGATTGGAGTGGGGTGAGTGGATTCGAATGGAATGGACTGAGCTGGACTGGATTGAAATGGGGTGGATTGGGTTGGATTGTAGTGGGGTGGATTGGGGCGGATTGAATGGGTTGGGTTTGGGTGGATTCCATTGAAGTGGGTTGGACTGGACTGGAGCGGGGCGAGTAGTGCTGGGGTGGATTGGTCTGGGGCGGATAGGATTGAGGTGGATTGGAGTGCGGTGGATTGGAGTGTACTGCATGATTAAGTGATAAGGCATCATTTCGGAAATTAAAGATAAGAAAGAAACAAAGTCGCTTTGCAATATCTAGAACAAGATAATCATCATCTTTTGAACACAGCGCCCACAAGCAAAAACATAACAAGAGTCTGCAAAGTGGGAAAAGAAGATTTGGCAAAATGAAAGAAAGTTAACTATAGAAAATAAAAGTTTGCAATTTTGTTTGCCATGCTGGGCACGTTTTTTGCCAGTCTCACTGATCTTCAAAAGTAATTTGTGGACAGACCTTGAAAATGACTATTCAGCACCATAGCTTGCTAATAATGCTGGCACGCAGCTAAAAGCGAGTTCACTTTCAATTTTCCTCAACTCAACAGTTCTCGTCCCATTATCTGCATTATACCTGGGTTCACACTCTTGAGTCTGCCGCCTTCTGTTTGCAGGGCACTAGAAGTTAAAAAGAAAAAATAGTACATCAATCACGTTGGTCAGTGCTTGGTCCCTGCGCCACAGAAAGGAACGGAAATGATGTTTGGCCTGCACTGACCAAGTACGAAGCTGTATAGAAGAATACCATGCAAACTAACAAATGGTAAGCAACGGACGGGCTCCAAGCCCTTTTTTGTAAACAATAGTGTCTCACTAGCCCATGCTATTGCAGGCTCGACCCTAAAGAACCACGATAGAAAGGATTAAATTAATATGAAGGAATAACCTTTAAAGACTCTTGGCTTACTGCAGTAACCATGAGATTCTAGCAGCTAGCAGAACAAGGAAAAATGGAACTACAAGGATTACGGTTTGAGAAACGCACAGAAACTATACTGTCCTGTAGAAGGAGTCCAACCGTAGATACTCAAATTGTTTCTGCACCAGGGATAACCAGGAAGTTATCAACAGTGCTGAGGGAACTCTAGGATAACACTGGGTTCACTGTTTTCTGAGTACATGTCTAACTGGAGATCTTGCAACACTACCCCATTGAGAAACACAGGCCCATGTGTGTCTACTAGCGATATCCCACACGTTTGTGTCAAATCTAATTGGCCAGGGATCATCTCAGAAATACTAATGGCTAGAACGTACTGATCTTCACTATACTGCCAAACTTCAACTGCAGTCATAATATTTTATGTATTAAAAAAGAGCTATTCTTTTCTGTAGGTAAAAACTCTGACCTGACTATCATCTTTCTTAACATTGGTGGCATCTGTTTTCGATCGTGTCAAGCACAACTTTCATGCCAGCTACCATTAAGCAGGACTCAACTGCTCAGCCGCAGCTAACGCTGCACAATGAATAGGAAGTCCTGCAACTAATGCAAACAGACTTCTCAGATTTTACAACATACTTCTTAGCTACAAGAGAGTTGAGGCAATAATGACCGCACCTATCATATAGTGGGGACAATTAAGTGCTTTTTTTTTTTTAGTGCAAAGAACTGGAAGTTCAGCTCCCCTAAACTTCCAAAAGGGAAAAGAATCCCTAAACTTCTAAATCAACATAGTGGTTCAGCACCTAAATTTACATAGATCTTATAACTTAATATTTAGGTAAGAGTTCAGCAAAACACGTCAAGTAAACTTCGTAAAAATCATATCTTTTTCAGTACAAAATATCCATTGGACATGTTCAATTTATAATCCTTTATTCTTTTATCTTCTTTTTCACATTCGATTAAGAACCGTAGCCGAGTTTCATCCTCTCGGACTTCTTCAGTGCTCCAAGCAAAATTCTTCCTAATTTGGCTAGACGGTATAGTTGTACTGATCCTTTAGTGTGTGGTTTGCATGTATAGCCGGCAGTTAATCCTCTCAAAGCGAGGTGAATCTGTATAGTTGTAGTGCCGGGCCCATGATTTAAAAAGAAGTAAAAGACATCATTATGTACAGTCATTCAAACTGATAGTTCCACTCCAGTTGGTGGTGTCCTATAGTTGGAGGATTAAGTTGCAAGTTTCTCCACAATAGGGTTCTGCTATCGTGGAGAAACTTGCTACTTTATCACACCAGAGGAAACAGAAAACACAACAAAGAAAAAAAAAATAGAAAGAGCAACAAAACAAGCAGGAGGGAAAAGTAAAGAAAAAAGAAACCGCAAGGAAGATGAAATGTATTTTAAAAGATGGCCTGGTCACCTTGGGTTCAATGCAAAAAACGCGTCTTGGTTGTAAACCTACTTTTATGAATAAAAATGGCTGGATTTATGACTCTTATATTATTCATGAAATGTTATGTGTGTTTGTAAAGTGCAGTATCACCTGCGAGGGTATCCTGGCGCTGAGCAGGTGTGTGTGCCTAGCCCTGCCTATGATAGGGTGGTTAATTGAAAAGCCAGGTTCCAGGGTCACTTAAAGAAAGGATGCCTTCTCATAAAAACAGCAAAGCCGGAGACCAACTATGGTTTCATTTGGTACAAACGCTAGGTACATTTGTAAAATCACATAGTATGACGGGCCTTCGACGATGTCAGTATCTGCGCGTGCATGCCTCCAAGTTCATCTTCGGCATGGGTATCCGTTTCACCGAGGTCTGACGTAATGCGTTCATTTCAGGGAACACAGCGGATTTAATTGCTTACAGAAACGAGGCTGCGAAACCCCAAGAGAGAATTAAAAGCGGACTTGGAAGAGACAAAGTAAAAGGTGAGAAAGAAATACGGATTGCAAAAAAAAAAATACAAAAAATAAAGTTTAAGGGAAGAAAATAGTAAGAGTAAGAGAAACTAAAAGGCAAGATGAAGTACTGACAGAAAAAAATACAAATACAGAAGGAAACTTAAAGGCAAGATTTTTGCACAGATACAAACGAAAGGGACAACGAAGCACAGGAAATGGAAAAATTTGGCAAGCGCAGTGTGCCTGGAGAGAAAGCTGCATGGAAAAAGTTCCACATGAAAAATCAGAGGGGTGCTATTGAAATGGCAGACTGAAAAGAAAAAGAGTTCTAAAGGAGCCAGGCTGAGAAGCGGAAGGAGGGAGGACGTGCGTAATGGAGAAAAGGACAGAGAGCAGAGCTCTTAGCGTTCACTGCTAAACCCCCCGTTTGGATAATGAGCCTTGCTGGGGGTGGCGGGTGATCGGCGGTGGGCACCTCCTGCACTGCCGCTGAACTACCTGGGAATGCAGCACGCGGGAGGGGAGACGCAGAGACCTTACAAAGAACGCGCACCGCATTCCTAGCCTACATCCCGTCCAAAGAGGACAGGAACCGAAGGCGGCTCGGTGTGGGCTCCGGTGCCCGGGCACCTAGAGGCCTCGCACAAGGTCCGCACACATGCCTAGGGAATACTGGGAACGGGACGGCATCGGGCACAGTGTCCGGCTGCGCCAGGTTCTGCAGCCGCCATGTCGTGTCAGGCTCAGTAGCCGCCCGCCAATGGGCATGAATCCGGCCACAAGACCGGGTAAAAGGGAGGGTAGAGTGCTGGAACTGCTCATTGTGCCAGTTCACTGAAGGCGAGCCTGGCGATCTAGGCGAATCTCTCTACCAAAGCCGCCAACTTGCCTGATGTGAAGGAGGGGAACATCGCACGTTCAAGACTTTTCAGAAGGAGCCCTAGATTGGTGGGAAAAGAGAAATGGGAGAACCCCACAAACCCCAAAATGTGCAATTCGATGTTTACCACATACACGTTTGACCACAACACACCTGGCCTCTATTACAATGGTGCACAGGAGTTGAAACACTGCTTAGATCCAGGTTAGGGCGGAGAGTCTCCCATCTATGACCCACCAGCCCAGGTTGTGGTGCAATGCACCATCCCTGGGGACCTCTCTGTCAATAATAGGCTACTGAGCTGCTGATGAAGTGTTTTTGAACAGCAAATGCCCTCCATACACCCAATTCAGTTCATGCCTATCAGACAGATGTGTTGGTTACACTTATACTCCGTCTACCAGCTCAACTGTCGGGTGTGAAGCCAGGATACCAACAGTCTAATTCAGCTTCTCTTCTCTATCAAGCTGTGTGCTCTTGGCCTAATCATTTCACTCTGCCAACTTTCATGTGTTACCTGACCTGGCAAAAGTGTGAGCGCTTAATCGCGGACCACCCTTCGGAAATAAGTGCTGGATTAGAACCTGGCAATGTGAAGACCCGTCGAGGGATGTGTCTGGTCTTGATGGGCCCGCTACAAAATCAGCCAAGAGCTTGGGCCAGGTCCCTAGGCATACATCAGTGCTCAGTTTCATGGCTTGTGGTGGGATGCAAGATGGACTAGACCAGTTCTAGAGAATATTTCCATCAAGCCTGCCAAGGGGGCTGCTGACATAACATAAGCTGGTGGTTTTAATGAACAATCACCACCTCAGCTGGCAATAACTGGGTTCAATGTTGCCAATCGTTGATGAGATGACAAAGGCGAAAGAAGCCTGGTACCTCAACCCCCTCTCACTGGACACAGATGGGCCTGGCCACATGAAAGGCAGGCTTGAATTACAACCAAAGTGGTATTCCATCCTGCCCTCGCAACAAATGCAGATTCCCAACTCCAGCACGCTGCATACAACCTAGTTAAGCGAGCACTTCATCCACACGAGCCCTCTGCTGCACAATGGGTAGTATGATAATAAGAACAGGAGCAATGTACGTATCGCACACTACAACAGAATTACCTCTTAGCGCTCAGACATTAGTTATTACCCCAAGGCAATGGTAGGTGTTTTGTTGACCTCATAAGTTGGAAGACCACGTTGGCCCCTTTGGGATAGATCCTGTGAAGATAAGTTTGCCTAGATGTCTGCAGTGAGCACTCAACCCACCAAACTACATTACAATAGGTGCACCGACCTAGACTCCTCCGTTAGTCTCTCCATGCATTGAGACAGATCTCTGATCAGGACACCCTCAGATGGGGGAGGGCGCCATGGCTCCTGAAAGGTGTAAAATATGTCATGACCTCTTAAGAACGGAGGCCGGCCTCTCACATAGATGCATTAGCTAGAGAAAGCCGCTCTGGGGTATTTACTCGTCGTCAGGATCTGACCGCTTCTGCTCTGCATTTTGTAATAGAAGTTGGGAGAATGTCAACGTGACTAACACAAATGTGGACTAGAAAGTGAGGTTAATTAAAAAACGTCCAAGTGCCCAAGACTGTCTTACCCATGAAAAGGTAAGATGCAGAAACCAAGGTGGCAGAGCTGAAGTCCAGAAGAAACACTACACACGCCACCATCACCAAAACACACCCGATAGGCAATAACATTCCAGACACATGACCATCACGTAATCTCCGAATATTCACACTATGGGCACTGAGCAACTACACTTCTAGGTTATTTCCAAATAGAGGTGATCCCCCAGGGCCGCATCAGCCTCCATCTAACGACTTATGACGAAACACGAATAACACAGAAAAGGGCCTTGTAGTCCCCACAGTGCTCGCGAGTAATGCACGCGAGTAATGCACGCCCTAGCTTCCCTCTCAGGCACTGGGCAAGCTTCAGCACGCTGGACTGACTGTGAGCAAAGTAGTTTCCGGGGAAAGTCAAAAGAGCAGCTTTCTAGTCCAAAGACTGGATGTGGACTAGAATTCTCAGACAGTACAGACCGAACAATTCCGCTGCAGACGTAAGGCACTTCGTGTAGGGAAGTCCACAAGGCTGCACTTTGCAGACATACAGAAGCAGTTTAGTCCTGACAGTTCTCTGAAGCTCAAGTGGTAGAACTGGAACACAAGCATCCAATGGAAGGACTTGTGTAGCATGTCTTAGTTTAAGGAGGACCAATGTCTGTGCAAAGAAACTCCAAACCTTTATGAATTAAAGGTATGGGGGAGATGTATGCATGCACTCGGATATGCAGCAGTAGGGCCCTCTTCTGCCCTGGGACTGATCGAAGATCAGGGAAGAGCTAGGTCATGCTGAACTCAAGTGACTGACGTGCACCCCCAGGCTGCGGTCAGCATGTGGAGGCGCCAGACAGCAAAGCCTTCTGGAGCCCAGCATCACCCCCTCCTGGCACCCCCGTCCGCCCTCCCCCACCCGAGGCTAATTGCCTCAAATGGGGATCATGATCAGATTATCCTCACTTGAAGCACCAGAAGGGTTGAGATTTGCAAAGCTCCTAATCCGCCAGTTGTGAAGCAGAGGAGCGAGAGGCCTCTCAGAACAGCTGCTGGACTGCCCAGACACGGAGCTCCAGGCAGCTGCCCACGCGCAAGGCGCTGTGCTGCTTTTAGCTCCAGATGTACAGCTCTGCGCTGCATCCAGCTGCGCACAGTTAGACACTATGCGCCTTTCAGCCGAGCACAGCCGCCCACGTGCAGAGATCCAAGTTCATTCAACTGTGAAGTTTTAAAGTTCGCTTATGCAAAGCTCTATACTACTTTAAGCTACCAACGTTTAAAACGCTAGAATTGTGTTACACATCCTTCCCTGCACCTAGATACTGTTGTTAGGTCACCATGTCCTGTGGGAGCACTAGTTCATTCATCTACCCACATTTAAAGTACTGTGTTCAACGCATCAGCTCTTGAAAAGTTGTATGCGCCCTTCAGCTGTCCATGTTGAAAGCGCAGTGCGCCCTTCAGCTGTCCTTGTTGAAAGCGCAGTGCGCCCTTCAGCTGTCCTTGTTGAAAGCGCAGTGCGCCATTCAGCTGTCCTTGTTGAAAGCGCAGTGCGCCATTCAGCTGTCCTTGTTGAAAGCGCAGTGCGGCCATTCAGCTGTCCTTGTTGAAAGCGCAGTGCGGCCATTCAGCTGTCCTTGTTGAAAGCGCAGTGCGGCCATTCAGCTGTCCTTGTTGAAAGCGCAGTGCGGCCATTCAGCTGTCCTTGTTGAAAGCGCAGTGCGGCCATTCAGCTGTCCTTGTTGAAAGCGCAGTGCGGCCATTCAGCTGTCCTTGTTGAAAGCGCAGTGCGGCCATTCAGCTGTCCTTGTTGAAAGCGCAGTGCGGCCATTCAGCTGTCCTTGTTGAAAGCGCAGTGCGGCCATTCAGCTGTCCTTGTTGAAAGCGCAGTGCGGCCATTCAGCTGTCCTGGTTGAAAGCGCAGTGTGCCATTCAGCTGTCCTTGTTGAAAGCGCAGTGCGCCATTCAGCTGCCTTGTTGAAAGCGCAGTGCTCCATTCAGCCGTCCATACTGAAAGCGCAGTGCTCCATTCAGCCGTCCATACTGAAAGCGCAGTGCTCCATTCAGCCGTCCATACTGAAAGCGCAGTGCTCCATTCAGCCGTCCATACTGAAAGCGCAGTGCTCCATTCAGCCGTCCATACTGAAAGCGCAGTGCTCCATTCAGCCGTCCATGTTGAAAGCGTAGTGCTCCATTCAGCCGTCCATACCGAAAGCGCAGTGCTCCATTCAGCCGTCCATACCGAAAGCGCAGTGCTCCATTCAGCCGTCCATGTTGAAAGCGCAGTGCTCCATTCAGCCGTCCATGTTGAAAGCGCAGTGCTCCATTCAGCCGTCCATGTTGAAAGCGCAGTGCTCCATTCAGCCGTCCATGTTGAAAGCGCAGTGCTCCATTCAGCCGTCCATGTTGAAAGCGCAGTGCTCCATTCAGCCGTCCATGTTGAAAGCGCAGTGCTCCATTCAGCCGTCCATACTGAAAGTGCAGTGCTCCATTCAGCTGCTTGGATACAAAGTTGCATATTTCATACAGCTGGCTCTCTACAGTGCAAAGCTCTATCCTCCATTCAGCTGCTAAAAGGACACGCTCTGCGTTTCATTCTGCTGCCCATTTTACAACTCTCTGTTATATCTTCTTGCTCACTTGCAAAGCTCTATGCTCCATTCAGCTGCCCACACCCAAAACGCTATGTGGCATTCAGCTGCCCACTGCCAAAGCTTCACCTTTCATTCAGCTGCCCACAGCCAAAGCTTCACCTTCCGTTCAGCTGCCCACAGCCAAAGCTTCACCTTCCATTCAGCTGCCCACAGCCAAAGCTTCACCTTCCATTCAGCTGCCCACAGCCAAAGCTTCACCTTCCATTCAGCTGCCCACAGCCAAAGCTTCACCTTCCATTCAGCTGCCCACAGCCAAAGCTTCACCTTCCATTCAGCTGCCCACAGCCAAAGCTTCACCTTCCATTCAGCTGCCCACAGCCAAAGCTTCACCTTCCATTCAGCTGCCCACAGCCAAAGCTTCACCTTCCATTCAGCTGCCCACAGCCAAAGCTTCACCTTCCATTCAGCTGCCCACAGCCAAAGCTTCACCTTCCGTTCCGCTGCCCACAGCCAAAGCTTCACCTTCCGTTCCGCTGCCCACAGCCAAAGCTCTACCTTCCATTCAGCTGCCCACAGCCAAAGCTCTACCTTCCATTCAGCTGCCCACAGCCAAAGCTCTACCTTCCATTCAGCTGCCCACAGCCAAAGCTCTACCTTCCATTCAGCTGCCCACAGCCAAAGCTTCACCTTCCATTCAGCTGCCCACAGCCAAAGCTTCACCTTCCATTCAGCTGCCCACAGCCAAAGCTTCCACCTTCCGTTCCGCTGCCCACAGCCAAAGATCTACCTTCCGTTCCGCTGCCCACTGCCAAAGATCTACCTTCCATTCAGCTGCCCACAGCCAAAGCTTCACCTTCCATTCAGCTGCCCACAGCCAAAGCTTCACCTTCCATTCAGCTGCCCACAGCCAAAGCTTCACCTTCCATTCAGCTGCCCACAGCCAAAGCTTCACCTTCCATTCAGCTGCCCACAGCCAAAGCTTCACCTTCCATTCAGCTGCCCACAGCCAAAGCTTCACCTTCCATTCAGCTGCCCACAGCCAAAGCTTCACCTTCCATTCAGCTGCCCACAGCCAAAGCTTCACCTTCCATTCAGCTGCCCACAGCCAAAGCTTCACCTTCCATTCAGCTGCCCACAGCCAAAGCTTCACCTTCCATTCAGCTGCCCACAGCCAAAGCTTCACCTTCCATTCAGCTGCCCACAGCCAAAGCTTCACCTTCCATTCAGCTGCCCACAGCCAAAGCTTCACCTTCCATTCAGCTGCCCACAGCCAAAGCTTCACCTCCCATTCAGCTGCCCACAGCCAAAGCTTCACCTTCCATTCAGCTGCCCACAGCCAAAGCTTCACCTTCCATTCAGCTGCCCACAGCCAAAGCTTCACCTTCCGTTCCGCTGCCCACAGCCAAAGCTTCACCTTCCGTTCCGCTGCCCACAGCCAAAGCTTCACCTTCCGTTCCGCTGCCCACAGCCAAAGATCTACCTTCCATTCAGCTGCCCACAGCCAAAGATCTACCTTCCATTCAGCTGCCCACAGCCAAAGCTTCACCTTCCATTCAGCTGCCCACAGCCAAAGCTTCACCTTCCATTCAGCTGCCCACAGCCACAGATCTACCTTCCATTCAGCTGCCCACAGCCACAGATCTACCTTCCATTCAGCTGCCCACAGCCACAGATCTACCTTCCATTCAGCTGCCCACAGCCAAAGATCTACCTTCCATTCAGCTGCCCACAGCCAAAGATCTACCTTCCATTCAGCTGCCCACAGCCAAAGCTCTACCTTCCATTCAGCTCCCCACAGCCAAAGCTTCACCTTCCATTCAGCTGCCCACAGCCAAAGCTCTACCTTCCATTCAGCTCCCCACAGCCAAAGCTTCACCTTCCATTCAGCTGCCCACAGCCAAAGCTCTACCTTTCATTCAGCTCCCCACAGCCAAAGCTTCACCTTCCATTCAGCTGCCCACAGCCAAAGCTTAACCTTCCATTCAGCTCCCCACAGCCAAAACATCACCTTCCATTCAGCTGCCCACAGCCAAAACGCCACCTTCCGTTCAGCTCCCCACAGCCAAAGCTTCACCTTCCATTCAGCTGCCCACAGCCAAAGCTCTACCTTTCATTCAGCTGCCCACAGCCAAAGCTCTACCTTCCATTCAGCTGCCCACAGCCAAAGCTCTACCTTCCATTCAGCTGCCCACAGCCAAAGCTCTACCTTCCATTCAGCTGCCCACAGCCAAAGCTTCACCTTCCATTCAGCTGCCCACAGCCAAAGCTCTACCTTCCATTCAGCTGCCCACAGCCAAAGCTTCACCTTCCATTCAGCTGCCCACAGCCAAAACGCCACCTTCCATCTAGCTGCCCACAGCCAAAGCTCTACCGTCCATTCAGCTCCCCACAGCCAAAGCTTCACCTTCCATTCAGCTGCCCACAGCCAAAGCTTCACCTTCCATTCAGCTGCCCACAGCCAAAGCTTCACCTTTCATTCAGCTGCCCACAGCCAAAGCTTCACCTTCCATTCAGCTGCCCACAGCCAAAACGCCACCTTCCATCTAGCTGCCCACAGCCAAAGCTCTACCGTCCATTCAGCTCCCCACAGCCAAAGCTTCACCTTCCATTCAGCTGCCCACAGCCAAAACTTCACCTTCCATTCAGCTGCCCACAGCCAAAGCTTCACCTTTCATTCAGCTGCCCACCTTCCATTCAGCTCCCCACAGCCAAAACGCCACCTTCCATTCAGCTGTCCACAGCCAAAGCTCGGTTCCTTTCAGTGCCAGTCTATAAAGCTCTACATTGAACTCTGTGCAACTAAAGGAAACCAAGAGCTGTGCATGTCAGACTCAAATGATAACATTCCCTGCAGCTTCTCCTTCACTCAAGGTGAACCGGTCTAGTGCCTACCTGGGCCAAAAGGAGAGCTCGAGGCAGAACCAGAGATGCATTCTTAGGAGACACAAATAGTCTGAACAGCCAGTAAATTCAAATGGGTCCTCGTCTCCAAAGTACATGAGCCAGAATCTACCATACACAAAATCAGAAACAGATAGAAGCCAAATGCCCCAAAATCCTCCTCTGAAGCAGAGTGCCAAAGGGGACAGAGCAGGACAGGTTGTGCGTACTCAGAATGCAAACCCCGGTATCGGGGAGTAAACAAAAAAATCACCCCAAGGGTTTTAGGATGAAACAGAGTCCCTGCATCCACTACAGGGCTGTCATTGGTCTACTTCAGCACTGCACTCCTGTTCGCATGCGCTGATCCATTGCAGGGCCTGCAACGAATAGGTAGATCACAAGGAAATGGAACTGCAGTGATCCTCCCCGACAAATAGGCTTTATATGAAGAGAAGGGTTTACACGGAGAGAAAGGTTTACAAAGAGTCTAGTGATACACATTAGGCACTTTTAGAGCAGGCAGCAACCAAATACTACTTTATTATTAACAAGCATTTGCAATGCAATAGGTCTCGCATTTGAGAGAGTTTAAGCTATTTGCATTGTAAATGATGATTCCTTTTATTTATGTTTTAAAAACACACATAAAAGGCATTGTCATTTACAATGCCAATAGCTTAAACTCTCGCAAATGGGGGACCTATTGCATTGCAAATGTTTGTAAAAGCTCCCCATGCCGTGCTTTCATTTTAATGGCGGCCACGCCCCTTTCTTTAGACGTGGCTCGTCTAAAGAAAGGTGCACAGCTGCCATTAAAGTGAAAGCACTGTATGGGGCGCTTTTCCAAAATAAAAAGCATTTGTCTGTCAAGTTGGCCGTATTGGTAATAAAAATGTAAAAGCGGGTGCCGTGTGAAACTGTAGTGCGGCGCCCGGAGGAGGCAAAGCGGGGACCCTTGCAGGAAAGCACCTTGTGCCTGCAATAGGGGAAAATCATTACCGAAAATAGTGCTCACAGACTGTATATATAACAGACCGTTTAACAACACAAGTAAAAAGTCCAGTCCTTATGGGAGGTTACAAATGCAGACAAGGCGGTACAAAGGAGGGACTATTAAGCCTATTCATGAATCAAAAGCAACCATTTAGAAACAACAGTAACAGGAGCCAATTGAAAAGATGGGCAGAAAACAGGCTGAGCTTCAAGTCCATACCTGAATACAGCATGCCTCGCAGAGCAGTGCATGCACTGCCCAGCCTTGACCTAAAAAAAAAAAAACAGCAACACAGGGCCAAGCCTGAAAAACGTTCTAAAGTTGACTGCAGGGTAAAGTAGGAGAAAACAAAAGGAAGAGGGGGGTAAATGGAAGAAACAAAATGTGTCGTGAGAGACAAAAAGGGAAAAAAAGAAATTAATAAATACAGAAAGGAAAGGAAAAGAAAAAATTAATAGAAAT
>CAWUFW010002659.1:1125000-1320000 GCA_963921515.1 Calotriton arnoldi | reverse complement strand
CAACGACTTAAATTGATTGAATAGTTTGATTGAAATACTAGTATTCCTTTTTTGATATTGAGTTATTTGCGACATTTCCCTGCTTGCAAACAACGAAGAATAGGAATATTCTCTCTTTTTGCAGGCAGCGAAGGACAGGTAGTGCAGACTTTGTCTAAATTGATTGATTGAGATATTCATTTTTGACCGATAAATACGTCATGCCGGTTTTCTCTAGATTGTTTGATTGTAATTGTTTTGGACCAGACCGTTCGTTAGAGGTCAGTCAGCCGGCACCGCCGGAAGGCACCCCTAACAAGGACATGTACGTAAAGTATGGATTAGCCACCGTAGCTTATAGCAAACTATGGCATAAATACACTAGGAAGGACCGGGTAAATCAGTGGCCACTGACGGGATCTTTCGATCTTGCTAAAATAGAAACGTTAGAATTAGCTCTCCACAAAAAGAAAACTAGACCAGCCATGTTTGACAGTTTTGGTTTATGGCGAAAAGAGGCAGCGCAAAGAAAGAAAAGGGACGAAGCTAGACAAGATAAAGAAACGCGAAAATCAGCTTACCAAGCCTGTAAAAGATTAGAAGAAAAACTAAAAGAAAAGTAAATCGATAAAAAGGAACAGGAATCAAAAATATCAGGTCAATGCCCTGTTAGAACGCCCTCGACTCTTTACCCCAAGTTACCAGCAAAACAAAGGGTAGATGATGATTTATTGTTAGGTCCCCCAATCATATACATGCCACCCCCTTACGCCCCTACTCATCCCGTAGTACAACGCCAGGACCACCAAAGTATAGCCGGAGATGGCACGATCGCCTTAGTCTCCACCGCCTCTGCTCCCACCGAGTCACCCACACCAAATGCCTCAAAGGATACAGTAGTAGAGGTAGGATCAAAAGAAAAAGGAGCGCCCAGGGTCCCGCGATTAAGTAAAAATGAGCGAGCAGGCATTGATAAAATAGTTAAATCCCTCATAGATAGGAAGGAGACAGAAGAGTATGTAACTGACATATGCAACTCCTATGTTGAAAACCGCAAACAATACTTTATTGTACGTCTCTGTTACCACACTCTTACTGCATATGAAGAGAAGTACCAAGATGTAGGGCCCGAGCGGCTAGTGGCTCTCTATAGGAAGGTAGACACCGGAGATGAAGGCGACAACGATGTTACAGAACTCTTTTCATCCACACTGGAGGTATTCCGTCACCTCGTGGAACAAGGACGGATAGATAAGGACAGGACATCTAAGATAGCAGGACCCCGGTGGAAAAACAAGATAGCATGATGCCGATAAAAGAAGCTGCCCCTTATTGGGTACCTCCTAGAGGACAAGGGACTCATGACGATATGAACCATCAAGACGCTAGAGGAAGGGTGGTCTACAATTGGGTGTATCAACCATGGGACAGACAGGACATTTTGACGTTCCGTAAATCTTTACCGGATTTACGTAAGAACCCCACCGCCTTTTACACCGAGCTAGGTACCGCTCTGGGATCAACAATAATGACACTTGCCGACATAGACTTGTTCTTCGGGTTATGTTTGCCAGCAGATGTGTGGAACCAGATTAGGAAAATAGACCATACCGAACTGCTGGGTCATACCTGGGGACAACTCAACACACTAGATAAACAGCGGAACCCTGGTCAAAAACCGGTTAAAGCAATATTGGACCTCCCTGACAAAATAGTGCAGAAAGTGAAAACGCTGATCCCAGAGAAAAAGATAGACTGGTCCATAGTAACCGCGTGCCGCCAGAAACCACAAGAGGATGTCTCAGAGTATTTCTCCAGATTTGAAACGGTGTTCTCCGATTACAGTGGACAAGACATGTCCACCGCAACCGGACACCACTTATTTGTGCAGAACTATGACAAAGGACTACTGCCAGATGTATCCCAGAAATTACAAGCCAGCGAAAGTAGTTGGGCAGCATCTAAACCGGCGGCCATTCTCCAAATGGCCCAGTACTATGAGCATCAGAGAAACGAAAATGACAGGGCTACAGAAAGGAAAAAGAAGGACTTGAAGGAAAGGGTAATGGTAGCACAACTCCAGGGGGCGAATACAGGAAGGGAGCAATATAGGGGAGGATACCAGCAGAATACCCCTAGAGTACAGCCACCTAGAAACAATTCATCGACATCATATGTAGGACGCCAAGACCTAGGACAGGATCAATGTGCATTTTGCAAAGAATATGGACACTGGAAAACCCAATGCCCGGCTTTGTTAGGAGCTGGTAGGGGCAGAGGGGCGAGGGAAATAGCAAGTGGACAGAGAGGAAGAGGACGTGGGAGAGGGTACGCGAGTGAAGCAAGCGAGGAAAGGCCAGGAAGAGTGAACACATTCGACCATCCCAAACAGAATCAGTACCAACAGACAGATTATGACAATACGTACGACTTTGCATAGGACAGCCAGGGGCAAGGGAGGGATCCAGTCGAGCTCTATGTTGATCAGCAAGGCCCTTATGTTACCGCTGAGGTCCTGGGCACAAAGTCGCCATTTCTGGTAGACACGGGAGCAACACGTAGTGCACTATCCAAACGACTGATTCCAAGGGCACCCTTATCAGGCTCACATGTGACCTCAATAGGATTTGACGGTACGCCCTCCACCAACCCTTTGTCCCGACCGATCCTTTTTAACCTCGACAACAATAGCGTCGAAACGACATTCCTCCTCTCTTCCAACACCCCAGACGCCATTATGGGTCTCGACCTTTTGAAACACTTCCATGCGACTATCAGATGCTCACCAGACGGAGTGCGTGTCGTCCTGTATGACAACCCCCAGCGCCATAGAGAGAACCCTTCTCAGCACGTTTCCCATCTCCGAGACTGACGCATCCCTACTGGACACTTTGCCATCACACTTATGGGCTAGGGCTGATTCAGACGTAGGACGAATGATGATTGATCCAGTACACGTAACAATACGACAGGACGCAACCCTACCGAAAGTACCGCAGTACAAAATATCGCCAGAGGGTGAGAAGGCACTGACAGAGATCATACACTCTTTGGTAGAGGCAGTGGAGGTGCAAGAGGAAGTACTCGTGAGAGACCGACCAGCTCTGAGTTGCTACCCACAAGAAGACACCCTCGAACTATCAGAATTTCCCGACCCCACGGTGCCATCCAGGAAAGGGTACAACCTAAGATCGACGAAAGGAGGGAGCTCCAACGACCAGGCCACTAACTAAGTCAAGGTCTCAGATCAGTAGCACAGTCAAACAACGCTACTAGGAAAGCGCCAGACAAAAGTCTGTGGTCCTAACAGTTGTTGAGCTCCTCGAAGATGATGGAAGAAACTGAACACCTGCAAAACCACCGCAAAGACACCAAGACTGCTAACCTGCACAGCACAAAGACAATTGCACTTGTAGCCGCATTTCTCACCTGTCTCCTGCTAATGGTCGCACTCTGGATCATTGAAGAGAATGCACCTGCATACAGAACATTGTCACCCACCATGCAACCAACCACCAAGAAAGAACACTACCTGGTATCACTACCGCCACATCTCCGAGAACGACACAAAGAATTCTGGAATAATTCTTTCGTGCAGATGTTGCACCAGCACAATCTTGCCACCAATGCTACCAACTGTTGGGTCTGTGGGCTGTTACCACATGCCACTGAACATTCCATCCCTTTCATCCCTTCGCCCTTTTCTATTCACGGATCTTGCCTTGCCTGGATGATGCTCCTACAAGAAAGTTACAAAGACAATGCCACTTCCGACGGAACAATCGCCCAGTTCTACAACGAGTTCTGGCGAAACAAAACAGGAAGGACAGCCGCCCTCTTCTGCCCTCACACCTTCAATGCGACATTCCAGATTAATGTCCCCTCCAAAGAACGAGTGGAAATGTAAGTTTTCAATAATCCTAACAGAGCCACATTTTCCTACCTGAAGAAAAGAACTGCTGCAACACTGACTGTGGCCCTATTTGTGGTGAAAGTCTCTGGCCTTGTATGCATTGAAGGCAGTGGGACTAAGAATGTGGGTCACAGCACCTGTAGCATTGTAAGGACTTTGAACACTGCCAACCCCCCAGCGCTTGTTGCATCACCCAATATGTACTTTGTTTGTAGAACCAAAGCCTACACCTGGCTCCCAAGAAACTGGGGGGGCACGTGCTAAATCGCCTTTGTTTTGCCACCAACCTACACAGCCCCTGCAGAGCATCATCGAGAAAAGCGTTCTAAAGACATTGACCAAGCAGACTCTGCCTCATCACAGTTCCTCGACGCAGCAAAAGGGCTCGTCCCGCTATGGGGTCCGATGGCAAACAGCCGAGCCATCAGACATCTGTCCCAAGCGGTAGAGACCGCCCTGAACGTCACTGCTGGCATCCTCACCAACAACACTGCTGAGCTCCAAGCGATCCATCTGGTTACCCTGCAAAATCGCATGGTCCTGGACGTGGTACTAGCGGACCGTGGAGGAGCATGCCGCATCATCGGTGCCAGCTGCTGTGTATACATTCCTGAAATTCACCTTCTGTCTATGAAGCAATCGAACCTCTCCATAGACTATCTTCAGAAATTCATCAAGGATCAGAGACTTGAACAATTGGAAGTTGGCTTTGGGGCATCTTGAAGGAGTGGGGTTGGAAAATATCAATGATTCTCTTGGTCCCAGTATTGACAATATGTGGTTGTTGTTTGGGTATACACTGTATACCACCTTTGTGTTCTCTTTGCATAACTACCTTGCACCCTAAGACTATGGACACTCAGCTAACAAAAACGAGAGTAATGTATGATCAAGAGATACAGGACATTATGGAGATCGAAATAGACTGACAAGCTGGCTAGTTATGTTCAAAGGGGCCACTGTTAAAAGCAAAACGACAATCGTGAACATTACCTGCGCCATCTTGTCTGGTGGAATTCTATGTGCACATAAGTTGCAGTCATTTTAATCTATCACAGCCATTTTGTACTCTGTTGGTCACCTTTGTTTCACCCTGCCCTTACTAGCATCCCTCTGACCGACCTAGTACGTGTGCTGGGGGCTATAAACTATTTGCCGCAACAACCCTCAGCGCCACTTGCTGCCACAAACTCGTTTTTCCTCTCATCTCTGTTTTCAGGCAAACCTTTGGACACTCTACCCCTCACTGCACCTAGTTACACAAACAGGTTCCAAACACCAAAAAGACTCTTGCAACATGATTTATTGCACTGCAAACAGCAAGACTTGTTGTTACCAACAATGGGACCTGTTTTAATCAACAGAACGGACTCTTAGATCTGGCCGGTCTCACATGTTTTAGACCCTGAAGCAAGGTCCAGCTGCAAGATAAGATTGTCTGTTTGACCTGGGTGGGAAGAGAATTACTGTTGGGCTTGTGTGACAACCTGCCTGGGGCGGGGACCCCAAGCTTGTGTAACCATGTTGATGAAACCAATGCATTGTGTCAAACCTGTATAAAAGGAAGAGCCAAAGGAGTTATCAGCAGAACACCTCCCTCAGACATCCCGGTGTCTGCAGTTGACGTGATCTCCTCATGAGAAATAAACCTTTTTCTTGTCTTCCAGTTTCCAGCGCTTGCCTCATTATTTTGATAGCGAACCCAAAGTGAATTAGAGGTGGAACCCTGCACCTGGCAGCATTGAGGGTCTTAGAAGACTCGCTGCCTTTCACATGCAGGGTCGGTGAGCGTCTGATGTTCACAGGGAGCTCGTTCCAGGTCTTGGCTGCGATGTAGGAGAAAGCTCTCCCGCCAGTTCTGTTTCTGCGGATGACCTCTGCCAGGGCGAGGTCGGCAGAGCGGAGGTTCCTCTTGGGTACGTGGAAGGATACGCTCGCATTGAGGTATTTGGGTCCGATGTTGTGGAGTGATTTGTAGGCGTGGGTGAGCAGTTTGAAAGTTACTCTCTTCTCGACGGGGAGCCAGTGGAGGTGACATAGGTGTGGGGTCATGTGTTCGTGCCGAGGTGTTCCGAGGACGAGTCTGGCTGCGGCGTTCTGGATGGTTTGGAGTTTGTGTAGGAGAGTTCTGTTGATTCCGGCGTAGAGGGCGTTGCCGTAGTTCAGTCTGCTGGTTATCAGTGCGTGGGTGACAGTCCTTCTGCAGTCGGGTGGGATCCATTTGAAAGTCTTACGGAGGATCCGAAGGCAGTTGAAACTAGTGGAGGCGACGGCATTGATCTGGCGGTTCATGGAGAGGGAGGAGTCAAGGACAATGCCGAGGTTCCGAGCGTTGTCAGTAGGGGTGGGAGGGTTCCAGAGGGCGGCAGGCCACCAGGTGTTGTCCCAGGCGGAGGTGCAGGGTCCAAGGATGAGGACTTCGGTCTTCTCTGAGTTGAGCTTCAGACAGCTGTTAGTCATCCATTATGCCACATTCTTCATTCCTTCCTGGAAGCAGAGTCTGGTGTCTTCGGGATTCTTCGTGAGTGAGAGGATGAGCTGGGTGTCGTCGGCGTAGGATACGATGCTGAGCCCATGCTGTCTGACGATGGCGGCGAGGGGGGCCATGTAGATGTTGAAGAGCGTAGGGCTGAGTGATGATCCCTGGGGTACTCCGCAGTTGATTTCAGTGGATTCGGAGAGGAAGGGCGGGAGTCGAATCCTCTGAGTTCTGCCGGAGAGGAAGGATTGGATCCAGTCGAGGGCGGCTCCTTGTATCCCCACAGTCGTGAAGTCTGGCCGTGAGCGTGCGATGAGAAACGGTGTCTAAGGCTGCAGAGAGGTCTAGAAGGATGAGGGCCGCAGTGTGTCCCTGGTCGAGTAGTATGCGGATGTCGTCAGTGGCGGCGAGGAAGGGCGGTCTCGGTGCTGTGGTTGCTGCGGAATCCGGACTGGGAGGCGTCTAGGATGGAGTTTTCTTCGATGAAGGCGGTCAGCTGGGCGTTTACGAGTCTTTTGGTGACTTTGGCCGCAAAGGGGAGGAGAGAGATGGGCCGGTAGTTTTTCAGGTCTGTTGGGTCAACACTCCAAACTAAGAAGTGTTGGCAGCCATCTTGTGACTCTGTAAAACCGAGTCACAAGAAAAAAGGGAAAAAAATGATTAAAATAAAAAAAAAAAATAAAAAAAAAAAAAGGGGGGAGGGTAGAAACACCCTGACCCCCTAGGCCTGGTCACAGGGACCCCCCAGGGCTTCAAAAAGCATTTATTTTTTTTTTATTTTTTTTTTTTAAACGGCAGGATTCGCACTGGGTGCGCGAATCCCGCCAAGAAAATAATAACAAGCATTTTCAATGCAATAGGTCTCGCATTTACGCGAGTTTAAGCTATTGGCATTGTAAATGACAATGCCTTTTATTTATGTTTTAAAAATGAAAACAAAAATAAAAGGCATTGTAATTTATGCCAATAGCTCAAACTCGCGTAAATGCGAGACCTATTGCATTGCAAATGCTTGTTTTTCTTATTCTTTGGCCATGCTGTACAGCATTGCTAAGTCACTGGCAAGGCCAAAAGGTCCCCAGGGTGAGAGCCATTGACTTTGCCAATTCTGATTAACAGCCTCTGCGAGCAGGAGAGGGTGTGGCTGGCCTTCGTTAGGGTGTCTGTCATAGTCCGCGTATTTTCAGCTATGATGTGAACTCTGATAAAATAACATCAGCGTTCCCAGAGGAGTGGTAAAATCGGAGGGAACATGACGTTGTCATGGCAATTGGGAGCACTGCTGCAGTACATGCAGCGGCACAAGGTGAAGTTGTCTCTTTCATTGTAAAAAGAGTGCAAGGGCGAGTTTCAACAAGTGAACAGGAAATCTCCTCTTCCGACTTGCACCCATTGAAGTGTGCAGTCCTTCGTGATACTTGCTACCTAGAGCAGATGGGGGCACTAATTTGCGCCATAGTTCTGCTGCTAAAGCTACATCTGCACTCTAGTTCCGGTGTATTGAGACGAAGAACCAATCCACATGGAGTGAGAGTTGTTAAATGCCCTTCTGTTTATTTATGTTTGTTAGCATCTTCCAAATGCTCGCGCCGACAAATTAGATTTTTCAAGGCTCCGGAATAAGAATTAAGGTCGCAATAAGAGGCCGTATAAAACAGCATCAGCAAAGAAAGGGCGAGTGCATCCACCGTTATAGATAAACATAAAAAACAGACAACGGTGGCCAGTAATCGCATTCTAATGATTTCTCAATAATGTAAAGCTCTGGAAAAAAAGTCACAAAAACCTACAAAGCAGAATGTACTAGTATATAAGCGGGTTGTGAAAATCGCACAAAGTTTCCCTCTGCCAGGTAGCGTAGTTACCCCCATATCAATTCAAAAACTACAAATATTTTACTGAGTGTTTGGGATTCACCAGCTAATAACGTGAGACACAGAAACTAAGTGCCACGGGACGTAAAAGAGGCAGATACAGGTGCAACGTAGATGTAAAATGAAATTGCTAGGAGGCAAACAAGTCGTACGAGAAAGGGTCTATCGAACAAAAACCGAGATACAAGCATCGCAGACTATAAAATAATCAACTACAGGCGCCAGAGGATAAATACAATGCAAGTCACAGGAGCAGGGGATACAGAAAGAACTTCCCACCGACACAAAAGTTACAAAATGAACCAGCTACACGCAGCTGATGAAAGGAAGGAAATCAGCTATTGGTGCCAGGAAATAAATATGCAACCAGCATCAGGTACTAAATAAGGAAATACAGAAAGGACTGTTTGAAGACACAAGATGCAAAATGACCCGGCTACAAGGATGTAAAAGGAACCAGACCCCTTGAAAACAAGCGCGCGCCTCGCGCTGAAAGTAAAAAAAAAAAAAAAGTTTGAGGAGGAGGCAGCAGGGGGAGGGGAGAGAGGAGGGGGCCTGCGCCTGTTTCCCTTGCGGGAGCGAGCAGGAACCATCTGTTAATTACAAACAGATGGTTTCAAAGCTCGCTCCCGCAAGGGAATCGCCAAACGTGCACGCGTTGCTATTCAAAGCAATGCAATGCGTGCACGTTTTTGCCTGAAAAACAGAATCGATTTCTAAAGGTCTCCTCCTATGCAGCGCATGCGCGCTGCGTAGGCGAGACCTAAAAAATGAAGCGCGGGCTGCCGCGCTTCCTTTTAATAAGCTCCCGGGTGGGCCAGGTCCCGGGGGCAATCCAGATTCATGTAGCAGGGGCCCACGTGGGCCCCCCCAACCCCGGGGACCACCACCTCCCCGGGGCTTTGTTGATAATGCGCGGGGGCATGCAGCCCCCCCGCAGCCCGAAGGACCGCCACCTCCCCGGGGCTTTACTTTAAATAGGGCGGGGGGCCTCGCGCCCCCCCCATGCCCCGGGGACCGCCACCTCCCCGGGGCTTAATGAAAAAAAATGTGTGGGGGGGCTCCTCCTCCCCACCACGCTGGCCCGGGGACCACCACCTCCCTGGGTTTGCATAGTGGTGTAAAAAGGGGGCGTGGCCTCGGACCACTCTCAGCATGGCCTGCTATGAGAACTTAGCAATCCTGCTGTGTGGGACTTACTGGCGGTAATAGAAGGGGTAGTTGGCCCCCAAGAATGTCCTTGAGGGCCAACTACCCCTCCTGTTACCTCCAGTAAGTCCCATACAGTGGGATTGCTAAGAAGTCTTCGGAGGCCACGCCCCCCCCCTTTCTCCACCACTCTGCAAATGCGCCTCCTGGCACACTACTGGTTGGAGGATGAAATCCACTTTACTCCTGAGGGGCTTTGGGGGCCAAGAAGCCTTCCTGGTACCTCCTGTAAGTCCTACGCAGCGGAATTCCTGAGCGCTGGTCGGAGGCGCAGCCCCCTTTCTCAACCACTTTGCAAACGCGACTACTATTTAAAGAAGCATTTGGAATGTAATAGGTCTCGCATTTGCGAAAGTTACGGCTATTGGCGTTGTAAATGTAAAAGTTTTTTACTAATGTTTTTTGGAGTGGGGTGAATGTACGTTGTGTGTAGTGGAATTATGCGGTATGTTGTGCAGTGAAATTATGTGGATAGAAAGTATGTGGTATTTAGTGTATAGGAATTATGTAGAGTAAGGTTATGGAGAGTAATTATGTGGTATGGTAGTCTGTGTTGTGGAGTGGTAACCTCAGGTTTAGTCTTCCTCGTTTCCATAGAAGGTAAACTATAAACTCAATGAGACAAAAAAAAGAAGGAACCACTGAGGAGCACTTCTGGACCTAGTCGGAGGTATGAGCAGGGCCACTGGAATTATGCGAGTGTTCGGCTGCACCGATTTTTGCATAATTAGACATTTTCCGCATTTGCCACATAATCCACCATTTGCTGCATAATCTGCAGATTTGAACAAAAAAAACCTTGTTTCTAGCTCAAACGTTACCAAAAATGCAGCGACAAGTTTTACAGCGTGGTGGAAGGCCCTTTGCAAACCTTGAATGGTCACCTGTTACTTACTGCTAAATGTGGGTGTTAAATTGGTACCAATTGTGTGCAAACCACTCTTGCTTCTTTCTGCACCCCTCTTCCTTTTTTCTTCTGCACCTCTTGCCTCTTTCTGCACCTGTTGCTTCTTTCTGCACCCCTCCTGCCTATTTCTGCACCTCTGTTGGTTCTTTATGCACTCCTCTTGCCTCTTTCTGCACCTGTGTTGCTTCTTTCTGCACCCCTCTTCCCTCTTTCTGCACCCCTCTTCCCTCTTTCCGCACCCCTCTTCCCGCACCCCTGTAACATCTTTCTGCACCTTGTTTGCCTCCTTCTGCACCTGCACCTTGTTTGCCTCCTTCTGCACCCACCTTGCCTCCTTCTGGACCCACCTTGCCTCCTTCTGCACCCACCTTGCCTCCTTCTGCACCCACCTTGCCTCCTTCTGCACCCACCTTGCCTCCTTCTGCACCCACCTTGCCTCCTTCTGCACCCACCTTGCCTTCTCTATGCACTTCTCTATGCACTTCTCTATGCACTTCTCTATGCACTTCTCTATGCACTTCTCTATGCACTTCTCTATGCACATTTCTTATTCTTTCTGCACCTCTCGTTTTTTTTCTGCAATTCTCTTGCTTCTTTCTGTACTTCTCTCGCCTGTTTCTATATTGAAATGGGAAGTGCAAGCTGTTAAGTTTAAAGGTCTGCGTGCTCTAGTGACGGAGGTATATGTCTACTTGTACATGTATTCTCACATGTGTTATGGATCTGAAGATGGTAGCTTAAAAAGCGGGTAGCTTCTCTTATAGGTGGTCAAATCTTGTTAGTTCTGCTCTGTCATTCTGTTGCACAGGCAGACATGTGTTATGTATATAGGTGTTATAGTGCCCCTCAACTGTACCATTGAATATGCATGTGCCCTGTATTAGGAGCAGAAAGAAATACATGCACCTTCTTGTACACAAATTTACAGAGTATGCTGGTTGAAACACGGATATTCAAGTTTTTGTATGTTTATTTTTATGTAACGTGTCACTAGGTAAAAGCAGAGACACACGCATGCATACCATCACAAACTTGGTCAGACTTACAACAGTGATATGGTTAGGATTGCTGTTTTACATTTCGTAGGCCTAACATTCTGAACAGTCGATGAATAGTGAACCTTCAAGAGAAAAGTGAGGTTTAAGACATCTTGGGAGAAGGATTAGTGATTAGGCTACTTTGTATGAGTCTGTGGAAAGGTACAGTCGAAGTAGGCCTCTTTCTGCACTTCTCTTGCTTCTTTCTGCACCTTTCTTCCTCTTTCTGCACATGTCCTACCTATGTAGGCATATTTAGAAATTAGCATTTAAAAAACCTTAGAAATTCACTGAAAAAGCCAGAGGTTTCAGGGACGTTATAGTTAGTTGGACATTTCACTCGTACAAAACCAGAGAAATTCGGACGTTATAATTAGTTGAGCTAACTATAACTCGCGCCCCCGCAATGTTGATGACGTCACATATTACATCACTCATGACATGGTCAGTGACATCACTGATGACATCTCAAATGACATCACTGCTGACATCATCCACTTAATATCTGATGCACCTCTTCACACCATAACATAGCCTTTGATACATTCACTATAAAATATAGAGTAGCATTCTTGAAACCATAGACACACCAATGCCAGTTAGTACATACCCATTCACTGATTCATAGGTGTACACATCCACTCATTCACCCATACAGTCACTCATCTATATAGCCACTGATATATGCAATCATGTACCCATACAGACACTCGCACATTGCCACTTACCTATAGAGTTACTCACACACCTAGTCAGTCACGCAAAGAATTAATCCCATTGCCATTTACTCACCTATAGAGTTATACACACACCACCTCACTTATTCATACAGATACTAACACATACTCTTATACAATTACTGACACAAGTATGCACTCATCCATACAGTCACTCACAATCCTTACTCTCACACAGTCACTTATATACTCCAATACTTACATATACTGCCTTTCACATATGTAGTTACTCACACATATACCACTGAGATATCCACTCACTCACGAACACAGCCATATGCACACTCACTCACCCATACAGCCCTTCGCACACGCACTCATGAACCTATACACCCAGTGAATCACCCACTCACACATCCATGCAGGGAGTCTCACACCCCACACCCACTCACACAGACACTCAGGCAATCATACAGGTACTCATACAACCAATCATTAACCCATATAGACACATGTAGCTACTCACCAACTCATGCAGCCACCTACATGCCAACTGACAGACTGATACAGATATTCACACAGATTAGTCTTTCACCCATGCATTCACTAAGACACGTTTAATCACTCACTTATACAGTCAGTCACGCACCCACAAAATCATCCATTCAGACACTCGTACACCCACTCATTCTTCAATACACCTTGGCGTACATATATAAATATATATAAAACATATTTAAACTTTTCAGAAACACAGTCACTGGATGATGTCATGAGTGATGTCATGAGTGAGGTCGTTTGAGATGTCATCAGTGATGTCACTGACCATGTCATGAGTGATGTAATATGTGACGTCATCAGCAGTGCATTGCGGGGGCGCGAGTTATAGTTAGCTCAATTGACTATAACGGCCGAATTTCTCTGGTTTTGTAGGAGTGAAATGTCCAACTATAACGTCCCTGAAACCTCTTTTTTAGTAAATATATATATATGATCAAGGCAGGGATCTGCCGATACGCGTTATGGCGATGTGATGGTGTGCTAAATAAACTAAAAAACTAGCACTGAACCTGGGTCTGCGCTCGTTCTTTTCCTGGCAAAGGATTCTCAAGGCGAGGATTTGGTGTATATATATATATATATATATATATATATATATATATATATATATATATATATATATATTCACTGAAAAAAACATAGGTTTTAGGGACAGTTATAGTTAGTTGGACATTTCACTCATACAAAACCATAGAAATTCCCCCGTTATAGTTAGTTCAGCTAACTATAACTCGCGCCCCCGCAATGCACTGCTGATGACGTCACATATGACATCTCAAATGACATCACTGATGACATCATCCAGTGACTTTCTGTAAACTTTAAATATGTTTAATATATATAGGGAAAGGCGCATTGAAGAATGAGTGGGTGTATAAGTGTCTGAATGGATGATTTAGTACGTGCGTTACTGACTCTACAAGTGAGTGATTAAACGTATCTTACTGAATGCATGGGTTAGTGACTAAACTGGGTGAATGTCTGTATCCGTCTGTTTGTTGGTGTGTAAGTGGATGCATGGATTTGCGAATAGCTACATGAGTGTCCATATGGGTTATTGATTGGTTCTCTGAGTATCTGTATGGCTGCCTGAGTGTTTGTGTGGGTGGGGTGTGTGTGATTCTGTACATAGATGTGTGAGTGGGTGATTCACTGGGTGCATGATTTCAAGAGTGCAGCTGTGATGGACTGCTTGGCTGGGTGAGTGTGTATGGGTGTGTTAGTGAGTGAATGTATATCTCAGTGGTACATGTGCGAGTAACTACATATGTAAAAGGCAGTATATATGCATGTTAGAGTATTTAAATGGCTATAAGTGAGTGTGTGATTGTGAGAGTGGCTGTATGGATGCGTGTGTGCTTGTATCAGTTATTGTATAGGAGCGTAAGACTGTGCTAGTATTTGTATGAGTAAGTGAGCTGGTGTGTGTATAACTGTATAGGTGAGTAAATGGGTGTGTGATTAATTTTTTGCATGACTGACTAGGTGTGAGAGTACCTATATGGATGAGTGGCGCTGTGTGAGTGTTTATATAGGTGTATGAGTGCATATGATAGTCCTGTACTGAGTGACTAAGTATGAGTGACTGTACGGGTGAGTGAGTAGATGTGTGTGTGTGTGTGTGTGTGTGTGTAGACCTAAGAATCAGTGAGTGGGTATGTAGTTATTGGTATTGGCGTGTGTATGGTTTTGAGAATGGCAGTCTGTAATTTAGAGTGGGTGTATCAAAAGTTATATTAGGGTGTGAGAAGATGCATGAAATTATCACATGGATGATGTCATCAGTGATGTCACTGACCATGTCATAAGTGATATAATATGTGACGTCATCAGCAGTGCATTGCGGGGGCGCGAGTTATAGTTAGCTGAACTAACTATAACGGGGGAATTTCTATGGTTTTGTACGAGTGAAATGTCCAACTATAACTGTCCCTAAAACCTATGGTTTTTTCAGTGAATTTCAAAGGTTTTTAAATGCTAATTTCTAACTATAACGTGCCTGAAACCTATGATTTTTTAAGTGAACTTCAAAGGTTTTTTAAATGCTAGTTTCTAACTATGCCTACAGAGGTAGGACATATGAAGAAAGAAGAAAAAACGCACAGAAAGAAGCAAAAGAAATGCAGAAAGAAGCAACAGAAGTCCACAAAGACGAAGAAAAGTGCAGGAAGAAGCAAAAGATGTGCAGAAAGAACCAACAGAGGAGCAGAAAGAGGCCTTGTTGCAAAATCATCCTGTGCCCACAACTTTTTCAGACGGGTACTGGTGGTAACTGACTGACTAACCAGAGCCAGTGCTTAGACACTTAGAATACAGTGAAAACACCTACATACACTAGGGAACACTATGCGTTGGGGTACCCCTGTGATTAGCATGACATCCTCTGTAAGTCCCTAGTACATAATAGGGCAGGGGGATTAAAACTACCTCTTAAAACGCGCTACAGGGCGCGTTTGCACAGTGGTGAAGGGGGGGGGGCCTGAGGTGACATGTGTGCAAACACACCCCGTGGCGCGTTTTAAGTTGCGGGATTAAGTCCCCTTGAATCTTGAGGGTCCCTGGGGCCCAACTAGCCCCCCACGTACCTACAGTTAGGACCACAGAGCTGAGTTGCAAAGAGGCGTTCCGAGGCCACGCACCTTTTTTCACCTCTCTGCAACGCAACTCTGTTGTGCTTACTGAAGGTACCTGGTGGGCTAGTTTGCCCCAGGGTCCCTCAGGATTCAAGGGGAATTAATTCCCCAACTTAAAATGCACCACAGGGCGTGTTTGCGCACATGTCACCTGAGGCCCCGCCCCCTCCCTTCACCACTGTGTAAACGCGCCCCGTGGCGCGTTTTAAGTTGGGGGATTAGGTCACCTTGAATCCTGAGGGTCCCTGGGGCCCAACTTGCCCACCAGGTACTTCCAGTAAGCACCACAGGCCTGCGTTGCAACGCCTGTAACAAATTGTGCAGTTGTGTTTTGGTAGTGAACGGGGTCGTGCTGGGGGTAGTGTTTTAGGGTTTAGGGTAGTGCAGTGGTGTTTGGGTAGTTTAGGGAGTCGTGCTGGGGAGAGTGTTTTAGGGTTTAGGGTAGTGCAGTGGTGTTTGGGTAGTGTAGGGGGTCGTGCTGGGGGTAGTGTTTTAGGGTTTAGGGTAGTGCAGTAGTGTTTGGGTAGTGTAGGGGGTCGTGCTGGTGGTAGTGGTTTAGGGTTTAGTGCAGTGCAGTGGTGTTTGGGTAGTGTAGGGGGTACTGCTGGGGGTAGTGTTTTAGCGTTTAGGGTAGTGCAATGGTTTTGGGTAGTGTTTTAGGGTAGTGCAGTGGTGTTTGGGTAGTGTAGGGGGTAGTGTTTTAGGGTTTAGGGTAGTGCAGTGGTGTTTGGGTAGTGTAGGGGTTCGTGCTGGGGGTAGTTTTTTAGGGTAGTGCAGTGGTGTTTGTGTAGTGTAAGTCGTGTTTTAGGGTTTAGGGTAGTGCAGTGGTGTTTGTGTAGTGTAGGGAGTCGTGCGGGGATAGTGTTTTAGGGTTTAGGGTAGTGCAGTGGTCTTTGGGTAGTGTAGGGGTCGTGCGGGGGTAGTGTTTTAGGGTTTAGGGTAGTGCAGTGGTGTTTGTGTAGTGTAGGGGTCGTGCTGGGGGTAGTGTTTTAGGGTTTAGGGTAGTGCAGTGGTGTTTGTGTAGTGTAGGTCGTGTTTTAGGGTTTAGGGTAGTGCAGTGGTCTTTGGGTAGTGTAGGGAGTCGTGCGGGGATAGTGTTTTAGGGTAGTGCAGTGGTCTTTGGGTAGTGTAGGGGTCGTGCGGGGGTAGTGTTTTAGGGTTTAGTGCACTGGTGTTGGGGTAGTGTAGGGGGTCGTGCTGGGGGAGTTTTAGGGTTTAGGGCAGTGCAGTGGTGTTCGGGCAGTGTAGGGGGTCGTGCTGGGGGTGGTGTTTCAGGGTTTAGGGCAGTGCAGTGGTGTTCGGGCAGTGTAGGGGGTGGTGTTTCAGGGTTTAGGGCAGTGCAGTGGTGTTTGGGCAGTGTAGGGGGTCGTGCAGGGGGTGGTGTTTCAGGGTTTAGGGCAGTGGTGTTCGGGCAGTGTAGGGGGTGGTGCTGGGGGTGGTGTTTCAGGGTTTGGGGCAGTGCAGGGGTGTTCGGACAGTAAAGGGGGTCGTGCTGGGGGTGGTGTTTCAGGGTTTTGGGTAGTGCAGTGGTGTTCGGGCAGTGGAGGGCGTCGTGAGGGGGTGGTGTTTCAGGGTTTAGTGCAGTGGTGTTCGGGCAGTGTAGGGGGTCGTGCAGGGTTGTGGTGTTTCAGGGTTTAGGGCAGTGCAGTGGTGTTCGGGCAGTGTAGGGGGTCTTGCTGGGGGTGGTGTTTCAGGGTTTAGGGCAGTGGTGTTCGGGCAGTGTAGGGGGTCTTGCTGGGGGGTAGTGTTTCAGGGTTTAGGGCAGTGCAGTGGTGTTCGTGCAGTGTAGGGGGTCGTGCTGGGGATGGTGTTTCAGGGTTTAGGGCAGTGCAGTGGTGTTCGGGCAGTGTAGGGGGTCGTGCTGGGGCTGGTGTTTCAGGGTTTAGGGCAGTGCAGTAGTGTTCGGGCAGTGTAGGGGGTCGTGCAGGGGGTGGTGTTTCAGGGTTTAGGGCAGTGTAGGGGGTCGTGCTGGGGGTAGTGTTTTAGGGTTTAGGGTAGTGCAGTGGTGCTTGTGTAGTGTAGGGGGTCGTGCTGGGGGTAGTGTTTTAGGGTTTAGGGTAGTGCAGTGGTGTTTGGGTAGTGTAGGGAGTCGTGCTGGAGAGAGTGTTTTAGGGTTTAGGGTAGTGAAGTGGTGCTTGTGTAGTGCAGGGGGTCGTGCTGGGGGTAGTGTTTTAGGGTTTAGGGTAGTGCAGTGGTGTTTGGGTAGTGTAGGGGGTACTGCTGGGGGTAGTGTTTTAGGGTTTAGGGTAGTGCAGTGGTGTTTGGGTAGTGTAGGGGTTCGTGCTGGGGTAGTTTTTTAGGGTAGTGCAGTGGTGTTTGTGTAGTGTAGGGGGTCGTGCTGGAGGTAGTGTTTTAGGGTTTAGGGTAGTGCAGTGGTCTTTGGGTAGTGTAGGGAGTCGTGCGGGGATAGTGTTTTAGGGTTTAGGGTAGTGCAGTGGTCTTTGGGTAGTGTAGGGGTCGTGCGGGGTTAGTGTTTTAGGGTTTAGTGCAGTGGTGTTGGGGTAGTGTAGGGGGTCGTGCTGGGGGGAGTGTTTTAGGGTTTAGGGCAGTGCAGTGGTGTTCGGGTAGTGTAGGGGGTCGTGCTGGGGGGAGTGTTTTAGGGTTTAGGGCAGTGCAGTGGGGTTCGGGCAGTGTAGGGGGTCGTGCTGGGGGTGGTGTTTCAGGGTTTAGGGCAGTGCAGTGGTGTTCGGGCAGTGTAGGGGGTCGTGCAGGGGGTGGTGTTTCAGGGTTTAGGGCAGTGCAGTGGTGTTCGGGCAGTGTAGGGGGTGGTGCAGGGGGTGGTGTTTCAGGGTTTAGGGCAGTGGTGTTCGGGCAGTGTAGGGGGTCGTGCTGGGGGTGGTGTTTCAGGGTTTTGGGCAGTGCAGTGGTGTTCGGGCAGTGTAGGGGGTGGTGTTTCAGGGTTTAGGGCAGTGCAGTGGTGTTCGGGCAGTGTAGGGGGTCTTGCTGGGGGTGGTGTTTCAGGGTTTAGGGCAGTGCAGTAGTGTTCGGGCAGTGTAGGGGATCGTGCAGGGGGTGGTGTTTCAGGGTTTAGGGCAGTTCAGTGGTGTTCGGGCAGTGTAGGGGGTCTTGCTGGGGGTAGTGTTTCAGAGTTTAGGGCAGTGCAGTGGTGTTCGGGCAGTGTAGGGGTCGTGCTGGGGCTGGTGTTTCAGGGTTTAGTGCAGTGGTGTTCGGGCAGTGTAGGGGGTCGTGCTGGGGCTGGTGTTTCAGGGTTTAGGGCAGTGCAGTGGTGTTCGGGCAGTGTAGGGGTCGTGCTGGGGCTGATGTTTCAGGGTTTAGGGCAGTGCAGTGGTGTTCGGGCAGTGTAGGCGGTCGTGCTGGGGCTGGTGTTTCAGGGTTTAGGGCAGTGCAGTGGTGCTCGGGCAGCATAGGGGGTCATGCTGGGGGTGGTGTTTCAGGGTTTAGGGTAGTGCAGTGGTGTTCGGGCAGCATAGGGGGTCGTGCTGGGGCTGGTGTTTCAGGGTTTAGGGCAGTGCAGTGGTGTTCGGACAGTGTAGGAGGTCATGCTGGGGGTGGTGTTTCAGGGTTTAGGGCAGTGGTGTTCGGGCAGTGTAGGGGGTCTTGCTGGGGGTGATGTTGCAGGGTTTAGGGCAGTGCAGTGGTGTTCGGGCAGTGTAGGGGGTCTTGCTGTGGGTAGTGTTTCAGGGTTTAGGGCAGTGCAGTGGTGTTCGGGCAGTGTAGGGGGTCGTGCTGGGGGTGGTGTTTCAGGGTTTAGGGCAGTGCAGTGGTGTTCGGGCAGTGTAGGGGGTCGTGCAGGGGTGGTGTTTCAGGGTTTAGGGCAGTGCAGTGGTGTTCGGGCAGTGTAGGGGGTCGTGCTGGGGGTAGTGTTTTAGGGTTTAGGGTAGTGCAGTGGTGCTTGTGTAGTGTAGGGGGTCGTGCTGGGGGTAGTGTTTTAGGGTTTAGGGTAGTGCAGTGGTGCTTGTGTAGTGTAGGGGTCGTGCTGGGGGTAGTGTTTTAGGGTAGTGCAGTGGTGTTTTTGTAGTGTAGGGGGTCATGTTTTAAGATGCAACGCTCCAATACCCGACCAGTCTGCACTACATAAAACTGCAAAAAACTAAAAATAAAAAGTGTTTTGCACACTTTTGTCATTGGGCTATATGTGGGCTACATCTGGGTAATATTTGTGCTACATTTGGGCTCTTTTTTCTCTGGTGGCCATCTTGGAAGACTTCTTTGTTATGAAGTTTCCTAATTTCCTCATTTACTGCAGTCTCCTCAGTAGGAAATGCTTTCAGTTTTTTACTTTGATTCCATCAAGAAGGCATTCAGATGTGTCTCACATTTGCCATAAATTCAGAATGTTATTACTCTAGTTGTTCATTAGATCACTGTAGTAAAGCTACTGCTCACCAGGGAGTTAACTGGAAGTCTGCTGCTGGTATTGAAAGTGATCGTTTCAGTCTGCATGTCAGAATTGTCTAATGAAATAGAAGAGGATTTGAGATCTCACTTAAAACATGCCCTAATTTTTCTTTCTGCAGCACTAACCATAATTTCTATTTCAAAAGAACCCCTCATTTTGTTCCTTTTTAAATTAAATGTTTTAAGTGTTACCGGTTTATTCCAATCAAGATGGCTTCAGGTGTGCCATACTTTTGTCATAAGTAAGGCTGTTAGCGCTCTAGTTGTTCTTTAGAACACTCTGGGAAGCTGCAGTAGAACACAAAGGCATCAACTGGCAGGCTGCTCCTGTTGAAATATAACAGGAAGATATTTGAGATCACACTTGAAACATGTCCTAATTTTTCTTTCTACAGCACTAACCATAATTTCTAAGACAAAATGAACCCCATCATTTTGTTCTTTTAAATTAAATGTTTTAAGTGTTACCAGTTTATTCCAATCAAGATGGCTTCAGGTGTGCCATACTTTTGTCATAAGTAAGGCTGTTAGCACTCTAGTTGTTCTTTAGAACACTCTGGGAAGCTGCAGTAGAACACAAAGGAATCAACTGACAGTCTCTGCCCTTGTTGGATGTACATGTTTTACTGAGACTGTCAGACTTCATTCTCACATGACTGAGAAAGATTATGTGAATTTACAGAAAATATGCTCTCATTTTAGCTTCTGGAGCACCTTCCAAAACTCTATGGGACAAGCATGTGAAAATAGTTCTCTCTCAAACATGATTCATGATATCCCAGCAGAAGGTTTTTCACAGGGTAAAATCACCTTAGAACACACCACAATTCCTGAAATTAGTATGGTACCATCAACAAATGAATTCTAATGTAACTAAAGTCAGTTATCCCTTTATAGTTCTCCTTTTGGTAACCCTCAAAATCTTTGATTCACTACAATGCATTTCAATGGGGTACTATCATGTATATTGGTCCCAAGATGGCTGCCAGCAATTCCAGGATGAAGTGCTGACAGCCAATCAGATCTCACAATGACGTGTGGTTAGGCTCCGCCCAGATATATATGTGATTTTACTTTTGATTTTCTCAGGAACTACTGAACGGATTTACACCATTTAACCAAAAGGCACGACTCTGAACCAAGGGCTACCTTTTTGCCAAATTTGGTGTAATTCCGTTCAGCAGTTCGGGCTGTAGCTGCGACTAAAGGTTCCTATGGAAAATTGCATGGGGGGAAACATGTTTTGGGGACCCCCCCTTTTTTCTCGGCCCCCGCTTGCCGAATCACCCCGAAACTTTCAGGATACCGGAGCGCCCCACAAATTTTGAAAATTTCGCGAAGATTCGTCAACCGGCGCCAAAGTTATTGGAAATAGAATGTTGTGAATTTCCTATGGAAAATAGGTCCTAACTATAACCATCTACTGGCGACCGCCAGTAAATTTTATATATTATATATATATATATATATATATATATATATATATATATATATATATATATATATACACATACACATACATATACACACACACACATATACACACACACACATATATATATATACACACACATATATACACACACTTTTTTTTATCAAAACGACAAATACTGGCTTTTACTTTCAGCCTAAATTCTCTTTGTGTGATAAAGCGAGTTGTAGGGCAAAGTAATTGTGTAGCCAAGGACCAGATGCCCTGTCTTTGGAGAAGGGGGAAGCTCGGTCATCATGTCACTTGCCCAATGGCGACAAATGTCATTCCACCGAAACAAACCGGACTAGAGATCTCCTGAAGCGACACATAGGAAGTCTTCAGAATGTGAAAGCAGATGTGTCACTACACTCAAGCGACACTACACTGGAGGCGAGTAGTCTGGAGGCAAGAGAACTTTTAGATGTGTGGTAGGCATAGCAATAAACTGTCCTGTTCTCTTCTGAAACAACGAAGGACGGACACACTACATACACAGATGAGGTTTTGCAGACCTTTCCATTACCAAATATCTCAATTACTGAAGCAAAACAGAAATGTGGACAGTATCCTTGGCCAAGACCCCGGCAATCAGACACGCATTCCTTCCTTTGTGTTTATTTTTTATTCTCCGATCTTAACGTATTTATTGGCTTAAAAGTCACTTTGAGAAAATGAAACAGACTGTGTGCTTTACATGTGCTGCTCTACTTCTGGTGGGCCATAGCACTTTGTTATTGTTTTTAAAATTACATTTTGGCCTCCTATTTTTAAAACTGGCTGAAAATGCATTTTTTCAAAGCAGGCTTTGGCTCCTAAATGTTGTGACGACATATAATAAGGACTGTCGCCTCTTTATGAGGTCACAAGCACCGCTCACCAAGGAATTGGTCACTCTGAAACAGGGCAGTTGGAATGGCAAAGTGCAGAGGTGCTAGACCCATGCCGGATTTTCAGGATATCCACATAAGATTAATGTATAGATGACAAATCCAAATAAAGCTTGTGTACAGAGTTAGTGGCAATACTAAATATCTGGCATGGATAGAGCCCTCCTGAATCGACGTTGGAGCTCCCTGGCAGAGAACAGATATGGAAGGTTCTGGGTGCAATCACGTACAAGGAATGCCTACATGTTAAAGAATGCCTATGGAAGCAATCAGGAGCATGTCTGAAATCTGACACCGATATCATGAACACATGCAGGTCACAGCCGAGGAATACTGCATTGGGGGGTACACTGCATCCAGCCAGGTTAACTATCCATCAAATCGTCTACTAATGTCACTGTTTTGGTATACACCAACCCCACGGTCCAACCATCTCCCTGGGGTTAACCCGGTGGTTAATAGCCCAGGATCAAACGTGAAAATAGAACGGGAGAAGGAACATTACCAACGGGCAGTGGTGTTGGCATCAGAGCCATAATTCTATCACAACACTGCACCAGCTCAGGGCAGAATAGGTAAATTAAGCAGGAATTGTGATGACGCGCTGCGTCTGTGTGTGCTTGGGCTGAGTGAGCATGCAGAAGAATGTTCAGTGAGGAGCATGCAGAAGAATGTTCAGTGAGGATGCTGCAAGAATGTCATGACTCATCGAATGTTGTGCTGTTTGTGTTGTGGCACGCCTAGCCCCTAGCAGGCTGTAGCTGTAATGAATGCCCATCATGAAATAAACAACTTGCCTCTTACCTAATGGGCTCCTGACTTGTCTATACCGACTACCCGCCAGGACCTCCAACCCAAACATGAATGCTGGAGCAGAAGGAGCACATCAGCCCTCATCTGCCCTTTGGCACCCCACTCTAAGCAATGGGATGCTCCCGACTCACCTGTACCGAAGACCCTCACCTGCAACTACAACATTCTGGTGACGAGGATGCTGCGATGGGCGGGAGGGTCGTATGGCCGGGTACTGCCTATAGCCCCTCCTCCCTTATCTTACCCGACAGATAGATAGCCGAGAAGAGTTTTTGGATGAGGGGTCGTAAACCCCCGGCCGTATTTATTAACATACAATTAACACATAATTAATATACATATTTACAAAAAAATGTACGCAGAAAATACTTCATGACATTGATTACATTGATACTTACAGATATCAGATGCCTAACATATCTCTAATACAAAGGTATTCCTATCCGAATCTAAGTTCTCAACATCAATAACTCTCATACAATTAATTTTCTGCGTAACAAAAAATTTGAGCCTACGGCAAGGTCAATAACTGGTGTCAGATCCCCATCAAACCATGCCACGCCCTCCTACCGGAGTGCGCATGCGCAGAGGGCCCGTTCACCGTGAGGGTACTTCCCCTCCCCCCCCCCCCGGTTACCCTCATACGTTCTGTATAATATCTCCATAAGGGGCCCTTGCAGTTCTGCGCCGTTTACTGGCGCCATTGTCCACGTGCGGGGTGGCCCACTAGCCTAGGGAAAGCGTTACTCCCCCCTCCCCCGCACCCATCCAGCCACCGGCTGTAACTGCCCCTGGAGTTCTAAGAGAATTAGAAAATGATCTAACCATGCTATTGTGTCAATGCGATCCCACGAGAGGGAAGGGTCAGATGCCTTAGCTCTCCTGAAACTCTTATCATACTCCTTCCATCCCAAATCACCATATTTGTCATGCGCCGCAGTGATCCTGCTTTGATAACACGCCATCTCTGCCTGCATATTAGGGAAGCGTTCAGCCATTACTGCCATAAAGATTGAAAAAACCCTGATCCAGTTATTCAAACTCATCAATCCTGAACTTCTGTAACTCACTTGCCCATTCTCTTGGCAGCATCCAGTCTTTCTTTTTCTTAGCTTCCTCCCTTTCAGTCTCATCAAGCAGCAATGAGAACAAACTAAAATAACTCCCTGACCATATTTTCTCCTTGACCTCCTTTGTGACATGTCTCGCCACATGCTCCCTTTCTGAGCGAGATTCTCCCACTCCTAACACAGGCAATGTCTGCAGCTTACCTGCTGGGGCTGCCCCCGTCGCTTCCGTCAGCTTCTCCTTTTCTGAGCCGGGCGCTGCTGCTCCTTTTGTGGGTTCCACTGGGGACGGGCCACCTGCTGGAATGGCTGGGGGAGGTGTCCCCGGCCCCTCCAGTGGCTTATCCCCCGGCGTCCCATTGAACCGGGCTACTATCCGTTTTGCCTCTGCAAGTACATCCTCCCCGAAGCCCGTGGCCCCTACAGCTGGTGACAAAATCCCTACCTTTCCTAACCAAGGCAAGACCACCGCTAGCTGGGCGGCTAGATCCTGAGGGACAGGGTTACCTCCCGCAGGAATCACTGGAATTTGGGGGCCATCACCTAACGGAGCCCCCCCCACAGGAACCAGGGGGGGGGGGGGGTTTGAGGGCCAGGGTCACCAGGCATCGGTAGGTCACCCCCCCCCCCCTGGGCACTGGCTCCTCTCCCTGGGCTGCGGGACCGGCGCAGGCGGCACCGGTGTGACCGGTTCATTTGGCTCCCCCTTTTGGATCTAATCCGTTTGGGGAGAGGGGGAAATGCTGCCCTGGGTGGCACCATGCTGCGCCTAGCCCTCTCCTCTGGCCCTTCCTGCCCCTCCACTTTTTCCCCAGAGGTCAGCCAGGCCCTGCCCCAATTAGTCAACCTTCTTCATCATGGCTTCCATGAGTTTCTCCATACGGGAGCGCTGGTCGCCCCTTTTTGCCTTACCGGCCATTGCAAACCCACTCACAGTAAGCACTCTACCTTCAAATCTCAAAACAGATGTCTTTGAGCCCACAAAAGAGAAAACAATACATATCACATCTTTATACAGTACTTATTTGAACCTGTGAATAAAACCAATACAACTTCCTTCAACCCTCAAGACTCCTTAGCTTTAGGGGATGGTGGGTGGGGAAAACCGATTAACAGCCTCCTCGCGAGGCTGGTGTGGGAAGCTGGAGGAGCGGGTGGCAACAGAGGCCGACTCCCCCGCTCCCCAGCCTTTTAACCCTTCCTTGGGCCAAGCCGGTTCTGACCGGCTTGGCCCTTGCACAAGGCGTGACCCGGAAGTGATTACAATCACTTCCGGGTCACCCCTTGACCCATTGCTGGCGAGGCGGGCCCGTCGCGTCACTCCTGACGCGACAGGGCCCGCCTTTCTGGTCATTCGGGGCCGGCACGACCGCCATACTTTCGGCGTGGCCGATGCCGGCCCCGCCTTGCTCTTTTCCGAGGAGTTCATGCTCCGCTTGACAGGACAATGCTCAAAACGCCTCCAGGGTGCGGACAGAAAGGACTGCCGGCCTGTGAAATCACAAGGGACGAGAGACAGTGAGGACTGATATGAAGATGGAAAGGACAGGGAGTAGTCCTTAAGTTGTGCGTTGCCTGCCTGCAGTAACTGGGAGGAAGCCATGCAGTGGTTCATACGGGTTGTACGAAAGAAGACTGATGAAAAGGACTGGCAAGGATTTCATGTTATGTCCAGAAGTCAATGATTTGTGCCATCTCCAAGGGGAAAAAATAATTTAATGTTTTTAAATGTGTTCGGTTTCATGCTGATTGGGTTGGTTCACCCTTCTTGGAAATGCATCGTCTTAGGGCTGTGATATTTCTAACGCATACCGTAGATCCAATTCTTCATGTGATGCAGGATGCTTTTGGGGAAACTGCAATCGTTCAAGCATTTGGTTCGCATGATTCACTCTTGAAAGGCAGGATGGGAAGGAAAGGCAGTATGCCCCTGCAGACTGTGTTGCAAGCATAGTTTAGATGACGTTGTGATTTTTGCGGTTTTTTTGCGGTTGATGAATTGTAACTTGCATTTAGGAAGCATGTGTTATTTGCCACTTTCAGTTTGTAAAGCGGCGTGGAAAAAGGTACTGTACCCTCCTGCAGCTGTGGTGCCAACATACACGAGCCCGATTGACAGAATCAGGAAGCAGAGCTTAATATCCTTCTGCATAGCGCTATAGAGGTAACTCAGGTTATGGTGTGCGAATAGGGGAAGAAGACCAAGTAACCTTGTGCAATGTGTGATCTTGTGCCGGGTGGGGGGGGGGGAAGAGCAGAGGCCTGATTCTGCAGTTGTGAACAGGGGAAAAGAGCAGTACTCTATTCAGTGGTGTGTACTGTTGTGTTGCGAATGTGAGGAAGAGCAGTAGACCGTCAAGAGGAAGTTTGTTTGGAAAAATGTAGGACTAGCTGCTAGTCACGTGTTCTGCCTGGATGTGTTCTGGGACCAGTTGTCACTAGCTGCAAATACAAACATTTGACAGGTTCGTGGTCCTTGAGGCAGAGTACACTGGTCTGGTCTTGTTTGGGAGTCATTATTGCGTATAGATGAGAGGATCTGTCGGGCCAATGTTCTGGACTCCAGAGGGCAAACTTGTAGGGTGTAGTATCCGAACACTTTTTTACCCTGTCATCTTGGGACATTGGTTGGATGTGGTGACGTGGACTGGGGTTGGAGGACTGCACTGTGAAAGTTGTTTTTGCAGTAGTTTGTCTGCCCGTACTGGAGGCAGTAAGCACTGTGTACGGAAGATTTTGTCTAATGTACATGCAGCATCCAGGGTAATGGTGCCGAGTGCAGTTTTAGGTGCTTTCTTGCATGTAGCACCTGGTTATGGTGGTTTGGCCAGCTACTGTGACTAAGAGTTAAATGTAGTGAAGTGCTCGGATGCATTTCCGTTTGTGGGAGAGTGTCGTCATTGTGGGCATGCACGTGTTGCTTGTGAAAGTGGTGGGAGTTTAACTTGCTGTTTTTGAATGTTTGTTGCATCTTGTAGCGTGTTCCCCAACCCCGGAGCATGCAGACAGATCACACCACACACGGGAGCTGCAGTTAAACATATCTGTATTCTCCAACATCTGTTCACACTCTGCCCCCCAGAACCACACCCTAACACCTCCTCCGCATAGCACATAGTTCCTTTTCAGAGACCGCCCAGATCCACAAGAGTCCTAGTGCACAATGGCATCAATGTACTACATCTCCCCCTTTGTTAAATAAAAACTGGCAGGCATCATTTGAAATCACATCTCAATCAGTCTGCGAGGAGCTTGCACTTGTCTGCCGGCTCGCGTGATCCGAGGTGATCAAGGCTCACCCTCATAAGGCAACAACGGCATAGGCTCAGGCCCCAGAGCTGGACCTGCGAATGTGGTCGCATTCGCCGTAGTTTCAGGAGCTGGCGAGTGTCAAGAAAGGTGTTTAAAGTGTGATGTGTCCCAAATAATGGACTTTCCAGGATGATGTGCTGTCATCATGTGTCCCTTGCACACCACTACCTGTAGTGGGTCAGCGGCGAAAGGAGTGTTGTTCGTTCATTTCTGTCTTTGTTTTACCAATATCCAGTCTCCATTGTCAAAGACTGTTTCCTGGGCATGGCGGCACTGATCAGCATATGCTTTAATTTTACTCTTACAAGTAGTGTCTGTGGCACAACGTTTATCAGCATCCACTGATCAATCTTGTGTCCATTGAGGTAGTTTTGTTCTGATGGATATCCCAAATAATAAGGTAGTTGGGATTTCATCCGTTGTGGAGTGAGGAGTTTATCGATAAGCCCATAGGGTATGGCACATAGCTGGCTCAACTCTATTCCTTCCATGGACCTTTTTGAGGGTGCCCATAAATCTTTTCACTTTCCCACTGGATTTGGGCCAGAGGGGTGTACTCTTTTGGTGTTTGACGTTGAGTTGTGCAAGAAACTCTTTGAACTCCTTGCTGTTGAACAGAGGGCAGTTATCAGATTTGAGGATCTCGGGAATACCCTAAGTTGCAAAGAGGTCATCAAGCAGTTCTATGTCTTTATTGCGAGTTGTTGAGGACAGTGTTTCCACCAAAGGAAAATGTGAATATTCATCATTGACTACCATGAGGTGTGTCCATCTCCTAATGGTCCGAAGAAGTCAATGGCGATTCTCTCCCAGCTATGGGCAGGAAGGTCAGACAGTCAACTGCAGATGTGGAATGCTTTCAGCTCCTTTCTACTCGCTCCTCTAGGCAAGGGAACCACACTCTGTTTCTCAAGTCTCTTTTGGTTGCTACAAAGCCACGATGTCCTTCATGGGCCAAATTGATGACCAGTTGCCTCAGTCTCTCAGGTCTGACGATTCTCGAACCTCTCAGTATTATGCCTTCTTGTGCGACTGCTAGGTCATCCTGTATGTTTTTGAACGTTTGGAATTCAGTATCATCAGCCAAAGGCTGTGCACGTCGTCTTCATGATTGGGTTCCAATTAGTTCTTTAACAATAGTCCGGTCTTGGTCTGTGTTGGTGGCAGCAATGATTTGGTCCACATGCAGAGCAGCTGGTGTGCTGGACTTCACAATAAAATTGAGATATTTCTCAGCTGTCCTGGATGTCGAGCTAGAACGATGGAGCGGCACTCATGAAAAGTAATAGGCTGGGCTCCGATTCTTCCCAGGTTTGTGGACAATCTCATAGTTGTACTCTTGCAGCCTCAACCCCCACCTTTCGATGTGAGGATGCATCCTAACCTTTGGGTTCCCAAAAATTGTGAGCAGTGTCTGGTGGTCCGTGATTACAGTAAATAGTTTCCCATAAAGGAATACATGAAAATGTTTGCAGGCCCACACCAAAGCCAGACTCTCCTTCTACGGCAGAGAATAGGCACGTTCTGTTTCAGACAGGCTTCGACTGGCATAGACCACAATGTTTCTCTGTGCATTTGAATGGCCATTGTGTTGAGCAAGGATTGCCCTCAGCCCCACCGGGCTCACATCTACTGTGACTTCGGTATGCAGCTTGGGGTCGAAGTAGGCCATTTCAGTTTCGTTCTCAATTGCATGTCTGATCCATAAGAATCCAAAAATCAGCAGTGTATTGCGGCGTCACATCGCCGAGTGCAGGTTTGTCAGGTCACGGTTTGTAATGTGCTCCTCTGGAAAATAATTGTTCTCATGTACATTGACTGGGAAACTATGAACCATGAGTATATCGTGAAAGCCTATCACAAAATCTCAAGGCGGGAATCATACCAATCAAAGAAATGCCACGAGTATACAAGGCCTGCCTATGTAACCCTGTGCTCGCGTGGTGAGCCTGCACTCTGCGATGTGACACCGCAATACACTGCTGATTTTTAGATTCTTATGGATCTCTCCCTACGGTTTTCATATTAAGTAATTTTTCTCACAAATGTTCATGGTTTCAAGCAAACAATGTATTGTCCTGATGAGGATCCCGAGATTTGGGTGGATCGAAATGTCGACCTAATCACTCTGACCCTTCTGACTATATGTAATTGATAAGTGGGTGCAGTAATGCTGTGTTCTCTAGAGCTGTGACTAAGTTTATATGTTTTTTGACACTCTTCCTTTTTTGCCTGTGTGTGCATCTTACCTGCACAAGTGCGCCCCGTGTTAATAAAATAACGTTTTCAAAACTGATTGAACGTTCCCTGGGTTACATCGATATTTCCAGTGCATTGTGTAATTGCCCGATTTCCGCTAAGGAACTCCTTGTTCCTTACAACATAATACTACCCTTGGTCCCTTGACATTCTTGGGACTCCCCTGTGTTTTCAAAACAAGTCTCTCAACGGCACTGTGTCTAAATTACAAATGTATCTTGAGCACTACCTTGCCATGCCTAGAAAGGATCACTGTAAGGTGACATCTGGAGGGGGGGGGGGAATAATTGGCACAGTTGAGTAAGGACTTTATGTTCTTTCTGGGTTCTTCCAAAGACCAGTATGTCATTCCTGTAATTGAAAACAGGTGCCACAGGTTGAATTAGTGTATGTATAACATCCTGAAATATTTCAGCAGCCAACACTTCAAAACTCAGTCTCTTATATCTGAACAAACCAACATGAGTGGGAAAAGTGGTAATATATCTGTAGTTCTCTTCTCATTCAAGTTGGTAGAATCCTTTGTTTAGGTAAAGACGGGAAAAGACTTTAGCTCCGTTCAGTTGCATGATTATGTCCACTATGTGAAGCCCAGTCTGTAAAGTGAAAAATCTTGCGGTCATGTTCGACAACCAGTTTTGTTTCTCTGAACAGATCAACCACATTTCATCTTCGTGCTTTTATCTTCTAAAGATAATAAAAAATATTTTTACATTCATTCCATTTGATATGCAAAAAACAGTAATAGTTGATTTGATTTTGTCCAAGATAGACTATTGCAATGCTCTCTATCTAGGAATAGACAAATGACTTCAATCAAAGCTTCAGTCTCTGCAGAACACAGCAACTCGGTTGTATTAAAAATCCTCAAATTCAGCCCCATATCTAACAGCATTAAGGCACTTTATTGGTTGCCCATTCAAGACAGGGTCAAATTCAAGGCATTGTGCACAAGACATTGCACGGACTCGAACCCCAGGGTTTCCACAAAATATTTGTTTGGTATGTTACTCGATGCGATCGAAGATCTTCCAATCCTTGGTTGGTGGTCATCCTTGGGGTGAGGAAAGCCAAGTGGGGTGGTAGAAGTCTCTCCTACTTGGCGGGCAAACTATGGAATTCCTTGCCTTCCTCCATTAGGTCTCTATCGAATAGGTTCTGTTTTAGAAAATCTCTCAAGATCTGGTTCTTTGTCCCCAGGGCCAAGTAAATCTTTTCATTTCCTAGATCAGCAGCAACATTGTTTTAGCGCTAAGACACCTCAGCATTAGCGTGCTTTAGAAATACTTTAATTAAGACCAAGGCATCTCTCCCTCTCGATGGCTGTTTGGCTGACGCATGTCAACACAAATGCGCACTACTGTCCTCTTTTGGTACAACTACTATGGGCGACACCCATGGTGTGGGGCCTGAGTAAAGCTCAATGATGTCATGTTTCAAAAGTGCTGCCAACTTTCGCCACAGCTTCTTGCAGATGAAAAGCAACTCTGCGGTGCCGCTGGGCAACCAATTATGTCTTTGTTGATATGAAGTCGTACTTTCATTGTCTTTGGTTTTTCCAAACCAGGAAACAATGATGGGAAATGGCTTATAATTTCAGACTGAGCACGGAGGTTGTAGTTGAGAGCTATGAACCCAATATCAGCCGCTGTGGCAAAACTGAGCAGACATGCACTTGAGGAGGATCCTTGTAGGACACAGATGGTGGCTCGTATCTACGTCATTTTGTGCTGCATTGCCGCTGTGAAGGACCATGGCTCCTTAGCGGTTTAGAAGCTGCCCATGTGTATACCTTCGCATGTCTGAAGGAGTGACAAGGCACAGGCAAGAGATTGTTGAACTTTCCCACTGGCATGATATTGATTGACGCTCCACTGTTGGTAATATAGGATATGGGGTGACAGTTTACCTTAAACGTAATTCTAGGACAGTGTCCAGACGAATTTCAGCGCTCTGTTCAGCGAGTTGTTTTTGAACTGTGGTTTTCTTCACAGGCAGCTAACCCCACATGAGCATGCCGTCGTTTGGTAGACATTAGCACGCACTCATCTTCTTCGCTGGTGCTCGATAGCAACATTGAGGAACCTTTGTATGATCAACTCGATAATCGATTTTGCTTGGTCTCCACTTGTAGCTGATATTGCTTTTTTGGTTTGGTGAGTGCGGCGAATACGCTTTTGTACGTTCTTGCGTCCAACTTTTCTCTCCGACGTGATTTTTCCTTAGCTCGACAAACAGTTATGAAGTGGTTTTCTTTCCCACAACCCTTACAGATTTGTCCTAGAGCTGGACATTTGCCTTCATGGGGAAAACGAAAATCCACATCGGAAGCATAGCTTTATTTTCTTCGTCGTGGTCAACTCCCGTGCATTTGTTGTGTGCCTGTGTTTTTTTTTCTATGGTCAACGCTGATTTACTGTGCACTGTTCCCACTTCCATGTCAGCAGCCTGTCGTTCTGCTCGTTCCTCTGCTCTAGCAGCCATTAGCATATTCTCCAGACTGAGTGTCTCTCTCAACATGCGCCTTCTGAAAGAGTCTGAAAGGCAGCCATCGATGATTCCGAGGCACATGGCTTCCTCATCCGTAAAGTCCTGGAACTTGCAATGTTTGATAAGTGCGCCAAGTCTTTCAACAAACTCATCCATGGTTACACCAGTTTGTGGTTGTGCTTTGCTGAAGATATACTTTTCATAAATCAACATTTGGCATTGGATTGAACTTGGCTCCCAACGCTTCTTTCACCTTTTGGTACAACGTTGTATCAGTCTGCAAGATTTTCTTTAGTGCTTCTTTCACTCCATCACCTGCAAGGTTTTACAAATATCTAATGACTTTATCTTCCTCCTTTAGTGCATCAATAAAGTCAAAGGTTTCAATCCACGCCGTCCATCTAACACTGATGTTCTGTTTCTTGGATGTGTCGAACGGCAGTGATGGCTTTAAGAACACAGCTGCATTGTATTTCGCGCTCCCTTCTGCTGCTATTTTGCTACCGTGTGTCGTTCAGCTAATTTCGCTGTGCAGGGCAACTCAGACAACTTCTGCAAGCATTGGGCGTGCACAGAAGCATGTGTCGCGGTATACTTTCATCGCCCCAGAGTGCGACTTTGCTCTCTTTTCTTGTACCTTGTTGGTGTTATGGTTATTTTCTTGCTTTGTCTGAATAGTTGCTTTATGCGTGGGGCACAGTGCAGCATCTCTGCCATCAACCTCACCAGCGGCATTGGCGGTAGTTCCAAATACGCTCCTCTGCAGGGCCTTCGATTGTTTTTGTGGTCGTGTATTGGCTGGAGCAGGTCTTTGACTCCATGTGTGCCTGTCGCAAACTGCTTTGCATCGATACTGGGCACACGCGAGCAGATTGCCGTACCGTTGCAAATTCTCAGGTAGAGACTGGCACGTAATCCCCTACTCGTCACCACTTGTAGCGTCTTCCCCGGAGCATGCAGTTAAACATTTCATATTCTCCAACGTCAGGGGTGTGGAATTCCTATAGACGTCCAGGACACATTGTTTGGGGTCAAGGACAAAAAGTTTTGATGTTTATTTTGTCCTTGGGACAAGTAGGCCCAACCCCAGGCAGCACAAACCCTTTGGCTGTCAAATTACAGTACCACATTATAGATCATGGAAGGGCATTGTCTGCAGTGTAGTATTTGTGTTCATATGTTAATGCTGTTCAAAGTTGTATTTATGGTTCATTCATAGAAAGCCTTTATTATTAGGGTGAATGCTCTAAAGAAATGTAAGTTCAGACTGAACTGCTAACAGTGGTTCCAGTATAAAAAAAAAATGCACACGTTTCCAAAGTTTAACAATATGAGGCTACGTATAATACACCCAGAATGCTCTCTGATTGTATGCAAAATCCTGAAAGCAAGATTGATGATTCTTTGCTTTCAAAATAAAACTTCATAAAAGAATGCAACTGGGAAATAACGTTTTCCCAAACTTCTGTGAAAGTTTAGGTACCGTTTCTTTGAAGCATCATTTAGTAAAATGTTTTGATGCATGCTAGTTATTCCCAAAAATATTCATAATGGAAAGTCAGTGTAACCAGTTTCAACAAAAGTATAGGAAACATGAAAATAAACAAGCACTGGCAAAGCCAGTGGGGTATGAAATTGGTGGTCAGCCTTTTGGTTTTGTCAATGCAAGTCTTATTTTGGCATGGTTTTTGTAAAACTTTGTGGTGGACCTGGCTTGGCAGTTCGGGCTGGACTGTTCCCATGAGGCACAGGGTCAAGACTGATTTGCATATGGCTGGGTTCAAACTGGAATGGCATGGTGAGCAAAAACACGATGGATTTAGGCCCAGATCTCTGTACTGGGGTGAATGTATGACATTGTTCTGCATTCTGTCCATCAACTGTTGTTTTTGCATTTGTCACCCTGAGTGGGACGGATATGCCCAGACGTGGGTCCCGTGCTCTCCATGCCACTGGAATCAAGCTATCCTGGCTGCAGAGGGGTGAAATCCCGAAACCGGTCCTAGGATGCTTGTTTCCAGTCCAGGGAGGACCTGGCTTGGCAGTTCGGGCTGGACTGTTCCCATGAGGCACAGGGTCAAGACTGATTTGCACATGGCTGGGTTCAAACTGGAATGGCATGGTGAGCAAAAACACGATGGATTTAGGCCCAGATCTCTGTACTGGGGTGAATGTATGACATTGTTCTGCATTCTGTCCATCAACTGTTGTTTTTGTAAGCTGCGGGCCCATCATTATATCAAACATTGGCAAAAGCAAAAATATGGTCTCAAAACCACCCACTGCCACAGTAGTTCCTGGTACTAGAAAAAAGTACTTTGCGTTCCAATGTGCTCCTTGTGAAAGAGCAGACTGCTGCCACTCACAGAGAAGCCAGCCTGTTGACAGAGACATAGAATTTTAATAAAAACAAAAAGGTCTTGGTTAACGCCAGACCTAATTAGGGGCCCAATTCTTAAAGAAACTCACAAAAGTGCACCCATGGTTTATTGTCCTTGCATTAGTGCAAATTTACGGCTTTCATGAATTCACAAGAATTTACAGAAGTAGGTCAGGAAACCATACACCTAGAAAATATTTGTGAATTGCATTTTAGCACAAGCAAATATGCATGTGTAAATTTGGTCAGGCGAAAATCTGTTGAGCGGTAACAAGTTCACATTCCCACCAACCACTTTTTTTCCCTCCAGCCCTGGAAGAAGTTTTACTTCTGCCCTTGCCAGGAGCAAATTTCCAACCTCTCTTTATATGGGAAAATTTTAGAGACAAGCTAAAGAAACCCCATAAAACATGCAAGTTAGGAGGTTTGCACAGACTCAAAAGGGCATGCCAACTATGGGGAACTATTGCATACTGCTACCTCCAGAGCCAGTATGTAGATCTCCAAAAGGTGACAAAATAAAGGAATTGCTAGCATTCAAACCCTACTATGGTATGAGTTCTGACATAATCAAAGAGGCTATTATCAGAGCTCCTATATAATGAGATTGCTGCCATAATATGTCATGGCACTACATTACACCAAAGGGACAAGTGGATTTCGTTACAGGACAAGTAGATTTATGAAGCAACCTGTCCCATGCACAAGTAGATATTTTATTAAATTCCACACCCCTGAACATCCATTCACGTTCTGCTCATTACTTCATACTTCCCAGAACCACACCCTAACACCTCCCACGCTTATCATGTAGTTCCCGTTCAGAGTACGCCTAGAACCACGGTGGTCCTAGTGCGCAATGGCATCAATATACTACACATCTGACATCTGTCCTGTGTATAAGGAAAGGGGACAATGCAAAGACTGGGTTGACATGTATGTAAAAAAGGGAATGAGGCAGTGAAATGATACATCTGTGTATGCATGGATTGAATGAGCATGCTGTGAAGTGTGGTGCTGTGCAAATGTGATAATGCATGTAGTGTGTTGGTCTATTTGTTGGGTGAAGCCTGGCAGTTGAGTATGGCTAAAGGGAGGATGGAAAGCTAACAGGATATGGCTGTAAAAAAAGGGCCTATCTTGCAATAAGCAACTTGCCTCTGCCTAAGTGGCTCCTGTTTTGTCTGTACTGAAGACCATGCCCTCCAACTACAACACAAATGCTGGAGCAGAAGATCTAGACCAGCCATTATTCCCCTTTTACACCGCACTGTATTCTCCAGACACTCCAATGTTTATTATGGGAGAAATGCGGTTTGACAGATTCTGCAGCTCTGTTGTCTCAGATTTCTTGTCAGTGCGAAATGATTTTCTGGAGGGGAAGAAGTACGTTTGGGGGTGGGGTAACTAACTTTTAACTAGCTTTATTCCATGGACAGAGGATCACTGATTATTCATTTCTCGTCAAAAGATCACCTCGATGGAGGGAAGGACATGAGGAGTGGAAGATTATAGAAGGTGGACGAAGGTCAAGCAAGAGTAAATGTCTAGTTGTTAGTGCAGTGTCAGCAAGATGGAAACTAAATGGTGCAAAACTGTAGTAGTTCCAATAGCAGGTGAGAGGGCACAAGTCCTAGTGGCCACACTGTCGATTATGAGAGCACAAGACCAGAGTTCTGATCTTGGGATCCTTCCAATCGAGGATGAATCACTATCACGGTGCATTATTTTCTAATATACCGTACATGTTAAAGCTAGAGCCATGCCTCAGCCCTATGATGATGCAATTTATGAAAGTTTACATTTGCATTTATAAACCCCTACTTTCTTGCAACGGAAATGTCAATATACTGCAGCAGCTGGGCTTGTGTGCCTTTAACAAGTCATCAGTTCCGGTGCTTGCGCTAACAATTATACTTTGGACAGGTAGAATTTCTCCAGCCAAACACTCCTTGAACACCACCATGCTGGCCAATGAGAATGCCAGAACCGGAAGCGGTGCCTAGTGTCCGAAAGCATCTTAGGACCATACACATGGTAGAAACACTTACAAATCCAGGTAACACAATATAACACAAGTAAGGCACTTTCCCCGTGTGGGTTTGCCAAGACATATACAATGAAGACAAGATATTTAAAGGCTTTATATCTGGGAAGGGGGTTGGACCTTCCAACTCCTCCTGAAAACCTCCCCTCGCAAGTAGGCCATTTAACTGGCTGGTTCTACACCAGAGTTAGGTAGGCTCTTCTTCAGTGAAGGCGGTCCGATAGCGTAAACTGCCCTGTGGTGCATGAGTCCACTTACTGGAACTATGGGAATCATAAGCAGAACTGCAGCTAAACGCATCAAATCAATGGGGCTGAAAAAGGAGGGCAATTCTCATATTTTCTGGGCAATTCTCATAGCTCCTTCAGAAAGCAGTCTCCTTGAAGGTGTCTACATTAAGACCCATCCAGTTGGACTGAAGATCAGCAGGTGGGCGAGGAACCTGGAGACCATGTCTGGCTACCCTCACAGTGAGATCACTACGTTACCAAGGATCTCGGAATGAGCTTAAACCTCACACAAACACCGGTGAATGTTCATATGTGGCCATGAATAGGTACTCTGCAAGAGATTTCCTTAGGCGCTTCGGGTCACTTATAATTCAGTTAATTTCCAACCTATCTCTCTATATGGAAAATGTTTAGAGACAAGCTAAGGAAAACCAATAAAACAAGCAAGTTCGTAGGTTTGCACAGACTCAAAAGGGCATGCCAACTATGGGGAACTATTGCATACCGCTACCTCCAGAGCCAGTATGTAGATCTCCAAAAAGGTGACAAAATAAAGGAATTGCTAGCATTCAAACCCTACTATGGTATGAGTTCTGACATAATCAGAGAGGCTATTATCAGAGCTCCTATTCAAGAGCCTAGGCAACTCTACAATGCGCATCTTCACCCGCCCTCCTATCTGGGAGGGCACGAATGGGTGAAGGTATGGTTGGTATATGGGTGTTCTCATTGAGAGGTCGGGAGGATGGCACAGGCTGAAATTCAATTGCACAGTTTTGAGGGGGCTACATGGAAGCAGTCTGAATGTCAGGCACAGAACGTTGAAGCCTAAGATATATATCAATAGTCAACAAAGTTAATTGCCGATCAGCATTGAAGCATGCCTCCGACATCGCAGCATTCATCCTGAGCCAAGAAATCGACATGGCAATCTTAACCGAATCATGGCTCAACGAAGCATCATCGCCCTGCCTGGATTTATTGGTTCCTCCAAACTACAACATTGTAAGGCTCGACAGGCAAATAAAAAAAGGGGGAGGTATTGCTTGCATCTACCACTCCGACCTCTCCATTATCGAACTTTGCTCTGATCCTCTCGACTCCTGCGAATATCTTGCACTCTCCATAAGTAACGACTCTAACCAATTGTGCAAACTGCACACCTTCTACCACCCTCCGGGTTAGACTGACCCATTCATCGATCACCTCATGGAAATCATTACAGCAAATACCTCCCCCCACTCCAATGATATATTCCTAGGAGTCTTTAATCTTCACTGGAACGACCTTAATGACCCTCAAGTCAACATCCTTAAAGATTTCCTAGCTGACCAATCACTTACTGAAGCCTGCTTTCTACCAACCCACACAAAAGGCTCCACGCTAGATGGGATCATCTCAAAGGCAATGGCGGTCGGGCTAACCTCAATTGCTCCTTGCGACGGGTCAGAACACAACGCTATTACCTTCCTAATACCGGGCGTACATAAGAAAAGATCAGCGCAACCAGTGAAACCGAAACTCTGTCTCAGGGACACTAAAAGCCTAGACTTTGAGAAGCTGGCAGCATGATGCAAGAAGGATCTCCTCCCTCCCCCCAAACTATCAAATGTTAGCAAACTTACTGAGCACTACAACTCAACAATATCTGATATAATTGACTCTCTAGCCCAGTTATAACTACAAATAATTCAGGTTGAAGACAAAAATCCCTGGTTCAACGGTTCCCTAAATAATGAAAGGAAAAAGCTTTGGCTATCAGAAAGGAATTGGGGACAACACCCCTCAGCTTCCCAACTAAACCTTCTCAGAAAGACCAGAAATGCCTACAACAAGAGCATCCTCAAATCAAAAAAGAATTCTTTAGATTGGAACTGGAGAATGCTAAGAACAGACCTTGTAAGCTCTTTGAAATGGTAAAACATCAATCAAACGAACTGGCAAAAACCTCTAAAGAAGCAACAAAATCCCTAATAACCTGTGACGAGTTCTCCTCCTTCTTTACAGTCAAAATCAACTCTTTGTGAAACGAGCTGAATTCCGCCGCTAGCATCCGCTATTCTCTCTCAGCGACACAGCTCTCTTCACATTTCCACCAGGCAGTACCCAAAAACCAAGCGCACTGGACTACTTTTAAGTTATATGATGACCATACGATCTCTAAAATTCTATCCTCCATAAAACCAAACAACCACTTCAATGACCTGCTCCCCTCAAACTGCTTGGCCGCAACCAACCAATCATACCCATCTGGACTACAATAATCAACGCCTCCCTAACGCAAGGGTCCATACCGGACTCTCTAAAAGCAGTTCAAGTCATCCCCATCCTATAAAAACCCACGCTGAATCCTGCTGAACCGGACAGTTTCAGACCAATATCTAATATTCATCTACTAGCAAAAGTTCTTGAGAAATGTGTGCAACAGCTGAGCCAACATCACCAATTTCAACCTGCTAGACGAATGCCAATCTGGTTTCAGGCCAGATCACAGTACTGAAACTACTATTCTCCATATTGTAAATGACGCCCCTCAAGCTCTAGACCAAGGCAAAACGTGTCTCTTAATTCTTTTGGACCCATCATCAGCGTTCGACACAGTTAACCACAAAAAGTTACTAGAACGGCTTGAAAATAGGATGGGAGTAGGGGGAGCCATTCTCGAATGGTTTAGATCCTTCCTACGGATCCACTCCCAGAGATTCTTAGTCAATCAAAATCTATCCTCTCCTTCTCCGATAACGATCAGAGTCCCCTAAGTTTCAACTCTCTCCCCAACCCTTTTTAACGTCCATCTGGAACCGTTAGCTGAAATACTGCGCATCGTCGACATCTCTTTCCACATGTAGGCTGATGACACACAGATCTACATCAAAATCTCATCCCTAGAGGAGATCAAATCAATGAACAAGGCTCTAAAGCGGACTGTACAATGGCTCGCCAGCAACCAGCTCAAACTAAATGTGCAAAAGACTGAATTCTTACTAAATTCCACCGATATACTGGAATGGACCAACTCTATCACCGTGCTGAACTGCACCCCAACCATAGTGGACTCAGCCAAATCACTTGGAATCACACTGGACACCAACCTGAACATGCAATCCCACATCAACTCACTGGTCAAAAATACCAGGTTTCACCTGAGCTACCTGAGAAAACAAACCATTCCTAGATACATCGGACCTAAAAATGGCAGTAGAGGCATTAGTTATCTCTAGGATCGAATACGGCTGCTCAACCCTCTCTGGCCTACTCAAGATCTCAACGGCCCCCCTAAAAGCTTGTCCCAACGCAGCCGCTAAACTCTTAACAGGCTCAAAAAAATTCGGCCACTTCTCACTGCACCTGAAGGCGCTGAACTGGCTTCCATATGAAGCCAGAATCCAACTCAAATTGGCCTGTATCACACACAAAGGGGTACACTCTAATTCTCCTGCGTATCTTGCCCAGAAAATCGTGGTATCTAGAGTAGGCAGGAACTCCCGGTCTGCCAGGGACTTTGTGCTGAAACCACCCCTCTTCCTTAAGAAGAAAACATACAACAGAGCTTTCTCTGGGGCCGCTCCTAGAATCTGGAACTCATTGCCGCCTAATATCAGAAGAATACCTTCTTTGTCAAGATTCAAAAAGGAAGCTAAGACTTTCCTAATGGGCAAATTCCTCCCAAAAACACTCAGTACATATACAGTTCAGCGGTTCACCGATTTGCTTTTGCTCCTTACCTGAACTCTACCTGTGTATGCCGGTCTTGATATCACCGCTGTAACCTTGCGTTCTTGTATCATGGTCGTTAGCTCATCATTTTGCATCATTCGTATTTCACTGTCACTAGATTGGGCAGAGGCTGTGGTTGTTCAGTCCTCCTCTACTCCTGCTAAATTCTGCTTTAACTCCCTTGTGGGTACCCATGATCACCTATTCCTACTCTTTTAAATAGCTCGTTATCTCTGCAAAGTTATCTTGATCACCTGTTCCAAATCTTGTAAATAACTTGTTTCCCCACCCACCCCCCCAAGTGTACGCATGATCGCCTATCCCTACTCTTTGTAATAGCTTGTTATATAGCCTATACCTTATTTTGTAAACAACTTGTTATCCCTGTAAAGTGCTCGGATACCCTAACGGGTCACGTTTGAGCTCTATAAAATGCGAAATAAATAAATACACTGGGACCATTCACAAGACGGGCGTTTCGCAGGAGGCACATACATTTTAGAAGTTTTTTAAAACATTGAATTTAATGGCAATTTCAAGGTCAACATCAGAAAGTTATGGAGTCATGAGTCTTCCTTCAATGGTAGGTTTCGATCCTGCTGCTGCAGGGCTTAGAGCGCAGCGGGTTCCTACTACTACAATGCCTCTGAGCCTGTATTACAGAAAGGACTTTCAGGCAGGCTGCTGGATGGGGCCAAAGTGAAAACGAAAACAAATACATTTTAAATATACCAAATTCTATTTTGGATTTCTGCAAACATTTCGAAATTAAGTTGAAAAGCAGCTGGTTTAAACCTGTGCACACCACCAAGATGTCCTATTTCAGGCACAAGCAGCTTATTCAGTCCTGGTGTAGTCCTCGAGTCTCGTGATTTGTAGTTTTCCTCAGGCATGACATATGGCAATATCAGATCTTTATCATGAGAAGACATGCTTCGCTGGAAACAAACTGGAAAAGACATGCAACCTCGAAAACTGAAAAAGTCCGGACCAAGACTGGCCCTTCGCCGGTACTGCTGGAATTCTAAGAGTCCAAAAACTTTCAGTTTATTAGCACGGATTTCAATCAGGACCCAACTACCTGGCATTTATTTTCAATAGCAATATACGACTTTGAAAGCTGCTTCAAAGTAACAACACACTGACAAGTTCATGTACAGCAGGTTAGGTAGCATTAAGCTACTGGTTGACTAGGGGTTAAGCTGAGAAGAGTCCAGATACAGACCATACACAATTTTGCTAAACTATGCCTTTTATTTGGGAAAGCAACTTGGCACTATGTCCCGGAAACACAGGAACGCTTGACATCATCGAAGGACAAATTTTATTATTTAGGAAAGATGGCCATAAAAAGGAGCCCACTCTTTACTACCCACAAAATGTTGAGAAGTAGATAGTAAAGTTATTAAAACCCCAAGAACAGCTGCTTGGTCTAACAGATGCAACAGTAAAATTAAGGCCCAGAAGACCTTAGCAAAAAACATATCCATGTATATATGCAGATTAGCAGAGTGTAATATGCTATTTATTGCTGCTGGGGTGTGGGGAGGGGCAATGACTCATGAGAGGCAAAGCCTCGAGTCGGTCACGCTTTTCTTCCCCCGTCTCAACTGTAGTAATAAATTGCATATTACACTGTGTATCCGTATATATGGTTTATGCCATGCTATCTTCCATGTGCATACGCTACCAAGTTATAAAAGCAGAACCTGAGCACAGCCTCATTGCATGGTCCCACAACATGAAGCTGTGATGATCTAAAGCATGGGTATTAGCAAACATTTTCCAAAGGGCCAAAAAGTCTTGTCTGAGGTGTGACCGAGAAACACATTGATGGCAGTTGGTAGTGGAGGCGGGGGGGTGAATCACAGGGAGTGAGGTGGGAGTGGGTGGGCGTAGGGGAATCAACACATGTACATCCAGTGGCTGAATTGCACAATGTGAAACCAGAAAACTTGGGATCCACCCTGGCTTTCCCCATTTGACGAAAATTGTGTGATCCAAGGCAATTGTTCCATTTCCCCCTGCCTCCTTTTTCTTCATTATCACATATAAGAGGACCTCGAAATACATGACTTCAGGATGTGTGCTGTACAGAACCTTCTCTTGGGTTTCATTCAATAAACTATAATGTTGTTCATGTATAATAGCAACCCAGGCGAGCCAGAGGGTGAACATAACTGCCTTGCCTCTTAGTTCACTGTTGGCTTGTTGGGGGGGGGGAAAGAGGTGCATGAATGTTTCTAAATTCATGTTTGTAAACTGTCACACACAAAAAAACACTTCATGCACTGATATAACCTGATGTACTAGGGTGAAACGCCTGTGCGTGTTAATGAAATACACGTTTTTGAATGTCAAGGGTACTTTATATTTTTACACGTTTGTTGCAAGACGTTTTAAAAAATGAAAGTGTTCTTGAAGTTAAGAGGGGTGCAGGACACCTCTGTGCTTCTTTTCTTTCACTTCAGTTCGCCTGTATATAAATACTTGCCATTATTTAACATCATTTTGAATGTTAGTTCTCTGTGAGGTTAACAGCAGCTCAGTACGGCTGTCCCCCGGGGGCCGCATGTGAAGGTCAGTCCGCAAGTGGTCCCCGGGCCGTACTTTGAATATCACTGATCTAAAGGATTTAAGGTAGGACAGGTCCAGAAGACTAAGGCAAAAACATGCAGTTTGGCTTTTGCCTTAGTGTAATACAAGCCTGAATGTACGTTTAACACTACACTAACTTCAAATAACATTTATTGGGTTAGGTTTATTTCCACTGCCATGACGTGTATATAGGTCTTGTATTTTTTTATTTTACATAGGAGCACCTTGTGTAGCTTACCTCCTCATGATCTCTCCTGCTGATGCGGGTTTTACATTCTACTCCCAGGCCTCGGTGTAGGTGGTAAGGGCAGTGCATCACAGAGCAAACTGCCTCGCCCTGCCGCCTACATCAATTTAGAGGAACAGAAACAAACTGGTGGCGGTCTCACTAAAACAAGTCATTTCAGATTCAATTTTTCACCAGCACGTATTTATGGGGCAGCTTCGAAAAAGACATCTGCAAGTAACACTAAAAAGGGACCCGAAAAATGGTAGTCAGGAGTGATTGAAGAAACAAGTACTGGCAAAGCCAATAGGTCTCGCCTGAGCAAGAGCTATTGGTTTTGCCAATGTGTTCTAGCCATGTTGTACACCAGCATGGCTGCTGCTCAGCATGGTTAAAAGTGAGTAGCGTGGCGAAGCGTAGAGTGACACGGAGTGGAGTGGCGTGCCAGAGTGGAGTGGCGGAGTGGAGTATAATGGCACAGAGTGGAGTAAAGTAGAGGCGTAGAGTGGAGAGCCGTGGAGTGGCCTAGAGTGAAGTGGCATGTTGTAGAGTGGAGAACGTGGAGTAAAATGTCAGAGTGGAGTAAAGCAGCATGGAATAAAGTGTCACAGAGTGGAGTGGCATAACGTGGAGTGACGTACAGTGAAGTGTTGTGGAGTGTCCCAAAGTGGAGTGACAGAGTGGAATGTCAGAGTGGCATAGACTGGAGTGGACTAGAGTAAAGTGACAGATTGGAGTGACATTGTTGTCAAGTGGCATGGTGTGTCAGAGTGGAGTGGCGTAGAGTGGCAGAGTGGCGTAGAATGAAATGTCAGAGTGGAGTGTTGTAGAGTGAAATGGCGTGGAGTGGCATAGTGGAGTAGAATACAACGGTGTGGAGTAGAGTGAAATGGTATGGAGTAGCGTGTTTTAGAGTGGAATAAAGGGAAGTATGCATGGTGTGGTAGCACCCTGCCATTACAGACAAAACATTTTCAATTGAAGTGACCATTAGAGCGGCACATACAGTTTTACTGATAAAACTATACAGCAGCAGAAACGATAATGTCTGGAAAGGTCACCACCTTGTGTATTGATTTGTTTTGATCGTATTAAAATATTTTTTCCTACCACACTTCAGAATTACAAGTAAAATGTGCTTCACTTGTGCTTTCCTAATACTGATATATTCTGAAATATTAGCAATTGATTTACAGACATTTACATTTTGTTGTGTGCTAGAATAAACCTTTTCTTTCTCACCCCCAGTATCCAGCAAGATTGTCACATAAATCCTCTCACTGTGAAGTCCGAAAAAGAAAAGTAAACACCAACCTCCCAGACAGAGCCTGACATTTGATCCCTGTCTTTGAATGCATAGCAAATGTGACAGATAACATTTAAAGACCTGTTACAGTAAGCGAGCATTCGTGGAAGAATACAAAGAGTGGAGAACAGGCCATACACCACATGAGGGACAAAGGCATGCTTGACAGTCAGAAACAAATAAAGCAAGCAAAAGTAGTTTACAAAGCTAATGGTAAGGAATGGGTGGAATGCATTCCCGTGAAGCTTTCAGAATGTCCCCAAGAAGTCTTTTCACAACCAAACAGCTGTGCTGTCTGGAAGGCTTCGATCTAAAAATGGAGTGTGGTCAAGGAGGTAACAATGAACATCCTAAGCAGCTAAGCATATGTAGTTGAGGTGGACAGGTCCCATGGATCTCAATAGGATGCACAGGAGCAAGAATTTGCTATTGACACAAAGTAACATTCTGCCACTTCCCAGCCCCAAATCATTTAACTATGGCAAGAGGGTCGCCATTCCGGCTTAAAGTAGAAATCTGGCCCCCGCCTGCTGGTGGTGCCTTTGCCTCGCTTTACCCTAGAACCACACCTGAGAGGGATCTTGTGCCCAGTTCATCCCAGAGCTGCAAATAATCCAAAAAGAATGACCTGGTCGTACAAAGAGTCAAACACTCCCAATGTAAAAGGCATCGTTACTACCGTGTAAATCAAGGGTGTCCAATACATATCCAAAAGGACCAAATCCACGTCAGATTTTCAGTAGTATAACGACTACGTAAAAGTGTTTCATTTGGATTCACTCTATGTAAATCGATTATGTGGATATTATGTGTCAGTCCCTCCTGAACCTAGGTTGACAGCCCTGGTGGAAAGATCACACTTAAAGCACAGAGACTACCCTCAGGATGCCACACTTGCAGAAGGACAAAGAAAGGAGAAATGCCACAATAAAACTACCAACACAGTGTTGGTAGTTTTATTGTGGCATTTCTCCTTTCTTTGTCCTTCTGCAAGTGTGGCATCCTGAGGTTAGTCTCATGGTGTTAGCAATTTTAAGAAAAAAACCTGTAAATACTCATATGTATAATCAGGAAGAGAAGGCTGGGCAGCAAGGAGATCAGTTATTGTATAGTAATTGATTCTAAATAGCTCTTACTACACCAACGCTTTGAAGTGCTTTTTCTGTGAGTAACCAGCTACTCAGAGAAACCTAGGAGTTAGAGATTACCCTAACTGTTTAGTGTTTATTGGTTGGTAGTTTCACACGTTGGTTAAGTTAATAGCCTTTACGTTTTCTTTAGGGTGAGACACTTCGTGCATTAAAAATAGAATTAATTACATTTAACTGTAGTTTATGAATTATAGGAGTTATAAGATAAAACAAAGTAACAGTTTTGTGTGAACATGCAAATTAATTGTTGAAGTGAGCAGAGGATTACGATGTGGTTAGAAACTAATGTTCTAGAGCAGCGCTTCCCAAACATTTTATAAACCACAACCCACGTTTTAGTGCAACAAACTTTCGCAACCCACTGCACTATAATAGACATGCGACGGGTGATTTTTTTAATGTAATAAAGCATGGTGTGGTAGCTTTCATTTAAATGGTTAATAAAATTTGCTCAGACATACGGTTTTATAGATAAAACTATTTTGCGCACAAATGATAATGTGTGGAAATCCGGTTTCAGAGAATATTTATTATTTATGCATCACCAAGTAGTGTCTTGATTTGTTCTGATCCTATTAAAATCTTTGTTTCCATCACACTTCAGAATTACACACAAAACAAAAAAGTGCTTCACTTTGCTTTCCTAACTGCTGTATGTGTACCGTTCTTTTAATAGGTATTTACATTTTGTTGTATGTTAGGAAGAAAGGACATCCTCCAGCTTTCCTTTTACACTTCATGTACCCGCACGATTGTCACATAATTGACTTCATTTTTCTTTCTCTGACTGCAAAGTGAGAGGAGTCCAAGCTTTTTTAAATCAGTGTTTATTGGTGTTTGTTCAGCTGCCGAACCCCCAAAGTACACACAAATTGTGTTTTTCCAGTGGTTACGAAACATGTTCCTTTTTTCAAGTGATTGTTAGAACACATTTATTAAAAGACATATTGCAGGGTTTCTGGTGTCTTCCCTCAAGCAATGTGTTCAATGGACGTAGGGTAGACCGTGCTAACTACAGATGTCTGTCTGTTACACTCCCACTGACACTCAGATGCTCACCTGCCCCCTCTCACAGCTCATTACCTCTAACACTCCGTCTCTCGGGACTCTGTCTGGTTTATAGGCTTATTATGTTGTTTAGAAAAGAAAGAAAGAGTTACATTTATATGTTTTTAAGAAACAAAATACAGGACACAGTTGGAAGAGGGGATCATTCAGCTACTTATTAAATATGGTACTGTAGGAGTGGTCACTCCTGTCAACAGCACTGAACCTTGCAGAACTTTTCAAACTTTCATTTGTAGTCCTGTATTCTAAAACACAGGAAACCAGATTTTTTCAGCATGCTCGATACAGCTTTGCAGTACTCTTTGCCTGACTTCATGAAAGTGGGGCTTCTGTTGCGTGGAGATAATAGCTGCTAGGTTTCACATGTTAAGTCAGTTGTAGCTTTTTTACCCACACCACATTGACTTCTGGTTCTTGATATTTTAAGTCCTGGTCAAAGATTTTACCTTCTGATGTAGGTCCTTTAAGTCCCAATACACCACAGGAGTACACTACTAAAGCCCCACAGGAAGGGAGTGACTTAGAGACTCACGAGGTGTCAGGCAGAGGCCAACAACTTGGTCCAGTACAGAGCTACGTGTTAATGGTCAGCAGGGGAGTTGCAGGAAAAGGCCTCTTGTAGGTTATGTTCCTATAGCTTTAACACGAAGTCAGCCAACTGACCCTTGCAGTCCAGATCTTTGTCCTGGGTTCAAGAGGTAGCAGGAACAGTCATTCGGGGCTCCTCTTAGGTCAGATAGGAGGTACAATTCTTTTCTGTTCTTCCGCAGCTAATCCAGCCAGAAATTATCATTTGAATAGGTGTGAAATGTCTCCCAGAAGCAACCAATAGGTGGACCTGAATGGGCAGGGAGGACTCCCCTGAACCTCACAGGATCTGCATGGTGGGAGCCGTGAACATCCTTTTGACATTACAGTCTCAAATTGTGCTTGAGTGTCAAAGACTGCTTGGCAAGTCTGCTGAGTTAACATACAACACTGAGGTGCATTTGAAAAGCAGAAAACAGGATGCCAAGACAATTTATGTGTATCTAATGTCTAGTTGCTGAAGAACCGTGCTTTGTCATACCAGACTTCTGCCTCTGGGTTTTATGTATAACACTGGGCGTAAACTTGAAAGGACAGGGAACAGGATGGCAAAACAATTCTTGTGCATTTGTCTGGTTGCTGATGAACCCTGTTTTTGTTCTACCAGACTTCTGTTTCTGGGTTTATTAGGGTACAGTGGTTGCTTCAAAATGGATTCTGGTTTGATGTGGGAGGACATTAGGGTTACCATAGTACACTCCACCCTCCCCCCCCACCACACACACACAGCCCAAGTTTAGTGTGGCCAGATGCTTTCACCATCTTGAAAATGCCCAAAGTGAGTAGGTTGGGCGCTAGGAACATTTACCCCATTGATTAGTGTGTTCTCAGGAATCATTCTCACCTACAAGTTTGTGCCCCGCATAAATGAGCTACATATGTGGATTGCTCTGGAAAGTGAATCTGCTTTTATCTGTGAGTTTAATGCATTCGTAAAGCATGTCATGCAAACAGCAGCTTATCAGTGAGAGGACTTGAAAACTGCAATCACAAGAACAGTGCTTGAGAAGGATCTAGAACTCCAGTGCGAGGTTAATTCTCCGAGCTGCTACAGTGGATGCAATACTAACACATTGCAAAAGATCAGAAAAGGTGTGCAACGGTCTTGAAATGGTTACTTTTGGTCTTGTCTTCGGCATCTGACCTTTAATAGAAACATTTACATACCACAGAATAACTACAGTAAAGTAGGCGAGCAGTGTCCAGAAGGAGTGGCGCTACAGAAAGTATTGAACTACCACAAGGGGGAATATTTAAGATCAATAAAACAAAGATATTAAAATAATTTCTGGTAAATTAAAAGTAGCATCCTCGAGCAGAAGCAGAGAACAAAATTAATAACAGAATTAAACAAGCACTGGCAAAGTCAATAGGTGTGCCTTGGGAAGCCTGAAATGTTTCAGTAAAAGTGCTGCCATCTAAAAGTGGCACGAATTTGCATGCAATAACAAATGCATAATAAAAAATTCAAATGAAAGCAGAAATTGAAGCAAAGATTGGATCACCACGTTTTAGGTGGTTAAGCATGTGCGCAAACAAAAAACTACCTTAGTGCCAATGGCTGAAACGAGCTGGCCCATTGCCCTAAACTGTGTGATGTAACGGGCGGACCCAAAATGTGAACGACAACATTCCAATGGATGAAGAGGGCTGACTGAAAGCCCCTATATGTAAAAAAAATAAAAAATTATATATAACAGTCTTATGGCCCTTGGAGGAATATCTGAAAGAAGCTTACAGCCAGCTCAAAGACAAAGACGGTTATAGAAAAAGTACCACTCTGAAATTTAAACAGACACAGGAGCAATTTTTCTCGCAACTTCTTGCATGGAAGAACATGGGTCTAATAAGCTGGGATGAATACAAGTATTTGAAGAAAGAACACCCGACTATTCCTGTTATATACTTTGGCCCGAAGGTCCATAAAAATATATATAGGCCACCGGGCAGACCCATTATTGCAGCATGCGATGGACCATTAGAAAACATGTCCAGATACATAGATTTTTTCTTACAGGAACATGTTAAAAGTTTAAAATCTTATGTACAAGATACCTGTGACTTTTTGAGAAAGGTCAATGATGTACAATGGAAATCGGAATATTTACTCATAGCGCTAGCTGTTTCATCACTATATACTTGTATTAGGAACAGGGATGGCATCAGAGCTGTGGAATATTTTCTATCAAATAGACCGATGAGATTTGCCCAACACAACAAAAATGCTAATTAGCATGTTGCTTTTCTGCTTAGAGAACAACTTATTTATGTTCAACAATCAAATGTATCAGCAAATCCAAGGAGTTGCAATGGGGGCCAGCTTCTCCCCCAGCTATACCTGTTTATTTATGGGCTGGTGGGAGGAGCTGGTCCTCATGAGGAAATATGAACATGTGTTTTTATCCAAGGTCATATCATGGCTTAGATTCATAGATGATCTGTTTATTATATGGTGTGGTACCGAACAAAGTGCTATGGATTTTATATAACAAATTAATGTTAATGATGTTAACCTTAAATTTACTTCAACTATAAGCAAAACCGAAGTTACATTTTTAGATGTGCAGATCAAAATTGTAAATAATGGCTTGACCACAACCCTGTTTAGAAAATCAACAGCAGGCAACACACTGTTACATGCATCAAGCGCACATCCAGCCCACCTCATTAACAGTATCCCTTATGGGGAAATGTTGCGCATAAGGCGTATTTGTAACAATGAGGAAGATGCCAACACTAAACAAGCAGAATGTCGTACTCGCTTTTTGGTTAGAGGGTACAAAACAACAGTAGTGGATGCAGCAATAAACAAATCCAAGGAAAGGGCAAGAATAGATCTATTGCAATACAGCTCAAAGAATAAAGATAGACCTAGTGGTAAACAGGAGACTCTAGAACCCACTAGACTAATCCTTGGATTTTCTAAACAGGAAAAATAACTTAGAGCCATAGTCCGACGGAATTGGCCCATTGTACGGGATGACCCAATAATAGGCAAGCTTTTACCTACCAACCCATCCATTGCTTTTAGAAGAACGACTAGTATGGGAAATGCAATAGTTAAAAGCAGTCCGGAAGATCAGGGGAAAGGTATGTGGTTGACAGCTAGAAAAGGATTCTTTAGATGCACTACATGCAAAGCTTGTCAATATGGCACAAATACTACTTCGTATCAAACTGCATTCAGCAACAAAATACAAACTTTTACACAACATCTTACCTGCAAATCTGAATTTGTTGTGTATATTTTAGAATGCAGCTGTAAATTAAAATACATAGGCAGTACGAAGTTGGCAGTGCACAAGAGAATTTTGCAACATATGAGGGCCATCACTAACAATGATGCCAGTTACCCAGTGGCCAGACATTTCAGGGAACAAATGACAGCGACCTTAAACATCTCAAATATTATGTTATAGAGTCAGTACTGGCACAGAAGAGAGGTGGGGACCGGGAAAGCAAATTAAGACGCCTGGAAACTAGATATATTTTAGAATTTGATTCTAAACAGCCAGGAGGTCTTAATACCACGGAAGATCTGCACACCTTTTTATAGTAAGACTTATTCACAAAAAGACTGAATTAGATATATATTTAAAGGTATACCATCTACACGACACAATAGCATTAATATTAAATTCCATGTAAGGTACCACATAAGATATTTTACAATATTCAACCTGTGTGAAATATGTAGTATGTATTTATTGTGATGGTTATTTATATATTTATATGATTATTTATTACAATATTTATGCAATTTCATCAAAATATTTTATAGGATATGTGTTTCAATTGTAAGTGTTTTTATCCATTACAGTAGCTGGTGGTTAATTTCACTATTACAATATTTACGTACATTGATATACGACAGAATATTATGTATAGGGAAAGAACCCAACTGCTGAATGAACTTGCAAAACACATAACGATTTATCCTTTGTACTATTTTCCCAAAACCTCAGTTTGCACCAAAGGGCATACATGTATGGATGCACAGTCCAAATAGATTTGATGACTATGAATATGCCCAAGATTCTTATAAAACATTTTATTCGCGTATTTGCATATTTCACTTCAGCACTTTTTTGCCAGTTAATAAGTGAATCTGGAATCTTAATGGCAATAATAAGCACATAACACTTTCAATTATATTATGCACCTTATCTTTATAATTTTATTTAAATTTTAATTCACTTTCAGGGACATGCACTTTCATTAGCTATAAATCGACAATCAACATATAATTAGGGCAAACCAGGTATATTCAGCATTTATGCAGATATTAACTACGGGCACTGTGTCCATGCCAAATGAGACAACACAAAATATTTAATGCAATACAAGGCTTTGTATGCGGTTATTAATATTTGTCAACTGTGGTGGAATTATTATATATTTCTTTTCGCATATTAGCATTAAAACATGAATGAAACCATAGTATGTTGTTTATGTTGGTTGTCGTTTTGCAAGCACTGGCACTTTAAATTTGGGATACACTGTTCAAGCTGTGTCATGTGATCAAGGCCGTGAACCGGCCAAAACACGTCATGGCGACAAGTTTGGAGGCAATAAACAACATTCAGCACTAATACTGGGTCCACGCTCGTTTTTCAAGTCTTTAAACGAAGTTATTGACGAGGGATCGGATATAGATAGATATATATATAGATATATATATATATCAAAACAAAACCCTTTCAGGCATAGAGTGACGAATAAATTATGCAAAAACAGAAGCAGAGAACTCTGGGTAGTTCTCAAGTTTAGGTGGAAAGCAGCTCCAGTAAGAGCACTCTCAACACCAGCGACACTCTAAATTTGCTCACCTCAAATGTCTGCTTTTCTATATCTAGATAGAAAAGCAGACATTTGAGGTGAGCAAATTTAGAGTGTCGCTGGTGTTGAGAGTGCTCTTACTGGAGCTGCTTTCCACCTAAACTTGAGAACTACCCAGAGTTCTCTGCTTCTGTTTATATATATATATATATATATATATATATATATATATATATATATATATATATATATATATATATATATATATTCTTATTACGAATTTTTTTTAAATACATGAGGTTAGTAGCACAACTAAAGCGGTCTCCAGGCCAGATCTAAAAATGTCTGGACAAACAAGGCAATAACTATTGCATAAGCACAAAGGCAGAGTCAATAGAGTAAAACTAAAGACGGAGCTAGAGAATAAGTACAGCATAGGTTGTTGGGAGAACCACGTAAAGTCGGCACTGGTGGTCCTTCTCTGCTGTTCACATCTATGGATCTAAATCTGTAGTCTGCAGGAGGAAGCATCTGTATGTCCAAGATTATTAGGTCCTGGCAGTCCTCTGAAGTTGCCTCCTACATCCTTCAGCAACAGCTTTTTAGAGAATAGGTTATTATGGACTCACGGCAAGTAAAGCAGCATGGGTGATCAGGAAAATTATTTTGATTACAAAAACTCGTTATCCAGTGCGCTTTGCAAAAACTACCCGAGTAATATTTAATAGAATCACGATTTGACCCACCTAGTTCACAAGGACATTTAGATAGTCTTAGCGACGTCACAAGGCAAAGAGATCTGGTTTGCCGAAGTTCATTACTGGTTTTATAATTAACTTTATTTCCTGTTAAGTTACTGCAAAAATCAAAATCCAGACATTAGCTAACACCCAGGGTCTGTCATCAGGCCTTGTGGAGCACAGCAGGAATGAAGAGAGCGCATAGCACAAGCTTCCTTTGGGAGTCTCGTGAGACTTCCAAGATCTTGGCAGCCATCTTGGACCTGCCACTATAAAACTGCGCCCTTCAGATTATCGATGCTACGCATTCAGGATCTGAAGAGGAGCGGTCATGTGCTGCTGCTCGTCAGAGGAGCAGCACTTCTCCAAGGGAGCAGATTTTGCAGACTGCAACCGTAACCTCACTACCTGGCCTAAGCCGGGCTCAGTATTATTTATTGCCTGCCACCACTAAAACAGTTTGATATTGCGCTATGGAAGACAGTGAAATGTCTGTAAACCTAAACTGGCAGTGAAGAACTTGATTATCTATAAATCCAGCGATATAATGACAATCTTTTGGAGGAATTTTAAATAAAAACTGCAAAAACTTAAAAAGCGAACAATTGACATACTTGAAAGTGTGATAGACTAAGTATTAACAATATGTGAGTGAAACTCAGATCTGCAGTAGTGTGATTAAACATTACAGTAAATGGCATTAGAATTGAGAAGTCAGTCAAACCAGGGGTAAGGGCCTGCATCATGGACTGGGGGCAGAGAATCAAAACATAAGTGCAAATCACAAAGGAAAATAATGTTAATACCCGCTGTTTGAATCTCTTCTAGGTTGGACTAACACCCATACACAAACGATTGGTACTGGGAACTAGTACTGGGGATAGAGTGCCTGTCCAGAAGTCCTCAGGAAGGTTACAATGTCAAGTGTGACTATCACTCATGTGCGAGTGGACCAAATAAGGATTGCAGAAGGAAAAGTAACCACCTTTTTTTTTTTTTTTATTTCAACAAGGAAACGTGCAACTTGTCTTATTTCGCACTTTTTATTTTAGCTAATTATCTGGTCTTCTGGTTGGTTTCACACCATCAACAATGTGTACACATTTTCCGGTGGGGGGTAGCAAGGGCATGAGGGATTGAAGGGCCCAGGCTGAATCTTAGAAGGGAGAAGAGCACGTCTTTACATTGACAACAAGCATTTGTAATACGCATTTACGACTGTTTGAGCTATTGGTATTTTTGAAACAGATAAATAAAAGGCATTGTCATTTACAATGCCAATAGCTTAAACTCTCGCAAATGCGAGACCTATTGCATTGCAAATGCATTCGGCGCCCGTGCTATAATGATTTTATTTTTTTATTTTTAAGTGTTAGGAGAGAGCATGTCCGGCCTTGAAATCTATTTGAGAAAATAGTGCTTGGAGGCTGTAATCAAAGCTTACCGAGTAACAACCCATGTAACAGGGGGTGTCCTCATGGGAGGTTACAAAATGAGACAAGGTGGTACTAAGGAGAGACTACTAAGCCTACTGACCAATGAAAAGCCACAATTTACATTGGACAATGACACAAGCCAATGAAAAATATGGGCAGAGAGTGGGCGGAGCTTCAAGTCCATACCTGAATACAGCATGCCTCGCAGAGCAGTACATGCGCTGCCCAGGCTTGACCTAAACACAGATGTGACAGCGAGAGCTTCTGCATCCTGCAGGAAGTGAAGTGCTAGAGATAAGGATGGCACTGCTGCAAAAGCCTGGAGGAAAAGACTGTAGTAGGAGGAGGATAAAGGGGGAGAGTGCTGTAGGAGTCTAAACAAGGGGAAAAGCAGAAGAGAGAAAGAAGGGCTGGGAAAGCAGCAGGAGCATGGGGGAGTACTGCAGGTGCCTGAAAAGAGAGAGCCACAGGATCCTGGAGGGAGAAAAGGACAGAGTACTACAGTGGTGGGAGTAATGGCTGGGAGTACTCCTGCAGGGGCTTATTGGGACTGAATAAAGTCTGGTTGCGGGACCCTGAAGGGAGGAAGCAAGTGCAGTCCCAGGAAGAGTGTGAATGCTGCACGAATCTAGAGTGAATCAGTCAGTGCTGCAGGAGCCTGGAGGTACTGTGTGATGCAGTTGCTTAAAAGCACTGGGCGTTACAGAAGCCTGGAGGTACTGTGTGATGCAGTTGGTTAGACGCACTGGGCGTTACAGAAGCCTGGAGGTTTTGAGTGCTGCAGGGGCTTAGAGGCAATGGGCGTTACAGGAGCCTGCGGGGATTGAGTGTGGCAGGTGCTTAGAGGCACTGGGTGTTACAGGAGCCTGGATTTATTGAGTGCGGCAGGTGCTTAGAACCAGTGGGTGTTGCAGGAACCTGAAGTTATTGAGTGTACACAAAAGCACCTTCCACCTCACACACATGCGGACGACCTCTCGACTAACATGGAGCACCTCCACTTCTAGGTCCAGACCAACCCGAACGCTAGCCTCCGCGGCACCCTCGTCTACAGACCCCTCCACCACCCCGCCCCCAGGACCTCGTCCACCGTTCAACAATTCCATTATAAACTTCATCGCACCCCACAGACTACATCCTTCTTGGCGACCTCAACTTTCACCTGGACAACTCCAATGACAAAAATACCTCGTCCCTAATGGAGAACCTTGCCACCATCGGACTCAAACAAATGGTCACCTCGCTAACCCACTCAGCAGGACACACGCTCGACCCCATCTTCTCCGCCAGCAACAACATCACCTTCAGCCACACCACTGAGCTCCAGTGGACCGACCACTGCTGCATCCACTTTTCCTTCACCAAACCCATTGTACACCACCACACCCACCGCTACGCTCGCACAAGTTGGAACAAGGCCACCGAAGAACAGCTCACCACCTCCCTCCACAAAACCCTTCCACCGACATCCACAGACACCAACACCTCAGCACGCAACCTCCACCAATGGATCTCCAACTGCGCCGACTCTCTGGCTCCCCCGAAGAAAGCCCCAAGCAAGCAACACTCCAAGTAAGCCAGCTGGTTCTCTCCCACCCTTTATGAGCCCAGACGCACCTGTAGATGGCTTGAGAAGAGGTGGGAGCAGCAAGACCCCAGAAGGCCACTCAGCCTTCAAGACCGCTGTCACTACACACCACCACCACCTCATCAGAACAACAAAGAAAGCGGCCCTGCAAGAAAGGATCAACACCAACACACTCAATAATTAAGAACTTTTCACCGTGGTCAAAGAACTCGGCAGACCCAGCACCGAGAAAGCAGACATCCCCCTCCCTCCTAAGACATCTGCAACAACCTCGGCACATACTTCCACCACAAGATCTGTGAAAAGCAGCGAGTCTCCTGGGATCCCCAATGCTGCCCGGCGCAAAGTCACCTTTAATCCACTTTGGATTCACTATCTAAAATAACGAGGCAGGCGCTGGAAGCTGGAAGGCAAGAAAAAGGTTTATTACTCTTAGAGGAGACCACGTCAACTGCTGACACCGGGGTTGTCTTCAGGGAGGTGTTCTACTGGCAATGCTTCTGACTCTTCCTTTTATACAGTTTTACACAATGTATTTGTTTCTTTTATCATGGTTACAAGCTTGGAGTCTCCGCCCCGGGCAGGTTGTCACACAAGCCTGACATCGTTTTATCAACATGGTTACACAAGCCCAACATTAACTCTCCTCCCACCCAGGTCAAAAACAGACAATTTAATTGCAGCTGGACCTTGCTTCAGGGTCTAAAAACGAGTGAGACCGGCCAGATCTAAGAGTCCGTTCTGTTGATAAGAACAGGTCCCATTGTTGGCAAAAAACCAGTCTTGCTGTGTGTAGTGCAATAAACCATGTTTGCCAGAGTCTGTTTGGTATTTGTAACCCGTTTGTGCAGGGATGAGAGGAAAGACGAGTTTGAGGCAGCAGGTGATGTTGATGTTTGTCGTGGAAATAGTTTATAGCCCCCAGCACACATATCAGGTTTGGTCAGAGAGTCAGAAGGCTGCTAGAGGACAGGGTGAAATGAAGGTGACCAACAGAGTACAAAATGGCTGTGGTAAATCAGAATGACTGTAGTTTATGTGCACGTAGGAACTTTCATCAGACAAGATGGCGCAGAATGTTCATGATTGTGTTTTGTTCTTAACAGTCACCCCTTTGAACATAACTAGCCATCTTGTCAGTCTATTTCGATCTCCATAATGTCCTGTATTTCTTGTTCATACATTACTCTCATTTTTGTTAACTGAGTGTCCATAGTCTTAGGGCGCAAGGCACTTATGCAAAGAGAACACAAAGGTGGTATACAGTGTACACCCAAACAGCAACCACATATTGCCAATACTGGGACCAAGAGAAACATTGATATTTTCCAACGTCAGTCCTTTAAGATGCCCCAAAGCCAACTTCCAATTGTCCAAGTCTCTGATCCTTGATGAATTTCTGAAGACAGTCTGTGGAGATGTTCGATTGCTTCATAGACAGAGGGTGAATTATCAGGGATGTATATGCAGCAACTGGCACCAATGATGCGACATGCTCCTCCACGATCCGCTAGTACCACGTCCAGGACCATGCGGTTTTGTAGGGCCACCAGACGGACCGCTTGAAGCTCGGCAGTGTTGTTGGTGAGGATGCCAGCTGTGACGTTCAGGGCGGTTTCTACCGCTTGAGACAGATGTCTGATGGCTCGGCTGTTTGCCATCGGACCCCATAGCGGGACGAGCCCTTTTGCTGCGTCAACGAACTGTGATGCGGCAGAGTCTGCTTGATCAGTGTCTTTAGAACGCTTTTCTCGATGATGCTCTGCAGGGGCTGTGTAGGTCGGTGGCAAAACAAAGGCGATGTAGCACGTGCCCCCCAGTTTCTTGGGAGCCAGGTGTAGGCTTTGGTTCCACAGACAAAGTACATATTGGGTGATGCAACAAATGCAGGAGGATTGGCAGTGTTCAAAGTCCTTACAATGTTACAAGTGCTGTGACCCACATTCTTAGTCCCACGGCCTTCAATGCATACAAGGCCAGAGACGTTCACCACAGATAGGGCCCACAGTCAGTGTTGCAGCAGTTCTTTTCTTCAGGTAGGAAAATGTGGCTCTGACAGGATTATTGAACACTTGTATTTCCACTCGTTCTTTGGAGGGGACATTCATTGGGAATGTCGTATTGGAGGTGTGAGGGCAAAGGGAGCTGCTGTTCTTCCTGTTTGGTTTAGCCAGAACTCGTTGTAGAACTGAGCGATTGTCCCATCGGAAGTGGCATTGTCTTTGTAACTTTCTTGTAGGAGCATCATCCAGGCAAGGCAAGATCCATGAACAGAAAAGGGTGAAGGGATGAAAGGGATGGAATGTTCAGTGGCATGTTGTAGCAGCCCACAGACCAAACAGTTAGTGGCATTGGTGGCAAGATTGTGCTGGTGCAGCATCTGTACGAAAGAATTATTCCAGAATTCTTTGCGTCGTTCTCGGAGATGTGGCGGTAGTGATACCAGGTAGTGTTCTTTCTTTGTGATTGGTTGCATGGTTGGTGACAATGTTCTGTATGCAGGTGCATTCTCTTCAATGATCCAGAGTGTGACCATTAGCAGGAGGCAGGTGAGAAATGCAGCTACAAGTGCAATTGTCTTTGTACTGTGCAGTTCAAAAGTCTTGGTGTATTTGCGGTGGCTTTGCAGGTGTTCCGTTTCTTCCATCATCTTCGAGGAGCTCACCAACTGTTAGGACCACAGACTTTTGTCTGGTGTTTTTCCTGGTAGCGTCGTTTGGCTGTGCTACCGATCTGAGACTCGGACTCAGTTAGTGGCCTGGTTGTTGGAGCTCCCCCCTTTTCGTCGATCTTAGGTTGTACCCTTCCTTGGATGGCACCGTGGGGTCGGGAAATTCAGACAGTTGGAGGGTGTCTTCTTGTGGGTAGCAACTCAGAGCTGGTCGGTCTTTTGCGAGTACTTCCTCTTGCACCTCCACCTCTTCACAGGTTGCCAGCGTTGGAGGGACTTTCTTGCAGTGGTGGGCGTGCAGCCAATTTTGTTTCCTTCCACTCGGAGGGCAGTTCGAGTGGTGATCAAGACTTGCCAGGGGCCCGTCCACCTGGGCTCCAGATTCTTCGTTCTTTGGAAGTTGCGAACTAGGATGAAGTCCCCAGGCTTTATCACATGTCCTGGGCCCCTGGATATGTCAGGCAAGGCTTGCTGCACCTGTTGGTGGATAATGGTTAGCTCGTTTGTCAATTTTATGCAGATAGTCTGACATTAATATGTTCGGGACATCGTTAATGGAGGTGGGTCTTGGTGCCGCCCAAATGTTCATAGGCCTGCCGAAGACCACTTCATACGGGGTCAGTCTGTGTTTGGTCGGGGTGGAGCTCATTGATAGCAATGCCAATGGAAGGGCGTCGGGCCATTTCAACCCGGTTGTGGCAACTATTTTGGCTAGCTTTAGTTTCAATGTTGCATTGTGTCCCTCTACCAGGCCCGCTGATTGGGGGTGGAAGACGGCATGGAATTTTTGTTTTAGCCCCAACCCTTTCAGTATGTTCTGTATCACTTCGGCTACGAAGTGTGGGCCGTTGTCGCTCCATAAAATTCTGCAAAGGCCGTACCGGGGAAGAATTCTTTCAACAATACTTTTGCAGTGGCTATGGCAGTATTGTCGCGGGTGGGATATGCCTCCACCCATTTGCTAAAAGCGCACACAACCACCAGGACATATTTTAGACCATGGCATCTCTCTAGTTGGATGTAATCCATTTGAAGGACTTCAAAGGGGTGATCAGGGACTCCAAACCCTCCCCGTGGTACTACTGTCCCTTTCCCTGGGTTGTGTTGTAGGCATACTATACATTGTTGTACTAGGCGCTTTGCAGATTCTGTTATCTTGACATTATGCCATACTCTTGTGATTAGTTCAATCATGGGGGTGGAGCCTATGTGTGCTGGTAAATGTGCCATGGTCAATATGGGGATGAGGTAGGCATTGGGTAACAGCCATTTATTTCCGTCTTTAGTTTTCCAGCAATTTTCCTCGTCTTTTAGTCCCACCTTTTCCCACTCGGTCAATTCGTCTTGTGTGCCTGTAGTCTGTATGTCCCTTACAGTGGTCCTAGCATCAGTCCATTGTTCAGCTTGTGACCTGGTCACATACATTCGTGTCATGGTTCTGTCTTCTGCTGTGGCTCGGGCAGTAACGTCTGCTAGCGCATTTCCCTGTCCAATGAGATCTGTCACTTTCCTATGTGCTTGGCATTTTATCACTGCTAGCTTTTTGGGGAGGAGGACTGCTTCCGTCAAGGCGGAGACTAAATCTCCATGCAGGATGGGTGTACCGTGTGAAGTCAGGAACCCTCTTTCTTTCCATAGAATCCCGAAATGGTGAACCACCCCGAAGGCGTATTGGCTGTCGGTGTATATGTTAACTGTCGTGCCAGCTGCTAAAATACATGCTCGTGTGAGGGCAATGAGTTCTGCTGCCTGGGCGGAACGTTGGGCAATACGGGCTGTTTCTAGAATGGTTCGGGCTGTGGTGACAGCGTATGCAGCTGAGGTGGTGCCGTCGGGGAGTTTGATGCACGAACCATCCACCCATAGTTCTCCATCTGGCTCTAGAAAGGCGGTGTCTCTGAGGTCTACTCTACTTTTTGTTTGTTCATCGGTTAGTGTCACACAGTCGTGTAGTGGAGCCACGTTAGAATCGTTCTCGGGTAGGGGTAACAGTGTGGCTGGATTGAGGGTGGTGCATCGCTTTAGGGTAATGTGCGGTGCTAGCAGGGTCAACTCATATCCTGTCAGTCGGGCGCTAGTCAAGTGTTGGGTTTTGGTCTGGTTCAGTAGTGTGTCGACTGCATGGGGTACTAAAACAGTGACTGGATTGGAGAGCACTATTCCTTCGCACTGGCGTATTGATACCGCTGCAGCTGCCACAGCGCGCAGGCACGCTGGCAGTGCTCTGGCTACTGGATCGAGGGTGGCAGAAAAATATGCACAGGGGCGTTGTTTGTGACCAATTGATTGTGTTAGGACAGACAATGCACATCCCTCCCTTTCGTGTGTGTAGAGGAAGAATGGTTTGGAGTAATCTGGGGTTCCTAGGACTGGTGCTGAGCAAAGGGCATTGCGTAGTTCTTTAAAGGCTGTCTGGCATTCGGAGGTCCAGGGGAGTGGTGAGGGGATGTCCTTAGCTAGGAGGGAGAGAAGGGGTTTGACAATGAGGCTAAAGTTCGGTAACCACTGTCTGCAAAACGAGGTGAGGCCTATCAAAGAGCGGACTTGCTTCTGACTTTTGGGGACAGGGGTGTCTAGAATTGTCTGGATCCTGTCAGGCGTCAGTTTTCTCCCTTCTTTTGATAAAAGGTGACCCAAATAGGTCACTTGTGATTTACAGAACTGCAGTTTTTCGGGAGACCTTGTGACCATTCTCAGCAAGGAAATGGAGTAGTTTGATGGTGGCTGTGACGGCTATTGGTATGGTGTCTGCTGCTAGAAGGATGTCGTCTACATATTGTATTAGTGCCACTCCATCAGGCAATTGTATGGCGTCCAACTGTCTTTTAAGCGCCTGGCTATAGATACTTGGGCTCTCAGTGTACCCCTGAGGTGCTCTACAAAATCTATACGAACGGGAATTTAGGGTAAATCCAAAAGATAGCGGCTGTCCTCGTGTATAGGTATGGAAAAGAAGGCGTTCTTGAGGTCGATCACAGTGAAGGTGGTGGCAGTGGAGGGGATTAAAGTCAAAATTGTCGTGATGTCGGAAACTACTGGGTATTGTGGTACTACGATTTTGTTTACCTCCCGCAGGTCAATGATGAAGCGGTAGGCTTTCCCATCTCCCTCTCCCGGTCTCTTTACAATCGGTAGTATGGGACTGTTACAAATGTTGCTCACTACTTCCTCTACCATCCCTGCCTCTACCAAAGAGTGTATGATCTCTGTTAGTGCTTTCTCACCCTCTGGCGATATTTTGTACTGCGGTACCTTCGGTAGGGTTGCGTCCTGTCGTATTGTTACGTGTACTGGGTCAATCATCATTCGTCCTACGTCTGAATCAGCCCTAGCCCATAAGTGTGATGGCAAAGTGTCCAGTAGGGATGTGTCAGTCTCAGAGATGGAAAACATGTGCTGAAAAGGGTTCTCTCTATGGCGTTGGGGGTTGTCATACAGGATGACACGCACTCCGTCTGGTGAGCATCTGATAGTCGCATGGAAGTGTTTCAAAAGGTCGAGGCCCATAATGGCGTCTGGGGTGTTAGATGAGAGGAGGAATGTCGTTTCGACGCCATTGCTGTCAAGATTAAAAGGGATGGGTCGGGACAAAGGGTTGGTGGAGGGCGTACCGTCAAATCCTATTGAGGTCACATGTGAGCCTGACAAGGGTGCCCTTGGAATCAGTCGTTTGGATAGTGCACTACGTGTTGCTCCTGTGTCTACCAAAAATGGCGACCTTGTGCCCAGGACCTCAGCGGTAACATAAGGGCCTTGCTGATCAACGCAGAGCTCGACTGGATCCCTCCCTTGCCCCTGGCTGTCCTATGCAAAGTCGTACGTATTGTCATAATCTGTCTGTTGGTACTGATTCTGTCTGGGATGGTCAAATGCGTTCACTCTTCCTGGCCTTTCCTCGCTTGCTTCACTCGCGTACCCTCTCCCAAGTCCTCTTCCTCTCTGTCCACTTGCTATTTCCCTCGCCCCTCTGCCCCTAGCAGCTCCTAACAAAGCCGGGCATTGGGATTTCCAGTGTCCATATTTTTTGCAAAATGCACATTGATCCTGTCCTAGGTCTTGGCGACCTACATATGATGTAGATGGATTGTTCCTAGGTGGCTGTACTCTAGGGGTATTCTGCTGGTTTCCTCCCCTATATTGCTCCCCTCCTGTATTCGCCCCCTGGAGTTGTGCTATCATTACCCTTTCCTTCAAGTCCTTCTTTTTCCTTTCTGTAGCCCTGTCATTTTCGTTTCTCTGATGCTCGTAATACTGGGCCATTTGGAGAATGGCCGTCGGTTTAGATGCTGCCCAACTACTTTCGCTGGCTTGTAGTTTCTGGGATACATCTGGCAGTAATCCTTTGACGTAGTTCTGCACAAATAAGTGGTGTCCGGTTGCGGTGGACATGTCTTGTCCACTGTAATCAGAGAACACAGTTTCAAATCTGGAGAAGTACTCTGAGACGTCCTCTTGTGGTTTCTGGCGGCATGCGGTTACTATGGACCAGTCTATCTTTTTCTCTGGGATCAGCGTTTTCACTTTCTGCACTATTTTGTCAGGGAGGTCTAATATTGCTTTAACTGGTTTTTGACCAGGGTTCCGCTGTTTATCTAGTGTGTCGAGTTGTTCCCAGGTATGACCAAACAGTTCGGTATGGTTTACTTTCTTAACCTGTTTCCACACATCTGCTGGCAAACATAACCCGAAGAACAAGTCTATGTCGGCAAGTGTCATTATTGTTTATCCCAGAGCGGTACCTAGCTCGGCGTAAAGGCGGTGGGGTTCTTTCGTAAATCCGGCAAAGATTTACGGAAGGTCAGGATGTCCTGTCTGTCCCATGGCTGATACACCCAATTGTAGACCACCCTTCCTCTAGCGTCTTGATGGTTTATATCGTCATTAGTCCCTTGTCCTCTAGGAGGTACCCAGTAAGGGGCAGCTTCTTTTATTGGCATCATGCTATCTGTTTTTTCCACTGGGGGTCCTGCTACCTTAGTTGTCCTGTCCCTATCTATCTGTCCTTGTTCTATGAGGTGACGCAATACTTCTAGTGTGGATGAAAATAGTTCTGCAACATCGTTGTCGCCTTCATCTCCGATGTCTACCTTCCTGTAGAGAGCCACTAATCGCTCGGGCCCTACGTTTTGGTACTTCTCTTCATATGCAGTAAGGGTGTGGTAACAGAGACGTACAATAAAGTATCGTTTGCGGTTTTCAACATAGGAGTCGCATATGTCTGTTACGTGTTCTTCTGTTTCTTTCCTATCTATGAGGGTTTTAACTATTTTATCAATGCCTGCTCGCTCATTTTTACTTAATCGCCGGACCCTGGGCGCTCCTATTTCCTTGGTTCCTACCTCTACTACTGCCTCCTTTGATGAGGCATTTGGTGTGGGTGGCTCGGTGGGAGCAGAGGTGGTGGAGACTGAGGCGATCGTGCCATCTCCAGCTATACTTTGGGGGTCCTGGCGTTGTACTACGGGATGAGTAGGGGCATAAGGGGGTGGCATGTATATCATTGGGGGACCTAACAATAAATCATCATCTACCCCTGTTTTGCTGGTAACTCGGGGTAAAGAGTTAAGGGCGTTCTAACAGGGCATTGACCTGATATTTTTGATTCCTGTTCCTTTTTATCAATTTCCTTTTCTTTTAGTTCTTCTTCTAACTTTTTACAGGCTTGGTAAGCTGATTTTCGCGTTTCTTTATCTTGTCTAGCTTCGTCTCTTTTCTTTCGTTGAGCTGCTTTTTTCGCCATAAACCAAAACTATCAAACATGGCTGGTCTAGCTTTCTTTTGTGGAGAGCTAATTCTAACGTTTCTATTTTAGCAGGATCGAAAGATCCCGTCAGTGGCCACTGATTTACCCGGTCCTTCCTAGTGTACTTATGCCATAGTTTGCTATAAGCTACGGTGGCTAATCCATATTTTACGTACATGTCCTTGTTAGGGGTGCCTTCCGGCGGTGCCGGATGACTGACCTCTAACAAACGGTCCGGTCCAAAACAATCAAACAATCTAGAGAAAACAGGCATGACGTATTTAGCGGTCAAAATGAATATCTCAATTAATGTTAGACAAAAGTCTGCACTACCTGTCCTTCGCTGTCTGCAAAGAGAGAATATTCCTATTCTACGTTGTTTGCAAGCAGGGAATGTCTCAAATAACTCAAAAAGGAATACTAGTATTTCTATCAATCAATCAATTTAAGTCATGTTTTCTCACGACCTTACCCGGACCGTATGGACAGTTCTTCGTATTCCCCTTCCAGCGCCTATTTGTCCTCTTACTCCAACAATCAATGCGGCGTACCTGTAAGGCCCCAGTCAGGACCGCAGGTCACTCGAGAGAGGTCCGTTCGCAACCGGTGAAGTTCAGTCAATTGGCAGCCAGACGAGGGTCTCTTTCAGGCAGGTGCACTCCAATCATTTAGTCGTTCACTCCGTCGTTAGGACGTCTCTACTGGACCCACGTGTCTCTGATGGGCCCCCCGTTGGGTCGCCAATTTGTGAAAAGCAGCGAGTCTCCTGGGATCCCCAATGCTGCCCGGCGCAAAGTCACCTTTAATCCACTTTGGATTCACTATCTAAAATAACGAGGCAGGCGCTGGAAGCTGGAAGGCAAGAAAAAGGTTTATTACTCTTAGAGGAGACCACGTCAACTGCTGACACCAGGATGTCTTCAGGGAGGTGTTCTACTGGCAATGCTTCGGACTCTTCCTTTTATACAGTTTTACACAATGTATTTGTTTCTTTTATCATGGTTACAAGCTTGGAGTCTCCGCCCCGGGCAGGTTGTCACACAAGCCTGACATTGTTTTATCAACATGGTTACACAAGCCCAACATTAACTCTCCTCCCACCCAGGTCAAAAACAGACAATTTAATTGCAGCTGGACCTTGCTTCAGGGTCTAAAAACGAGTGAGACCGGCCAGATCTAAGAGTCCGTTCTGTTGATAAGAACAGGTCCCATTGTTGGCAAAAAAAACAGTCTTGCTGTGTGTAGTGCAATAAACCATGTTTGCAAGAGTCTGTTTGGTATTTGTAACCCGTTTGTGCAGGGATGAGAGGAAAGACGAGTTTGAGGCAGCAGGTGATGTTGATGTTTGTCGTGGAAATAGTTTATAGCCCCCAGCACACATATCAGGTTTGGTCAGAGAGTCAGAAGGCTGCTAGAGGACAGGGTGAAATGAAGGTGACCAACAGAGTACAAAATGGCTGTGGTAAATCAGAATGACTGTAGTTTATGTGCACGTAGGAACTTTCATCAGACAAGATGGCGCAGAATGTTCATGATTGTGTTTTGTTTTAACAGATCAAGGAGATATACAACAGCATCGTTACCCGAGACCCTCCCACCCCACCCGCACCCACCACACACTACCATGCCAGACCCCAACAGATCTTGCTCAACTGGACCCCCCCTCATCGCGGACAACACCCTCAAGATCATGAAGAGCATCCACTCCAGCCCACCCACGGACCACTGCCCGCATGACATCTTCAACAGAGCAGCCACCAACATCGCCCACGAACTCTGCCGCACCATCAACTACTCCATTTACTCCGACACCTTCCCAGAAGACTGGAAACACGCAGAGATCAACCCCTTGCTGAAGAAACCCTCTGCCAGCCCGACAGACCTCAAGAACTTCAGACCCATCTCTCTTCTCCTATTCCCAGCCAAGGTAATCGAGAAGGCCATCAACACCCAACTTCCCAAGTAAGTTCATCGAAGCCAACCACTTCGTGAACATCTCACAATCTGGCTTCTAAAGCAACCACAGCACCTAGACCTCCATCCTCACCGCCACAGATGACGTCCGTGCCCCCATCACCAGAGGAGAGACCGCAGCCCTCAGCCTCCTGAACCTCTTGGCTGCCTTCGATACTGTCTCTCACCGCACCCTATGCGCAAGACTCCATGACGTCGGCATCCGCAACAAAAGCCCTGGAATGGATCTGCTCCTTTTGTCACCGGCCGAACACAGACAGACTACCTCCGTTCCTCTCGGAACCCACAGAGATCAGCTGCAGAGTGCCTCAGGGCTCCTCCCTGAGCCCCACTCTTTTCAACATGTACATGGCCCCGCTCGCAGCCATCATCAGCAACCACGGACTCAGTCTCCTTCGCCGACGGCACCCAGCTGATTCTCTCCCTCACCACCGAACCCTCAGTCGCCAAGAACAACTTTCAAAACAGGATAAAGGCTGTCACCTGGATGAACAACAGCTGCCTCAAGCTCAATTCAGAGAAGACCGAAGTCCTCATCATGGACTCCACCCTTTATACCTGGGACGACTCCTGGTGGCCCGCAGCGCTTGGAAACCCCCCACACCCACAGACCACGCACCTGTATCATCCTGGACTCCTCGCTCAACATGAGAGGCAAGTTCAATGCCGTCTCATCATCCTGCTTCCACACACTGCGTCTGCTCCGAAAGATTTTCAAGTGGATCCCCACAGAGTCCAGAAAGATTGTCACCCACGCACTCATCAGTAGCAGAATCGACTATGGCAACGCACTATACGCCATCACCCAGAAACTCCTCAAGAAACTGCAGAACATTCAGAATGCCTCTGCCAGACTCATCCTCAACATTCCCTGCCGCAGCCACATCACCAGCCACCTGAGAGACCTCCACTGGCTCCCAGTCAACAAAAGAATCACCTTCAAGCTCTTCGCACACGCCTACAAAGCCCTACACGACACGGGACCTGCCTACCCTCAACCACCACCTCTCATTCCACGCATCCACCAGGGACCTCCGCTCCGCCCAACTGGACATGGCTCCGTCCCACGTACCCGCAAGACCACAGTCGGGGAAAGATCCTTCTCCTACCTCGCAGCAAAGACCTGGAACACACTACCTCTCCACCTCAGGCAATCACAGTCACTGCCTCACTTCAGGAAGGCCCTCAAGACCTGGCTCTTCGACTTAACCACAGTGCTCCGTTGGACCAGCAGCTACCACCACCCCCAGCGCCTTTAAACCCTTACGGGTGAATAGTCGCGCTTTACAAGACATCTGATTGATTGGTTGAATGTTGCATGTCTTTAGATACAGTGGGCATTGTAGGAGCCTGGGGATGCGCATCATGAAGTAGTCTGGAGAAGAGATTGTTGTTTCAGTTTAATTTAATCTGGTAGCTGGTCAGGAGTGGAAGCTTGCTGGCGCAGGGGATCTGGTGCAGGGAAAGGCTGCCGATAGTCAATTACTATTGGATGGTTCCACAAAACCAGAACGCTTAAATCTTCCAATTCCATTCTGCGAGTATTACATCCAGTTCAGGTTTTTTTATCTGCAGTTTGGTAACTTTAGCCCATTTTATTTCATTATAAATTCAGGACTGCAGGTAAAAGCGCAAAAAACAGACATGCCTGATATTGTCACACATAAGATGGTAAACTTAAGAGCTCTGGCGCAGTCAACTAGCTTTATGTTTAACATCAATGGTGTCATTTTACTTGCAGGAACTGCTTGGAGAAATTCAATATTCGAATTTTCGCGAATATACTAGAGAGAGCAATAATTAATTTTGATATGGTCGTTTCACTATTTTGCACCAGTAATTAAATCTGCGATGACCCGTCAGTCGAGGTGTCACAAGCAAGACAAGATAATTTACACAGGTAGAGCGTAAAAACTGGAATGTCGCGCAAAATCAGGCTGAAAACCAGAACAGCTCTGGAGGTCTACAAATGTTAAGAGATCCTGGAAATCTGGCATGGGGAATGCTTCTGGGTCAAAGGTTCTGTCCTGCTGCAAACCGGAAAGGGACCAACATGTTCTACAAATAACGCCCGTGTGGCACGACGGACTCCCCTTCTGGGACGCCACGTGCTTGCAGAAGAACGGCAGCACCAGGGGCGCGTTTCCCATGTAAGGGCACGCGGCGCGCGCGCGCACAAAAACTACTTATCTGCTTCATGGGTGGTGTCTGCTCGTCTTTGAGAACCGCGAGCCCTGCGGAGACTCGCCAACCAACACAGCGCGGCCCAAACACGGAGCGAGTGCCAAGCAAGGCCACCGCCGTCTGTTATTGTTTTAAGGCACATCAATTATGCCCTGGCGCAGATGGATCATGTAACTGCGGTCCCTAATTGTGGGTATGGAACAAAGTCTGTTTCTCCTCACAGCAACGTCATTCGCTTCTCTCATCTACTCCCCATCCCCGTGGACACTCGGGTGCAATGCTGGGCAGTTTTCACGGCTCACAATAGAAAAAAAAATACATTTAAAACACTAAAAATTATTAATTTAAAAAAATAAAATTTTAAAAAAAACATACTTAACGCTAACGTTCGCATCAGTCCCGCTTCACCCAGTGCTTCTTGCAGTCTGCAAGGATCCCTCCAGGAATATAGGTTTGCTATTTTATGTATCTTTAGTTTGGTCCGACCTCTCTCCAAACACACGTCAGCCATCGCCTGTTGACTTTCAGTCCAGTATCAAGTTTAACCTTAGTTGTCTGGACGCTATTTCCCTTCAGGCTTCAGAGGTGTGGAGCAGTGGGTTATTTATTTGTGGTAAGTGTAGAGTCTACAAGGCCCGGCGGTGTCAATGAACTTTACATAGAGCCCCAAAAGCAAGCAAGAATTCAGAAAAAAAAGTGTAGGGATATAGCATAATAACTGAATAGATACACATTTTCAAAGTGATCTATACCACCAACGAGCTACTCAAAAATGATAGAACATATTGGAACTGCTGGTAGCCAAGCGCAACATTGCAGGTTTGTAGGGGGCGGAGAAACGCCACAATTGAGAGATTGGAAAAACGACATGGACTGGTGCATGCTTGCAGAGAAAGTTGTGTATGAAGGGAGGGGGTGTCCCCAAATTGGGTGAAGATATGGGGAAAAATGGAATAAGCACAGAGGCAACCCCTGCACATATATTGCTGCGACTGGTGTCGATTTACTGTTTGCTACTCAACCGGATTCAATTGTGACCACTGGATGGGCAGAGGAGGGGCACAGAGGCGGTTGTGGGGTGATGGATAACTGGCTCTATCAGAATAAGTCAACACATAGCAGTATATTGTTTTCTTTGTTTTGATGTTTACAATAATCAGCTGTAAAAAAAACAAAAAAACATGAAAGCAATTAAAGAGTGAACTCAAACTCAAATGTCTGAAAAAACAAATAATGAGATGAGGTTATAAAATCGAAATACTACAATGAGTCCCTAAAAGTAGCAGCGTGCTAACAGAAAAGAAAAAAAGAGGGGTGGGTGAAAATGGTTCCCTCAGAGGAACCTAGTTACCATGTGGAACATGCCCAGCGGACTCCACCAAACCTCTCGAAAACGGGAGGGAGGTTCCGCTTGACAGTGGGTCTGGGCAGGTTTATATTTTTGAGCCTAAAGTGGACTAGCTACCAGCCTTAGACAATACGATCCACCCGTCTTTTGGAATGAGTGCTAGATCCAAACACGGGATGATCCTATTAATATAGTTTCCCACTAGTGGCATAACACCTTAGTGACTCCCCGGTCCCAACTAGAGGAATGAATACCATACTTCAGGCAGCTGACCCATGGTGGCGCAACCTACAATGTGAACCAGAAGAGGGCTGCCCCAGGCTCTCTACATAATCTCCCACCCCACCTCCCTGAGCATTCAAAAGCAGGCAGACTTCAGAGGTGGCCATTCAGGCACCTCGGCAATAACACTCCTCTCCTGGAAACAATGGCAGTCAGGTCCTGCTCGTGAGTTACTACAGGGGCCTGCAGTTATCACACCCCCTGTAGTAGCGTTCGTGCAGGCCCTTAAAGGACGCCAATAGGAGAATACACACAGAACATTCACTCGCTTTGGCAACCTAGGTCACACCTGTCTCTAGGAAGGGGCATCTACAGCAGAAAATGGGGGTATTTTATGATAAGAACAGAAAGTGCCACATCAAAGTGTATCCACACTTGACAAAAAATCCAAGTTTAATTGGTTTAAAAAAAAAAAAATACTTTAAAGGTAGAATCACAAGGAGAACCTGGAGATCTCACTTTCCTGAAGAAGCATCCCATTTTAAAAGATGTTAGACTTTTTTTTTTTTTTTTTTAAACACTCATCTCCTAAAATAGATAGAGTCTTCCTTTGATACCAATCTGACTTGTGAATCACGCAACCAAACTCACAAAAGGTAGCACACCAGATACTCGGGCTTCCTAATCCAAAATAAATCTAACCTCTGAACTCATAATCTCAACAACTAGAAAAAGTAAACTTAGAATTCAATGGGGAAACTATGCATAGAATATTAAGGCAGAAGCGCAATCATTTCAAACAGAATGACGTTGAACGCCAGATAAGAGGTATCTAACCACCATTAGTTTGACAGGATACAGGTTTCATGGGTCTGTGTGGTAGAACTTCATCTAGCCTGCAGTTTTATTTGCATTCTGGGAATTGTGGTATCTAAATAAACAATCAGAACTACAAATAGTACAAGGCAAAGAAAAAACCTTGCATTGGATTAACTGGTCACGCATGTCCTTATGAAACTTTACAGCTCTGATTATATAGAAAAGTAGTGACAAACAAGATGGACGATAAGACACATTTTATGCATGGAATATAAAGGTAGAAATATAGTGGTCAGGTGTGGAATATCCTAAGCAGACTGGATTACCTGCCATGTTGGTCCTCAATCAGGAAGAAATGGGCTTCCAGTAATACAAACATTAGAAGAGAGTAAGTGGCCTTCAGTAAGCCAGGGAGGTGGTTTGACTGGAGAGGTCCTTGTAGATGAAAAAACCGTGAATCCAGATGAAGCATTGGTTTGTTCGTGAGCACGAAGATGGCGATTCCCTCATCTAGATTTTGTGAGAGCTAAAGCAGAAGGGTAGCAAAGCCAGCTTTGAAGATCAATGCAAGGATCTGGCAGAGGGCCGTGTTTTTGATGATGGCTATCAAGCTTGGTTTCGATAGAGATGGAGGTAGGTCTGGTGAGACTGAAGTGGGTTAATGTGCAGTGCAGCAGGAGTACTGTGGAGATGGAGTAAGATTTTGCGATGGTGGGTGGTCATGGTTGCTCATCATAAGGGCGGGGGGTGTAGGCAAATAGATGTTGAACGTTTTTAGCTCAGAAGTGTTGGATGACTGACTGATAGTTCAATATTTATTTTTAGAAGTAGGAGTATTGCGATTAGAGGAGAAAAAGATTGGTACATCATCAGCTTAAAGCCAAGCAAAGCTACGCCCTCAAAAGGGATGGTGTATAAATAGAAGAGAGACCCCAGGATGAGCCATGGGGGCTTGTACAAGTAGAGTTGTAGTGATGAGAATAAGAAGCATAAGGATACTGCGAATGAGCAATCCAAAAGAAAGGGAGAGACCCACTTCAATGGTGTTAGTGATGCCTAGGGAGACAAGCGCAGCCAGCATGGTACGTATAAAGATTGTTAGGCCTTTTCCCTAATACTGAAGTAAAGATTTATGTGTTCCCCACTAACCGGGATGCTGTCTATGTTGAAGTCCAAAAACTGGGCCTCAAAACTTTGACTCTTCGGGTAGCTTGGTCAAGCCTTCATAATCTTGGCCAGTGATGTGAAGGTTAAGCCACATATTGAAACACACTACTATTTACACAGACAAAATAAACATGAGTGTTGAGTCATAAGTATTACCTTCAAAAAGAAATAGCAATTATAATACAGCAGAATTAAAGATCAACAGTGACAGTCTCAAGCATTCAAACTTCACAGTTCAAGAACTAGTAAATAAAATAATTTCAAGCTCAGAGTCTTGTTCTACAAGTCACAGACTGGTTCAAGCTCATACACACAGTTCACTTTGACAGAACACCTCAAGTAGGATATAACAGATCGATTTTCTCTCATAAGTATAGCACAATGGACAGACCAGGAGTTGCTGCAAGTGGAGACATTTTTTAATATGGAGTCTGAAGAGGTGCCCTTAGGATAGGGCACTACAATGTCCTAGGCAAAAGAATTATTGATGGTGCCCCTGGGGTATGTGCTCTTGAAAGTCCCCTGGATTTCAAGTTCTGTTTTGGCTTACTTTCCAAAATAAGCGGGAACTGAAATAACCCAGTTATTGTCAAACTATTTTAGTCCATCTGTGGCACAGGTTTCATTCGGTACCTCACATTACTGGTTGGGGGTTACCACAGGCTACTAGGGCAACTATTTTGATTTCCACTGGTGTTGGTTGACAATGTTCAGTACCCCGGATGTAGCCACCGTTGGATGCAGTTGAACTTCCCCCACAGCTCCCCTAACAAATGACTCTCTCTGGAACAGCTATCCACATTCTAATAATTCCACCAGATTTTGAAGGCAGGAAGACCTCGCTTGTTTCTTAGTTGGGGTTAGAAATGCTCTAAATTAAGGCACATTAGGTCTTAGAAGCTCTAGGCGATAGACCCATGGTACCAATAGTTTTGTGTCCCTAGGATCGCTCACCTAGAAATGAAAAGGAACAGAGGGAGCTCGGGTATCCAATAATTATTTTTAATGCCTGTACAGACGGATTAAATGAAAATTGGCCCTCACCGAAAGTCAGGTTACTTGGCCTCTGCACTGCCCCACTATGTCAGGGATATTGTAGTCTGTTGCCCAGACACAGAAAACAGCTTCTTACGTCGAGCTCCTTCCTGTATCTGGTTCAGCGGGTTTGGAGGCTTCTTTCCACACTTCCCAGAGTAGAGTGACTAAGTGAAAGGCATGTGGGATCCTTTCAAGATGGAGTAGCAAGAAAAAAACCAGGCTGCGGAGATGGCATTTGGAGAAGACAGAGTTGCTGTGCTGGCAGGCACGCCACCACCATTTGCAGGAATCCACCATGCTGCAAGGAGCACATTCGCTTAACACACAGTAACCAAACGCCCTTGAGAGGGAGCAGAAAAGGTTCCCAGTTAGGAGGTATTCAGGCTAAGTGACTGCAAAGGTACTGCCACATTCACAAGTGGACAGGATGCATGAAAGTGGTGTTTAATGCCAGTTACCATGAAGCACAGCCAATCTTAGGTCAGACTTGGAATAACACTGCTCGCCATTTAATAATATTAATGTCCCCCAATTTATTTTGATCTACCCAAGGCCTGGCTCAACTAAAAGAATATTGTCATTCTTTTCCTAAACATCTTCAACTACCCCACCGTAAAAAATCCTCAAACGAGTGACACAATTTAAATAAAACCTCATGTAAAAAGAATCCCTTCAAAGAAACAATGTTGACTTAGTTGAGGAGAAAAGTGCCAGATCGACTGCAGTGGCAAGTGAAATTCACTGCCGCCACCAGCCCGGATTTAAATTCTTGTTGAGCCCTGGTCTTGGGAGACCTCAAGACAAGATTAAGGGAGAGTATTGATGAGAAAAAAAATGACGGAACTAAATGCAAGTTTGTCCAGCAAAGGGCTTTACGGTGGCTGTCCCTTGAGCCAGCCAGTGTTTAGATGTTCAGATATGGGGCTTACCTGCTGACTCGAGCCATCTTCAAGGCAGAGCACTAAGAGATGGCCATCCGATGGAGCCTGCAAAGCTCCATCGGAGCCATCAGAGTCAACCAGTAGATATAGGCCTCTTGACTATGAACTATTAAACTAAAGCAGAGGCGCGGTTCTCATTTAACAAAGATGAATCTCAAATACATGTACTGTTACTGAAGCTTTCAATTAGGATCTGTACCGTGATACTGTGCACTTCTGATAGACATCTCTTTCATGATCACTTCTGATCATGCAAAACTACACTCATCTATATTAGCGTACATTTATGTTCTTCCCTGAACTATGCTCTTCTGTGCTCCCCTCCCTATGCTTCTCTCCTGTCCATCCATACTACTCAGTGTCCATGCCACCGATGCTCTGGTCTACTCTGTGGCTGTCTCTCCTCATACTCATCGGTGCTCTTGCTTCTTCTCGCATGCTCTTTCCATGCCCATCTATGCTATTCTCTGCTCATGGCCATCGATGCTCGTGCACATTGTTGCCCATCTATGCTCATGCGAGTCTCCGTTCAAGAGCACTCAAAGTACAATCAATGAGTTGCCAGTGTTTACCTTTCCACTGGACAAAACTTCGCTCAGATCCAGGAGTCTCACCCACTGAAGCATTTTATTCCAGGACAAATGAGCCTTTGAAGCGGGTTTGTGTTTTAAGGAACCAGTCTATACCCAGACAGCAGTACCGCTGCAGCGGCTCCTAACAGCAGTACCGCTGCAGCGGCTCCTAACAGCATTTCTTACTCTCTTGCAAGCTCTTCTTCCTCCATCTTGTCAATATGGGAAAAGGCATGCTATGATTGTCTGCAGGCTATGTAGAATACAGGAACAACACTTGGTAAACAAACTCACTCACCTCCACCATTCCACAGAATAAACTTCCAATAACGAGAGAACACGTGCTCTCTGAATAGAAATTAATTGGCATACAATTTGTTGCCCGAAGAAACAAGAGGTGTACCTCTGTGATATCCTCAAGCGAGGAAATTGCTATTTTATCACATCAACCATTTGAGAAAGCTCGCTTTGAGAGGTTGTATGACTTTAAGATAATAATATAATAATAAAGAGCATTTATAAAGCGCACGGGTACCTCAGGCGAGGTGTCCTGGCGCTAGCGCGGCGGACTACAGAGATTAATGCCCGAGCAGCTATTCCCCTTGCTTAAAGAGCCAGGTTTTCAGAGCCTTTCTGAAGATAAAGAGACAAAGTCATACCAAAAGACCTGTCCGGATACCTTGACAGTAACATAAAATCACAAAATAGCTCTAACAAGTGCAATATAAAAAAAAAATGTGCAAGGTCTGGACAGTCCTTGTCTATTGATCTATACATTTGATTAATCTTAAGTACATTTCGCCACACTTTAGACTGTGTTTAAAGATGGACCTGGAATGCGGGAGGACAGAAAGGAAGTATAGTGAGTGTTGAAATAAAACATGGGTCTTCCAATGTCCCCGAGTATCCTAGCACATGTTGAGATGAACAATGGCTGGACCCAAAGAACTGAACTCTTCGTTCAGCTAAACGACATTCAGCAAATGCAGCTTAAAATCAAATTGCCCAGTTGGAGGAAATGATGAGGGTCATATCAATGATCGTGCATGCCAGCTAAAAATAAGTGACGACTACAGCAATAGATCCAAGGCAGGAAAAAAAAAATCTGCAAGAGAGGGGGCATAATTCCCCAACAGAGCACAGAGAGTGTAACTGGGTAGTCTTTCCTAATATAGTCAAAATCTTCTAGGCTGTTATCAAGAACCAAGTGAATCATTATTCTGTATCCGAGCACCCGGATGCCTGGTTTGGATGGTAAAGCACATGCTTCTGTTAGTCATGGAGCATGATGAAATACATTATGCTCCAGAAGAGAATTACAGACCTATTCCAACTGGGGAAACTCAATGATAAACACCTAGAATAGCACACCCCTACTGATCTCGTTTTTATATCAGGAAAAATACAAAAAAGTGACCTGGATTTTGATACTACTGTGTATGGAAGTCTCAGTGGTGTGATATATCGAACACCTGATGAGAGGGGGTCTGAGAACTCTAATAAAATCAAGAGATTATTGTCCATCCAGAACTCAAGGTGACAGCACATGCTCCAACAAACACACAAGCCATATAACCTGGTAAGTGAATCCAAAATTCTTCCAAATATTAACAGAATTTTTAGCCGATATAGCCGACTTGATAGCAGGAGAAATACACAATTTGGAGTAGATCTATTGTAAGGAGATGAGAACTTATGGTCATGCTGTATGTGTTTTGTAGGGCCAGGTCATCTGGGTTCTAATCCTGGAGTTTAGCATTACCAAATTGTGTGGCTCCGGGTATATCATGTTATCTCCCAGCATCTTAGGAGCCTCTTCTATAAACGTTTAGATGTTCACCAGGTAGGCTAACCACCCACCTGTATTAAACAATTCTGAAAAATCAATGCAACATTTATACATATAATTGCACAAATTCCGTGGCAACTGAAGCAATCCAACATGAAGCGTACAAGTTAAGTTTCATCGATTGATGCCCTGTTTAGATTTCCTAACAGGAGAAAATTGTGCCTTAGATAAGAGCCAGTACGCTTGTTGTCACCGGTTCTTCTGTAGCTGCTTGAAGTCCCCACCTGTTATCAGTTCATACACTGCTCTTCCACAAAAAGGTGGACTCGGTCATATTATTGCGGAAGGAGGTCTCATAAGTAGCCCAATTTGATGAACTCAAGCATCCCCGAAATCATGAACAGGGTGCCCGTTTTACTAGGTCTGGGTTTTGACAGCACAGCTGTCAAACAGACCTACTTCTTACAATATACAGTGGTCCATGGGCCCGCCCCTTTCTCCCATTGGCTTCCTTCAACCAGCCACTTTCAGGAACTGACTTGAGACGATCAATCACGCCCTAGCTGAGCCCAATGGAATACATGCATCTTACACCTAATGCTATTGGCTGCGCCCTTTCACCTCCTCTCTAGTGCTTGCATTAAACTGCACGAAGGACTGTTAAATAACCAGGGAGACTTCAAGGCAGCTCGCTTTTCGTTTCTTGTCTGGCTTTAATGTGCTTCCGCTGCAAGTTAGAACCTTAAACCCAAACCGGTTAGCTTTGCTATTGCTGGTCATTAACATTAGCCACGTTTTTTTAGGATAAAGTATTTAGTTGGCAAAATGCAGTCTGCTAATATTCCATCCGAGTGTGTGACTGCTGACCTGATCAAAAAGAAGCTTAGCAAAAACATGGCTTCAACATCTAGAGCTTTGTCGACAGTTCGCCCTGGTGCCGTCCAATGAGAGGAGGATGCTTTTAATAGCTCATCTCAAGTGCTGGCTTAATGAAAGTCAAAGGCAGCCAGGGTTCCATTTATCAAACGATGTGAAACGGTGAGAATTCTGAGAAACATGTTCAACCTACTTTCTTGAGACTGGAAGACCTTCCCAGCGGAAGAAGCAATGCCGATGACCTTTGTGGCTGTCAAATTGCTTCCTGACCTGGCAGATCCGGAAGTCGTCAGCGGGTCAAAAAGTCCTTTGGGTATCCGGTCCCAGATGCTTACGCTCACTAGCAAGGCAGATGATGGTGAGCAGTCTGGGCCTGGCCTGAGCAAGAACCAGGATTCCGAGGTCTAACGGATCCGGCCTCACCTCGCATTGGGGTGTGAGCAGGTGCTTCCAGGTTCATGGTTCTGGCTGTGCTATTTACAACCTCAGAGTCATAGCCCACAGGGAGAGAGTGACGCGTCCAAGTCAGCAGCAGCTACCCAGCTGAGAAACATATAGCATCTGCTTATTATTACCCATAGGTGATTAGAGGTCTGAGTCTGACCCATGGACGTCAAATCACCAACTGCCAGGGCGAGAGGAAGTGACATTATGCACCCTTTGACACAGGATTACATCACAGGGTGACCCCTTCTCCTATCATTAGACCCTAAACAGCTAGGGTCTAGGCAAAGGACGAAAAGTGAAAACTACAGAATAGGGCTATTATTTGGTGTCTGCCTTTAAAAACTCCGAGATAGGGTTAGCAAGAGAAGTACCAGAGGTGCCATTTGTATCAGGGGTTCCCCCTAAACACCCCTAAATGCAATCCATGATCCGGGCATGACCTAATGAGCGAGAGAAGAGTGTGAGGGAGTGAGTGGTGGATTTCTGCACTTTCTATTTTGCAAATAAACCTCTGTTTCTTTCCGAGGACTATGAGGGGACCTCACAGAGCAGCCTTCCTTGTGTCACTGTACGTCAAAGTGCAGAAAAACTCTGAAAACAATTCCTCGCCCACTCTAAATGCTGAGTGACCATTCTGACAGATGCCTAGCTCAGACTACCTGCGAAAAAGGCCTAGGACTGCAAGATACTTACTCTGTATTTTTGGTACTGAATGAAGTATCACGCTTTTCAACTTCCTCATTCCCAGATTTGCAAGTTCTTACAATACTGTTTGTTTGGGGGTGGGTTGTACTCCCATGCTGTGGCTCTGTGATCGGTCTGACATCGCGTTGAAGTACTCAATCCCTGAAGTTGCACCTTATGTGACAGAATTTATCCCAAAGTCATGTTAACCCAGAAGACAGAATAAAACAGATTAACTCAGAAATAGACTGGACAACAAATAAACAGTCTTCAAAGTATGCACATTTGAAAAGCTAATCTAGCCAGAAATCCTATTGCTTTTGGGGGAATATGAGAGACTATTTGGGGTCTGACCAGATATGATTATGTTTACCTATGCTATTGCTTACTTTCAATGATTTATTTGAATGTTGTAAATTGTTTATGATATCCATTATTAAATTGTGTTTTCCTGATCTATTTACAATGAGGTTTTTTTGTACTCTAATGCGTGCACTCAATAATAATGTATTTTTTTAATGAAAAGTTATTCCAGTGAGGATGATATGCAACATGTTTTTGACACCTTTCTCTTCCCAGTTTGTCTTCCATGGTAGTCTGGCAATGCCCGGATTACGTACATGAATTACCAGTTTGGCCCCCACCACTTCTGCGGTGAAGCCTACCAATTCATAGAACATTTTTACCAGATATTAACAGTTTCTGGTCCTTTTCTCTCCTTGGATTCATGTGCCTCTCACAAAGGATGTGATGGATTGCCTTACTAAATAAAGGGTGAAGCCTTGAAGAGCATTTGCCTCCACACAGCTGTCTGTCCTACTGAAGGTCTCACCCGGTGCTTAATTTGTGCCTGTGACGGCAGGAGGTGAGCACTAGCACTCATTTCTGTGGACCAGACCTTATTTTTCCATCATCAGACTTTGACCGAGAGTGAGAAAGGCAGCAAATGGAGAAGGAAAGATTTTAAAAAAGGGTAAGAAGGGGATAAAACGGGGATGAAAAATAACCTGCAAAAGTGAGATAAAGAGACAGGAAGTTTAGGTGGCGTTACAAAGAGGCAGGAGGTGCAATAAAAAAAAGGCAGCATTGGTGTTCAGCAACCAGAGCATTCAGCAGCGCTACCACTATCCACTCTAAGGGGGTGTGTTGCCTATACACCACATTGGCATTTGTGGTACGCAAACACCACAAACATTCTAGAAGCAGATTCCATTTTGTACCAAATTGGATCATTCCAAAGAAAACAGTGATCTCCTCATCCCAGGTCCCTTGATCAGCAACACGTGAGAATACTAAATCGCAAGCCAAATAATATTGGGATTACGTGTAAAAAGTTAACATAAATAAGAGCCCTGCACTCACTTTCCACTGATTGCCAGCTTACCCAGTGCACAAATGTAGAAAAAGGTCTTGGGGCAGCTATCTCAAAAAGGCCAGTCGTGAGACAATTCAGACGTGAGATATGGGGGTTTTGAGAGACATCCACAATGAGTCATGAGAAACAAGTGATCAGAAATGTATTTTTATGGTGACAAGCTCAGCAAAGCACAACTTTGTTGTGAAAAGCTAGACAACGACTGTCACCGCTTTCTCCCCAAAATGTTTAAAAAAGGTAGCCATCAAAAGGTCCTTATTTAATGTTTAATGCAACCTCTGCACAGCCTCTCATCAAAATACACAAAAAATACAGACCCACCTTACGTGGGACGAATTGGCACCAGTTGAGTCAATGTTAAAACACATGCAATAGCCATGAAAAGTCGACTCAGATGTTTTTTACTGTCGTTAAGAAATAACTTATTTATACGTTTCTATCCAGCTACAGTACATGCACCTTGTGTGCCACTGCCCCTAGGCCAGGCTTTCCTTGCAGCTCACTTCTGGTATGCTACAGCTGTAAGTGTTTAACTTTTCCTGCTGCCTGCACCAGGACAGACTTCAATTGGTAACCAATGAACAAAAAATAAACACAAAACAGTTGCTATCGACGTGCGAGTAAAAAAATAAATAATAATAATTAAGCTGAAAACATAAAAACGTGCCCGTGCACCTCTCAAGTGGTAGGCATCGGTGTAACAACATCTTGGGCCTTTCTTTCATTTTTCGAACTGAGGCCTAGCAGGGCCTTGGCCCACGGCCCTTTCTGACCTCTCTTCGGGATCTGTACTAACGCGTGCGTTTTCTGCTGGCACTGCCCACTAAAAGATGCTGGACCTGTGCCATTCTACCCAAGTAACCACAGAGGCCCACTAGGGAAACAAAAACCGGTTCTCTGCCGGGCGGCTTTATTTTTATACCAGCACTTATAACAACGAGCCCCGAAGCAGAATCCAGCTAGCTGGGACAGTATATAAATGCCGAGGCTTTTTGCCCACATTCTGAGATGCCCTACCCACCCTTCTACTTAAAGCTCTGAGTTTACATCAAGTCTCCTCTCGCCTCTGGCATTATGCGGTTTTGGTGATATTATGTAAACTGTCAGCTAGAGCAAACTTGTTATATTCCATTTAACCCAAAAGAATCCTATGAGCGGGGGCTGCAGCCTGCCCACCCCCCATCGGGTCTTTATTGCTCCATGGACTTTTTCACCATTCACTTGATGCAATAAAACTGAAATATTTTTACCACATGGATGGTTTTAACCATTGACCATAAACCAAATGAATGTGTACAGCACAGCTGATCTTTGGTTTTAAAAAGTCTTGAAGGTAAAATGAACCCCTTTCCCAAACAATAGCCCTCTCCTAGCCGGAGGAATCTGCACACAAGCGTGGGGTGGGGTGGGGGGTATGGAATCAGATACACTGCCAACTGCGAAATTTGTAAACTAGTCCAAATCCCAATTCCCCCATTTGTTCACATTCTGTAATCCTGGGCAAATGTTATATTATGTATCATCTTCCCATGCCCTGCTTCCTTAATCTGCCTAAACTGTGGGTGCTTGGGAAACGGCCAGAATGCTTGGCCTCCACCCCACTCCCGGATTAAAGAGCTATATAAACAACAGAACTGCATAAACAAGCACTGGCAAATCCAACAGGTCTAGCTTGGATTGTAAATTAAGAACCTTCTGCAGTGAAAAATAAACAATAAAAAGGGTTGGTTTTGGTTTCAGTACATCCATGACTAAAGGAATTTAATGTGTGATGATTAAATTTACCTTTTGGGCGTAAAATAGACCCTCATGCAAAACTTAAGAGGAGGCATGATACACCAAAAAAGCCAATTGACCCACGTGAGATAACACTGGCCCTCTGGGAAGAGCCAACGGTTGTCTGTGCAGTGTTTTAAAAAGCCAGACCGAAAAACTTCTTGAAAGAGGCCAGCCAGCCAGCAAGTGGACGATGGCTCAATAACTAACGAGACATCATAACAAGGGGTCTTCGTGAGTCCCCAGTGTTGATGCTCTTGGTGAGAGAGATAGCTGCGAGAAGTCTTTCTTCTGTGGCCCCTTTAAAGCGAAATGAACTAGTCCCCTTTCAGTGGCGCGGTAAACGACTGTGGGCAAGGTAGTGCCAGAGGGCAGGCTGCTTGTGGGCCCACGGCACTCGCCGCATTATTCTGGTGGTTGGTCTGCAGTGATGGGGACAGAGCGAAGGCCGGCGAAAGGGTAACGGCGAAGCAGGGAAGAACAGCTCCATGTGTGGTGTCTGGTATGAAAACGCACCCCAGGCTCGAGTTTGCAAGGCACGGTGTAATGCCAGATAGTTTCCAGCCTGGGGGTGGAGTGGGGGGCGGGAGAAGCCGTCACTCCCCAGCGCGGTGTCAGGGCAGGCGTCTGTCAGGGTTCTGTGGAGAGATTTCACCCGAAAACGACTTAGTGGAAATATGGACGGGGTTGGGGGAAGAACACATTCTGAACCTCAAACACGTTGATTCTAGCAACACTGAAGAATAAGCTAATAAAAATCGGAGTATTTAATGGAAATGGAGGGAGTGCTATTTGATATGGCAGTGTGATAAATCTAACACTTTCTGCTAGCTGGCTACCTATTACACAGTTTGCAACTATACATACATTGGTCAATTAACCTTTCCTGCTGTTTACCCGGCTGTCTGGCAAATATCACATTTTCACACCTGTCCGACACAATGACATTAAAAATAAGACACTTCCTGCAATTGGTCTTGCTGGCTACTGCACAAAAGCTTGTTTTATATTCATCTCACAGCCTCACTAACAAGTCGTTTTTTGTCGTCTATGTATCTGATACGCCAAAACAAAAACTTTATAGATGTTTTTTGCAGTTTATCCACCTGTTGATTTCACTGAGACGTTTAAGATAGTGGTGAAATGCTCCGCGCCCACACCCGCCTTGTAACATGTAACGGAGACAGCATGAACGTGCTGCGGTAATAACGTGCACCTTAACTTCACCACTGCCTTTAACAAAGAGCGCAACAGCTGTACCACTCGCTTTAACACCCCCGTGCATACCGGTGACAGTTGGTTTTATTCGACTTTTAAAACAAAATCCCTTCTTAGAATAAAAGGAAAACCTGAACGTTGCAGACTGGCATACAGTGGATGAAAGCCAGGGGGAAACCGTGAAAGACCTCATGCACACACACAGGCAGGGAGAGGGGAGGTGGTCCAGCAGCTTTCCAGGAATCGGGAGGGAGAGAGTTAGGGAAGAGTCAGACAGCTTCAAAGAAATGTTTGACAGGAGGGATGTAGAAGGGAACGATAGCCCGCGGGCCGGGATTGTTTGGGAACCATTGTGCCCTTATCGCCTGTACTCAATACGAGAGAAAACACAACACGAGAAAGGGGAAAGGTGGGATTAGCCTCTCCGTGTTTCTTCCCAGGGTGGGGGGTGATGGGATTACAACGATACAAACAAGCGCCCCCTCCCAACCCCCATCCATCCCTCCCTTAACAGCCCTTCCCCTACCTGCATGCCCGCGGTACTGAAGGGGCAGAGTGGTTTCTCCCACATTGGGGTCCTCCTGCCTGAGACCCCAGGCGCCTGGCACGGTGCAGCTTCTAAGGCAGGGCAAATCACCGCAGTCCGCTCACCCCGGGGTAGGATAAGGTGGCCTGAGGGGCACAGTGACACTTCAAAGTAGGGCGAAACTGTGCCGGGTTTCAGACCAGTGCCCACCTTGCAGATCACGACAGGGCATGCACCAAAGTCAATCCACGGGCAACAAACACCACACACACAGTGCTGGCGGGGTCTGGACCCTCCTCCCGCTCTGCCTTCAGCGAGGTGCAGCAGGTCCCGGGCTGGATCCCAGAGGTACGACTGCACTGCTGTCTGTTCTCGCATGCATTCACTGGAGGGAAGCAGAGGGCGCGCGCGCTCGTGTCCCAGACCTGCCTTCTCCACGGCTTGCAGTTAATACTGGCTCGCGCTGAGCCCACAGACCGCCCGCGCGGGCGCGAGCCCAGCACCCTCCCTTCTCCCCCAGGAGCAGACCGCCCGCATGCCATTGGCCAGCACCGAGAGGGCTGGGCGGGGCCTGTGCCTCCGCGCGCGGACCCTCAGGGCAAAGAGGCAGGGGAGGGGTCTCTCACCTCACTCAGACCCAGCTGGTGGGACCTGCGGCACGCGGAGGAGGGCCCAAGTCTCCACAGCAGGCCAGACTCAAAGAGGCAACAGTAGTCGCCTCCCGACAACCCCTTTGCAAGAGGTGGCCTCATTAAGTACCGCTGCGAGGTACAGAAGTGAAGCTCCTTTAACTCCTCGCCTACTCGGTGAAAGTGTGCAAATGTTTCTGAGGCGAGGTTCTTTGAGGGATGCCCCACTGTTTGTGTGAGTGCAGCCTCTAAGCGCTGTAAATAACAGGTGTTAGTATTGGTACCCAGCAGTAGATTACCAGCGACCTGTCACGCATGCCACTCAGCCTGTCAAGTTTTAAATGGCAGATCAAGGACCCAACACACTCAGGTCCTCCAGCTTGGCACGCGCTGGACTTCGATGGATAGTTAAGGGGACACAGCAATGGAATTAACTTTGGTTTCAAATGGGTTGTGAAATGCTGACCGGACTCTTCCGCCAAGTTACCCATTGGACTTGCATGTATTTTGTGATCGGTTACTGCAGACGTAGAAATGCTGCTTCAACATAAACGTGCAGCTGAAAGAAATGGTAGATGTTTTTGAGGGTTAAGGCAGGTTGACGACTGAAATGTGCACCACGTGAGAGCTTGGCCTGGTGTGAGGGCGCTGAAAAGCTCGTTTAATTTGATCTTTCCACTGAAGTGTTTGGGCTGAGTGTATAGGGTCACACCAGGACAACCGGTCATTTTTTTTAGTTCCCTCCCTCCCCCCCCTCAAAGCATGGCCACTTGAGAGAAATGCAGAGTTGTAACGAGAGTCCATTGACTTGGAACTGCTGGCCCAACTTGAACTTGTTTTCATTAACATGCACTGCGACTGCAGGAATGTATTGGGAGGTCGCATAGGAAAACTGATCATTTTGTGGCAACGTAAGAGAGTAAAATGTGGGCCAGACCCTGAAAAGGGTTTCGACATTGCAGGCGAAGCGCCATGCAACAAGAACATGGTGCAATGTAGCGTGGCATCGGACCGCGTAGCCCACGGATCTACTATTTTTAATTAATTTTTTTAAAGAAAATAAGGATTGCCACAGTTGTAACCGTTTTACAGCTGGTGAACCAAACTTGATGCCGTTCTGTCACTCTGCAACATATGCAAGGGGCCTGCTTGTTGCAATTGAATATTGCAGCATAGTGATTGGAAATGGTGTATGGCAGTCATTTTTCATCGTGCTGTGCCAGCACTGTGCTGCTTTACTGTGCACGGTGTTCTTATTAGCCGCACCATTCAACCATTCGTTGCAACCTCCTCCGGCCAGCTAGCTCCACGTGGAGAGTAACAAGCCGCGTGCAAACGAAGCGAGTGGCTGTGCTTTGGCTGTAGCGGGTCCACGTGCACGGTATGTCGCGATCGAAAAATATCCACCCGCTAATTCATTCGTGCTTTTCAGGCAATAAGTCTGCTCCATGTGAGGTGTAATGAACTGCTTGTATGCACGAGCGGCCATGCATTGTAAATTGAGCCTATCGCGTTATGAAAAGCTTTAGTTCGTTCATACATTCATCCATTGATTCACCTGCACCTATGCAGCTCTTTGAAGAGCAGCTTACAAAAGAGATCGGACCGTAACGTGGTCATTCTTGTAAATGATCCCGCCGTATGATTTGAGGCGCTATATAAAATCCTTCATTAAATCCTATACCTCTGTCTTGTAATTAACTACCTATAGGTGTACTGCAGCTAACCTAATGCAAACAAACTAAGCACTCACTGTTACTATTCCTACTGCATAGTATGCAGCGCCACGTCAAAGGCGTTACTTTTTATTTATTCACTCAAATACTGTAGCAGGCCAGCGCTAACCAGATTTAAGAAATCAAAATAGGCTGAACCAAACCCGTTACTATTAGTTGTAAGTGGTCCAGCTGTATGATATTTGGAGCTGTATTTCGCGTTTTATTAATTTATTCATTCATTTAGTCATCTCATGCGCCCAAATGCTGCCCCAGGCCCTGTCAGAACCCACCGCCCGAGTGTATAAACATTAGCTGCAGCCATCTCTTGAAGCCGACAGCTCTAGCTGGGCTGCGATAAGAGCGCATGTAACGTTTGTTTATAGTCTGCCTGCGGCCCCTCTCGTCTTGCGAGCTGCCTGCTTCAGACATTCCAGTTAAAGTGGTTTTGCAATACAAAGTGCACTTGGGCATTTCTCAGGCTGTCTTTCCCCTGTCGATGTCTTTCTTGCTCGCTGCTTCCCTCCCTAACTCTGTGGCTTTTTTTGTTGTTGTAACCGGCAGCAGCCATGCTCACTTTTTCGCCTTCCTGATTGCAAGATGTTCGGTGTCAAGCTGACTGTTGTATCCTTTCAAATAAATCCTCGTGTGCACACCGAGCATCCTGGCTCACCCATCAGCTGCCTCACACATGCTGAGTGATTAAAAAGGTCCAGCTGAGCAACAGACCCCACGGATACACCCAGTCCCAGCTGCTTAGGAGCCTTGTGCAGACCTCAGGCCATTCGTATAAATACCTGCACGGCAGACACAGCCCTCCACCAGGGGAGTAGTTATCATTAATGCGACAGGTGCAGCAGCACCGGTCGCAGCTGGGCAAGTGGCTGACTGCAGCCAGATTTTTGCAATTTTTACTACCAAACTGGGAGAGTGGCATAGATGTAAATTCACCAAAATGCCAGGGGTAGCGGAAGTGACATCACATGTCCTTTAGACCTGATGACATCATGAGAAGTGATGCGTGATGTTGGGCAATGAAGGAGCCACAAAAATTGGCTTTAAGGAAGTGGATAAAACATGATTAATGTCATTTTGAAATCTAATGCTAGCTTTGAATGGCCTATTAGCTGCAAAGTTGGAGGCTGCCCAGGGCGTCTATGACCAGCAAATAGGGAAAAGATCAGTCATACATCACACATCCGGGGTTATCAACGCCTCGAAAAGAAACAAAGACAATGTATTTAGATGCTTTCTCTTGGTGCCCATCCACAGGCTAGGGGAACCTTGTTTGAATCCAGAGAAAAAGACTCAACCCAACTATCAATGATCACTTCTTCGGACATGGTATATGGTACTTTAGAAAAGACATACCAGCGGTTAACTTGACTTTCATCAAGTTGAAGATTAAATAACAGTGCTTGTAAGCTGCACACGTCCGGCAGCAAGTGCTATGTAAATTCTGTATAATCAATGCTCATTGTTCATATTACTTAATCAAAGAATACAGTGAAGTTAGGAAAATCCCACTGAAACATGTTGCAGAGGAAGGGTCTGGATGAGGTCCCTGGGACAGGGGGCAAATCGTCCTGAGCTTCATGAAATCAGGGAGCAGCAGACAGACAAAGAAGAGGGTTAACAGAGAAGGGGTGTTCCAGCAGGAGGTCAGCAGTGCCTACAGGGCAGGGAGCAGCTTCCCCAGCTATTCCCATCTGTCTTTCTCCCCCCCCCCTCTCACTCTAATGTTGTCTCTATCTCCAACTTTGTTAACCTTTCCTCTCCATCTCACCTTCCTTTGCTCTCCCATCTCTCTCTATCTGTATTTCTAGCTCGTTTCTCTCTATCTCTGACTGTTTAGCAGTCGACCTTCTCACTTCTGCCTCTCTCACATGCACTCATCCAGTTTACTACTTTTTCTGTGACTCTACACTATGTGCCTCACTCTCTGCTCTTAACTATTTCTCCTAATATCTGTCTCTCAACATCTTTCCCTTGCCTTTTCTTTCTTTTTTTATTGCAATCTTTGTCGCTTTCTATTTACACCTTTTCACCGCCTCTCCTCTTATTTCCTTTCTCTGCCCCACTCAGTTCCTACCTTATACTCTCTCAGCTCTGACATTGGTATATGTACTCTTCCCGCCTCCTTGCACTCTGCATGTTACCTCCACGTTCTAAGCTTACTAAACTTTAAGTTCTGATAGGCATCCCTTCACCGTGCACAGTCATGGGCAGGAGGGCTGCACAAAAAGGCTTCCGGTGGTCAGGATGCGCTAGTGGGCAGTCTAAGGAGGGGCAGTAAGCAAGTAAACCTGTGCATAGCTGCAAAGTAGACCCCAGGTAGGGTTCTTACCTGGCCCGTATTTTACCAGTCTGGCCAGTACTTTTATATCAGCGCCTGGAAAACATTGGTATAATCAGTGAAATAAAGATTTTTTCGTTCTTCTGAAACATCAGACAAAAACAACAAAAGGAGGCAAGCTGGGATTCGGACGTTTGTACCATCCAAGTTCGTCCAGAGATGCAGACTTAAGTGACCTGGGTCGCAAGCAGCCTCGTGAGGGTAGCAAGCCAAAGCACAGAAGTCAGGAATGCAAACTACAGCTACCCCTAAAGTATGTCCATGCAGATAAGCAAACATATAACTTGTCAGCTCTGTAGTGCCGCAGTAGCAACTAGGATTGTCACCTTCAAGATTTTTTATAATTTAATTTGATTTAGACCTCTGCTGAGGTCAACAAATTATATAAAATACAATTTGTTAAAAACAATGATAATGTATCTACTTTAAAACAATTAAACAAAACTCTTAAAAAATTTATATAAAATTATGACAGACAAATTCATCAGGCGGCGAGTTACAAAGCATTTTAAGACCTAGTACTGTTGTTATATTATATCTGTTACAAATAGGGTTTAAATACCGATGTCTGGCCTCTACCAGGGTCGAATTTGGACATACAAACAGTACATGTAGTAAATCTGCAATCCTCAGTCACACAGATCGCAAATACTAGTAGTATTTTCACAGTTATTCCCTTTAGATGTGAAAACTTTAACGGTAAGATCCCTAACCGCAGTAAAATAATACAGCGCCGGACCCTGTGAACTAAAATAAAACATATATATCGTTGCTGGGATTTGTATTCTACTGTTTCTGCATATTGTGCATAATGTTTTAATTGGGAACAGTGTTTGAACATAGAGGTCGTAGCTTATTCTCATAGTCAGATTTTGAAAAAATGGCCTCAAGTGTGCAGGTGTTCCAAGATTTTAAAAGTGCTATCGTGAAGTGCGAAAGATTTAGTGCTTTATTAAGGTTCTTATTAAAAGTATATTGCAGCAACTCATTTCTAAAGGTCTCCATTTTTAATATGCTCCTTAAAGATCCTGGGTCGGCATGTAGGAGATTATACGCCCATCTTATTATGTTAGAGATAGTTCTAGCATAAGAGCTAACTAAAGATAGCTCAAGGCGTAATACTTGGGCTGGGACTGCTTGGTTAACTTTTATCAATTTACGTAGCATGTTCCCTTCTTTTTTTTTTGTTGCTAGTTGCAAGTTGTTAATTGGGATGTATTCTAGGGTATAAGATAGAATAGGAGGTATTTTCATACTATAAATCTCTAATAGGGAGTAAAAATGTCTATTCCCAGAGGAAGAATATAACCGCTGCAGTGCACCAACATGGGCGTCTGCTTTAAGCCCTATATGCTAGAGATGGGAAGAATTTTGTATGGTTTGTGAAAAAATTCGCCCCAAATATGTCTATTCTTTAACTACCTCTATGGATTTGCCCCCAAGTGTCCAATTAAAATGATGTCACCTTCTTTAAAGAGAAATATCACCTATTTGCTCATGTTTGAGGTTACAAATGGGTGAGGGACTGGTGCACCTGTTTCTGTAAAATCCTCTTTTTAAATTGCATTCTCTCTGTGTTTCCCTTTATAGTGATTTAGGATTAAAGCGGACAGCTGCAAAATCCTTTTTGGCATGGTTTATTTATATGGGACTTCAGCTTTATATTGAAAATGAAGAAAACACCAGCTTTAGCTGATTTTGTCATTGGTTTTGTTTTACTTTTACCAGTCTTGTCACTAGAATTCTGGCCAAGCTGGTAAAATACCGGCCATGTGGCAACTGAGCATTATAAAGGCAAACTGTGGCAAATGGGAAAAAAATGAAAGCACCTACTGCATCTGTCTCCAAGATTCTGAGAGCCACTGGTAGTAAAGCTCCTGGCCCCAAAACAGCCTGGGCCCAGGAGCACAGGAAAGCTAGGATAGACTACTTCCAGAAGTCATCCTAATTCCGTTTCCCTTTTCTGAAGCACTCCAGTCCAACACACCAAAACTCTCAGCCTGCAGGTGAAGCAAAGTTATGCTGCCTAGGACTGGAAAACCTAGAAGGGAATGTTGCTAGACAAAACTTCCCTCAATGGGGGAAACTGAGACAATGACAAGTTTGACCTGTGTACAGTCCAAGTAAAGTGCAGCCTGGAGCTGCTGCATTTTCATATTGAGCAGATTTATTTCCAAATAAAAATGTGCTGCCTTTGAAACCAGGGGCCGCAAAGGCAGCACCAGGGGTAGCAAAGGACAAGCCATGGGTCGCAACGGCGACCCCTGGTGATCCCTAAATGACTTCATGGAGAGTGGGCTCAGTTCCTTGCTTGCATTGCTGTCCGTGGAACCTCTGGTACGCCACTTGATTGGATAAAAGGAGAACAGATTTCTTGGAGAAATACTGTTAAAAGTACATTCTACTTAGCCAACCGCTTACGACCGCATCTGACCAAACTGGTCCACCCCGACCAGTGCGGCTTCATGCCGTCCAGGGGTACCAGACACTGCCTCAGACGTCTCCACCTAGCCCTAGCGAACCGCCAGTCGCTGACCCCGTACCTGGCGCTTCTTCTCATCGATTTTGAGAAAGCCTTTGACTCCGTAGACTGGCGGTACCTGGGGGAGGTGCTGACGGAATTGGGACTGGGGCAACACTTCTGCAAGTTAGTGAAGGTTTTATACAACAGGCCGCAGGCTCGAGTGCTTGTCAATGGGGCACTGTCAGGGCCCTTCCCTATCAGGAGAGGCACGAGGCAGGGATGCCCCCTCTCACCGCTCCTATTCGCCTTAGCGATGGAGCCCTTTGCTTGCCTCATACGGTCTGACAAACGGATCATGGGATGGAAATGGCCCGGACTGGGCGAGGACAAAATCGCTCTCTATGCGGACGACGTTCTGCTCTTTCTGGCCGAGCCGGCCCTATCCGGACCCCGATACCTCTGAGCGTTACATCTCTTTGGGCAGACCTCCGGCCTGCGCCTGAACTCCACCAAGTCTGTCCTAGTCCCCCTTCACATTTCGAGAGACTGCTTTGACTTGCAAACCACGATACCCATCCGGAGACAGTCTTTTAAATACCTTGGGATCTGGATTGCCCTACTCCCTGACCTCGCTTGGTCGCTTAACGTGACCACCACTCGTGAAGAGAGCCCGTGCTGACCTCCACAGGTGGCAGGCGCTGCCGCTGAACCCCTGGGCAGAATAGCCCTATTCAAAATGATCATACTACCCAGGTTCTTATATGTACTTCAGAACACGCCTTTCCTCTTTTCGCGAACCTGGTTCAGGGAGATGGACAGTCTGGCTACCAAATTCCTTTGGGGGGGTCAGAGGCCTCGTCTGGCTCTTACCCAATGTCGGATCCCACCCTTCGATGGAGAACTGGGCATGACTAACCTGTACCTATACTACTTAGCAACCCGACTGCTCACCATACACGACTGGTTCAACGGCGGCTGGTCGGACCCAGCGTACAGAGTGGAACTACATGCCCTGGGCCTATCTAAAATACAAGGGATGATGTACGGAGAAGCTATTCCCAGATCCCTGCCCGCAGTGACACGGGGGGGTTCTCCTGGCCTGGCGTGCCTCTCTACGCCACACCCATTGGTCAACCATGCTGACTCAGTATACCCCACTCTGGCAGGGCACTTGGCTCCAGGAGGTTACCAACCTAACAGCATTCAGAGCTTGGGACCTCATTGGCATCTCGCAACTTGGAGTCATATGGGGGGGGTGACCACATACGTACCTTCCAAGACCTCCAAGGCCGGTACTCTCTGCACCCCTCATAGTTTTACTGGTATTTGCAATTGCGTCACGCCCTCCGCTCCCACATCTCAGAAGGTACCTCACTGCCCGAGTACAGCCCACCCGAAGCCCAAATCATGACAGGTGACCTGGGGAAGGGGGGGATTTCACGAATTTACAGCTCCTTAACGAATAACACTCCCACCACACTACACCGACTCAGGGACCAATGGGAGGGATGGATCGGGCCCCTGGAGGAGGAGGACTGGAGGGACGCATTGATGACACCCAAAACAATCACCACCTCAGCGAGACTCCGTCTAGTCCAAATATACTATCTCCATGCCGCCTACCTCACGCCGAGGCGCCTTCACAGCGCAGGGCTGAGACCAGACGCATCGTGCCCCCGTTGTAGCCAACAACAATCTGATTTCTTCCACATGGTATGGCTCTGCCCCGTCATTACACGATTTTGGAACTCCATAGAAAGGGAGCTCACCGAGGTCCTGGGCTGGGAGATCCCACATAACCCACTGAATGTGCTCCTGGGGGTCACCGAGGGTTTGCACGGGTCCAGAGCGGACAAACTCTTTCTGAATACTGCCATGATGGTGGCCAAGAGAGACATTGCGGCTAACTGGCTGAACCCGGTTGCGCCCACCATGGCAAGGTGGCGTAGGGGAGTGGACTGGTGCGCAGCACAAGAAAAGCCCATGTATGAAGCCAGGGGATGTCCAGCGAAGTATCGTAAAGTATGGGGCAAGTGGGTGGGGGTGTTAGACGAATGACACTCCACTTATACATCTATAACCTGAATGTAATAATTTACTTTGTACTCCCTTTCATTTCATGCCTTTCCGAAGGGGGGCCGTTCGATGCTGCGATGAGGCCATACATCTGCTGTATATTAATGTCTCTACTTACTGCTGGTCTTATGTTTATTCCTGTTTTAACAAAATCAATAAAAATTGATTATAAAAAAAAAGTACATTCTAACATATTGGTAGATAAAAAGCTGTGATCTCCCTCTATTATTTACTTTAATAGTTTGTAATGTCATAAATATTATCAAAACTGTTGTTTGACATCAGTGAGACCAGGTCCGTAACAGATCTTTGCTTCTCTTTAAGTGACTTTAATATATTCTTTTGCAGATTTTAAATAGCGCGAACTCGACCCGAAGGTATTGGAGCGCTTTACATGAGCACCAGTTGCAAAGATGCAGATTTCCGTTATACAGCTTACTTAACTGGTTACTATGTAAAATGTTCCAATGTTGCTATTGAGGGGTCGCAATAACATCCTGAATGACGAGGCTAAGGCAGAGTCGTTTGTATATGTCACTAAAAAGACCAAGATGGCAGTATTAAACCATATTACATAGTTACCCGTTATATAATTTTTATATTGCATGTTTGTCTTGGGGTAGTTAGCTTGAAGAAGCTGTTCTCTTCAAGGTGTAGCTAGCAATGGTCACTGACTAGATTCAGAATGCTTAGGTTTTACCATTCCTAAACAAACTGTTGTTAAAACAATAGACAGTGGTGAGGGCCAATGGATTTAATTTAATCTGTGCCTGCAGCACTTACTGCATAATTATGAATTTACTGCATTTGCCACATAATTTGCCTCGTAATATTCAGATTAAAAAAATATTTTTAGTTTAGATGGATGAAATCTAATACTACCAGAGAATATGTGGCATAATAACATTTTTTTCCTCATAATTTGAAGTTCCATTCAACAGAATCTTAACTGGTGTGGTTCTGGCTTAAATCCATAAAACCAATGTAATTGGCCGGTTATGAATGCACACAAAACACACCATAACTCACAGCGTTCACTATGCACAAAACACCTATTTGCTAATGTCACAGGCTCACAAAAACAGCTAACATGAGAACAACACAGTGGCGTGTGTTGTATTTATTTTTAACCATAATGGAAGAATTTCAGTGGATTTACACGAATGAGCCAGAAACATAACTCTTTTTTAAGTGTGACTTTTTTTTAATGAAAAAAATATACATCTACATACTAATGATGAAAGGTATTGTGTAAATTTATATTATGGTTCTATTGTAATAATTAACTATGTAAAATTAATTTTTGAGGTTTTTTTGCACTAGAAGTCATTATGAAACATTGAATTCAGTTCCGGGACTGTGATCTTTTAAAAAGTGATCAATGAAAAAATTGTGACATCAAAGAATTGTCAGATACAGACTTAAGCGAGCAGACTTAAAGCTTCATCACAGACCAGATGTACCACCAAGGTATAGACTCAATCAATCAGGATTTGTGGAGCGCAGCTGTATCTCCCGTGAGGTTCTCGCGGCGCTGGGAGAACATGCTGCCTCTCATGTTCCTAATGGTTTGAGTGAGTCTACATGCCCAAGTTTTAGTCTCACATATTGACATCAGTAATCAACTACTTAAGCAGAATCCACAACGCTCCATGCCGCAATAAAGAATTTTATAAACTACTCATAGAATTTCGCAATCCAAAATACACCGAAGGAACCCATCGCGTTCCTCGAAATGTTTGTCACAAACTGGCAAATCATTACACAGCCAAAGCAGACATGTTTTATTATTATTTAATACACACACAAAAACAACAGCCCAAATCCATTTCAAACAATACCCTCCAGGGGAAGGATAACACAGCCTCTGCACTCCTTTGAAGAACTATCACCAACTGAAATTCTGAACCTTCTCAAAGGGAGCAGGCCAGCCGGTTGCCCGTCCGACCCTTATCAATCACAAATCTTCTAAAGTAGTCTCCTACCAACTTCAGCCACCGACCGAGTGAGGACATTGATCAGTAAATCTGAAACAACTGGAGTTTTTCCAGATTTAAAAAGACGTACATATGCCCGCTATTTAAGAAAACAACCATGGACACTCAAGACCCCAACAATTAAAAACCTATAGCAAACTGGCCATTCCTGGGCAAACTTATAGAAAGAGCAGCCTGCGCCCAGATGGCACAATTCATTGAAGAATGCTCCCTACTTTCAGAGTTCCAGACAGGACCCCGTTCAGGTAGAGGCACTAAATCACCCTAATCTCCATCTGGGACAGCCTAAAAAATGCAATAGACCAGAATGAGGATGCTGCCCTTCTTCTCTTGGACTTTTCAACTGCCTCCAACACAATCGAGCATGTCACATTAATTCTAAGAATCAATGAAGCCAGCATAGAGGGTCCCATTTTCACCTTGATCTCATCCTACCTACACAATAGAATAAATGTCATCCATACTTCTCCTTTCTCATTGAAAGTCTACAGCATAAAAGCAGGAGTCCCTGAAAGTTCTATCAACTCACCCCTCCTTTTCAATATCTACATGAAATCCTTACCAGAACTGATCAATGTTTTTCAGCTCATCTGCTACAAATAGACAGACGATGCAAAGATATTAAATTCAAAACCTCAAGGACACAGGAAAATCCAAAATCTTCTGTTGCCTCCTGGCCATTGACCAGTAAATGACAGAGCCACCTCAGTTGAACACTGCATCTTGAATGCGGCCAAAACTGAAATACTTGTGGCGACTAGAAAACATGTCCTTTTCATCATCATAAAATCTTTATTCGGTTGTCAACAGCAACCATAAAAGAACAAATTAAATATTTCGTAGAAACATGCTTATAAAATACATACACATTAAGCAGAAGATAAAACCAAAATACAGTAAAAACAGATTAAAAAGGGACACCTAATACATCAGTACAGTGCCATGTCCTGACTAGTCTTTAGGATTATGTGTCCCGCCCACCAAGGGTTTTATCAGTTCAGCCTCTTCTCTATTTAGTGATGCCTGTTCAAGCAACAGCATTTTTATTCCTTGAAGTTCTTGGGGTGACAGTAGGTGGGGAGTCGAGAAAACATCCGCTCTCCCTAGTGCGGAGAAAGCTGCCTTGACATAGACTAACCAGGGATTCTGTACGCGCCATCAAGGGACAAACAATCTAAGAGTATTACTCTATTGAGCTTGAGATCCTCTATGGTCCAAATTTTTATCCAGCATAGCAGAGGACTAAGAGTAACCAAGTCGGTTAAATACTTACTTCTGAGTTCCGCTTGAACTGAAAAAGCCACAGCACATTGCAGAACCTGGGCAAGTCGCCTTAGAAATTGATTTTCTGCTGCTTGGATTATACCAGTCTTCGCATACCCCCAGATCTCACTGCCGTATTGTATCTGGAACACACATTTAGCGTGATAAATCTTAAGTAGTACTTGCGGAGACCAAGAACCCAACCTGCGTGGAAAGCTAGCCACTGCCCAGTGGCTTTAACAAGCTAAGCTCTCTTTCCCTCAATCAGAGGCTGCCATTTGTTCTTAACATCAAATAGCACCCCTAGATAGGGATAGGCTGAGACTTTACCCAGGGTATGGTGGCCCACCTTGAAGGTCTTGGAACTAGTGGACCGTGAACCCACTATCATAACATAAGATTTAGTAAAATTCACAGCCAGGTCCAAGCTGCCCATAAAGGCAACACAAATTTGTCCAGGAGGAGCTGCAGTTCTCTAGCCGTACGGACCATAAGGACTGCATCATCAGCATATAACAATACCAGGAGTGACTTTGAACCTACCCTGGGACAGTCAGCTTGAACCGAAAGAAGGACTTGCTCAAGCCCATTGATATATAGGGTAAACAAGAATAGTGCAAGGTTGCACCCCTGCCGAACCCCCCTGCTAGTTAGGAAAGCCCAAGTACGAGCTGCACTGTGCGAGAAACGCACAGAGGCTGAAGTGTCAGAGTGTAGGTTCACCAACAAAGCCACTATGTTTGGCTCCACCCCTAACTCAAGCAGCAAGGCCCACAGTTTTGCATGATTGACCCTGTCAAATGCAGATGTGAGGTCCATGAATGCAGAATGGAGGGATTCAGGCTGAGCAACAGTATACTAATAATGATTAAATGAAGATTCTGACATTGGTCAGATGTAGACCTCCCCGGCCTAAAGCCATATTGGATGTCCGTCAAGATATCATTAGCATCCGACCAAGTCATCAGCCTGTTAAGTATAATCCTCCCAAGGACCTTCACTACCACATCAATCAATCAGATTGGACGGTAGCATTGAGGGTTATCTTTATCACCTTTCTTAAACACGGGCACGATCACCGCCATCGACCACGAGGGCGGCACTGCTCGCCAAGCTGCTGCATTCAGAACCTTGGTCAAGAGGGGGCCCATAACTCATCATCCATCCGGAACAAGTCTAGGGGGATCCCATCAGGACCTGGGGCCTTTTTCCGTGTTAGCGCACCTATGCCCTTGGTTACTTCATCCAGGGTGAAGACCACGGGAACCAGCCTCCGCTCTGGAGCTACCAACGCCTCATATCCGCCACCTCCCCAAAATTGGAGACCCCTGCAAAGTGGTCTACCTACTGTTGCTCAGAAATGTGGGTACATATGGCCGGGCCTGTCCCATTTGTAAAACATGGCCTGTTTACTACCCTTCAGAAAAGGGAACTGTCTCCACTCTCACTTGCCTGGATGTGGTCCTCCTCCCAGGCTAATTCCTCCAAGGCATGTTTACACTTAGCTAATGCCAGTTTATAGGCTTGCCTACAGACTAACACAAGGCTCCTATCTCTTGGGACCGGTTCCAGGCCCGCCTTCAACTGTCGTAAGCTCTTAGAACAGGCCCTGTCGAACCATTTTGGGTGTTGCCCAAACACGTGGGTTAATGGTACAGTCAATAGTTCCATGACTTTACAGGCAATACCCTCAAATGCTTGCAGAACGTCCTCCTCAAGCGCATCTGTTTCCAAGCAGATGGATATCTCCTGGGCAGCGTTTGAAAAGAGGGAAGCGTTAATATAAGTTGGATCCACCTGGGCCCAGTTATGTCTATTACCTTGATCAGCGAGGGAAAACCCACTAAGAGCCCCAACCCATGGTCAGACAAGATCCATAAAACACTCAAGTTCTAAGAACGGGATTGTGATAGCTAAATAGGCTATGAATAATGGTAAAATCAAAAAAAATCAAAAATGGAGGTGCAGAAACAAAGATAAAATCAATCATTGAGGCGCAGCCCCCTCCCCTTAAATGTTGGAACAATAATGGGATAAGGTGAGTTAACCAACTTGTCCAAGGCAAACTCAAGATTATGGGATTCTAAAATCGCACCAAGCTCCAAGCTTTCCTTAGAGTGAACAAAATGAAGCTCTCTAACACCATGTACCTAGGTTTAGAAACTTTGATGATTGGGCAATTAAAATCCCCCCACTAACAGTATCCGCTCCAGAGCTAACCCCCCCCACATTCGGTTCGGGAGTTCAATGACCTATTTAGACATTGGAGACTAGAAGCCCCATCGGGCCCAACTCTGGCATTATAAAAGTTAAAAAATAAGATAGGGAATGAGACCGGTTCAAATCCCAATGCAAATCAACGACATGCCCCCTCAGGGCCACTGTCACAAAGACAATCAATCCCCCACTGTCCCTTACTGCCACAGAGGGTGCTGGGGGTAAGAAATGGGTTTTGTAGACTTCCATAAAAAAGGTATTCTTCACCTCCCACGTTTCTTGCAGACAATCTGATTGGATTTGACAAACTCTACCCAATTTGCATCACTAAACTTGGCTGATAGCCCGCGATATTCCATGACAGAAGCTTTAGGCCCTTCAGATTCTCAGCTGGGATGGCCACTGAAGGAATAGTAGGCTGGAGGGGTGGGGCAGAAGAACTCAGTGGGCTAAAGGGTGTACGCTAATAAGTTAACATACAGAGGAGGTGAAGAGGGTGGGTCGATGGATGCCAGGCAGTCACGCATCTCAAGGCTACTCAGTGGGGCAAATCAATTTGAGCGGTTCAACGGTGGGGGCTGCCAAGTAACCTGGCAAATAGTACCACAAGGTCTGCCCCCCTTGAGGACTATGGTGGCGACAGACCTTCTCCAGTTTGTAAAAGAACCACAGAAGGAGAGAGAAAATGCCCTGCAGGTCGGGGAGCCTGGAATAGGACAAGGTGGCCAAAACATGTGCCACAATCAAGGGTTTATTGAAATTTACCACCACGCAGTCCCCTGCCCAGCTCTTACTATCCATGCCCAACCAACTCTGCGAACCATACTAATCGAATCAGCAATCCCCACACATACGTGGAAGTGCAGATGGAACCAGTGCATCACCTTGATTTTTAGCTCCTGAAAGGATTCAGGGACAGAATTGAATTGGGATGGAACATTCCCCAGGACAACGACATATGGAGTCGCCTCCGGTGGCAAATTAAGTACATCCCCCATGCTCGCTGAGTGAGGTGAAGCTGTGGTTCTATGACGGCTCTCCATGGTGGGGGCAACCTGGGTCTGTGGGACCGAGGGGGCCTCCTTAAGAGCCCTCAGGTGCCCGTGGAACATCCTATGGCATCAGGGGCACCTCAAGTAATGCTAGTGCTACCTGCGGGGGCAGGAGCCACAGAGACGACTGGCTCAGAAGAATTAGTCTGCCTCACCGGTGAAGCCCACCCCATGTTAATTTGAGCCAGGATTTCAGACATTCTGGACTCAATGTTGTTTAAACTAGACATAATTGGATCCAGCTTGGCATTTAAAACTGCCTTAAACTCAGAGAGTAGATCCTTGCTAAGGAAATCACCCCCCACCCCCCAACGGGCAAGGTAAATTAGAGTTGATCAGGGAAACCACACAGGTGGAGGGGGTCCTTGATTCCACATTAGCCCCCTTCTCCTCTGCTTACAACTAGGACTGGTGGAGGCATGGGGAGATTGTATTATGAACTGTGGTTTCCGAACCCCCGCCCACCCCCGACACTTGCACCACTCGTCCCCTCCACCCTCCTAGGGTCCTCAGAGGGAGAGTGATGGTGGCCAGAAGACTGAGAAGGGCAGCGCCTAGACAATGATAGCCTTCTCTCCACTAGCTCCATTTCTTTTGACACCACTGAGACTGCTAGAGTTAGAAATCCCTCAATAGTGGTGACTCGTAGAGCGGTGGTCGGAGAGGGTACCTTAGCAGCAGTAGCTTTTCTCTTCCCCATGTTAGCATCACTCGGGCAACACAGCACCCTCCCACTCAGAAGCCACAAAGATTGATAGGGCCCCTGCGGGACCCTTATTTACCGACAGACCAAAACAGATGAAACCACTCAACAACACAAATCTCCTCCCACGTTTACCCTCGTATTCGAATCAGGGAGTCCGCCGTATGCAAACCCCAGGTATTAATGCAGCAAGGTTCTTCTAAGATCACTGTCCGTGCTCTTCCGACCTGGGCGTTAGATATTTGCAGCTCCCTGCGGCACACCCAGCTCTGTCAGGGTCCGGTTGGACACTAAGCTTGTCTCAGGGACTCCACAGTGCTCTAAGACGATTTCAGCCAGTCCACATTCAACCGAATCCCAGGTTGGCCCGGAGAGTAACCCAGCTACACTTCGGCAACAGGCCAGGAAATAAGACCAAGGAGGGTGGCCCCATCCCGCCTCTTCCTGGCAGGATGGGCCTACCCTTGGCCCGGGCACAGCACCAAATGCTTTTAAGAGAGCTCTTCGCAGTGAGTCATGTGATGCAGGGCGCCTCCCAGCTCTGAGTAATCCTGGGACAGGTAGTGCCACTAGAAAAGCGATATGCCGAACAAGCTGCCCCCTGTGCCGCAGGACACCAAATGTGCTCAAGAGTGTTTGCCATAGTGAGTCAGGTGATACAAGGCACCTCCCAGCCCTGAGTAATCCTGGGAGGTAGTCCCACTAGGAAAGCGATATGCAGAACAAGCGGCCCCTTTTCTGCCCCTGGCCTGAGGATCTAGGACCACCACTGAAATTATTCAAGGAGGTAAGAAACATTGTAGTTACCATGGCCTCCAAGCTGTCTATGAATGCCCAAGTAGATAAGCTATACACCTCAAGCTTCATTACCATGAAAATGCTGCATCTAGTATTCACTCACACGGTACTAGCAACAATCTCTCTTGTCCTATCCAAAAAGTAGATAAACGTGATAAAAGTAGATAAAGTGAATGATCTTTATCATTGCTCACCTTTATCAACCATGAGAAGATTACAGAGAATCTAAAACTTTGCAGACAGACTGCCCTAGTGGGATTCTTTGTATATTTATGCAATATACGAGCATGTCTACCTGGATATGTAACTGTTGTAGTGTGCATATGCAGGTGTGCATCAAAAGGGGTTTAGGCTTTGTATAGGGATGCAGCTGCATATATGTATGTACTATGAAAAAAGTGTGCATATATATATATAAGTCACCAAAAAATCAAAAAGATCACCGCACTCCAAGACATGCAAATTACACCACAGCCACCACCAACGCGTTTTAACCCAAGCGGGTCTTGCTCACGGTATTGTGAGTCCCTCCTCTCTTTCTCTATTCGGCAGAAGCACTAAGCACTGTGAAACCGTATATGGAATCACATTGGGCACTAAGCCGGATAACCGCTAAAGTCAAATAATATCCGTAAGCAAGACGATGGAAATAACTACGAACCAACCGAAAAACAAAATCCCCTAATAAAAATAGAACTCAACGAACTGTGTAATCGTAAGTGCTGAGCAACTGAATGGACTAACTACAGTTGCAACCGCTGCGAGAGAAACTACAAATCCCATAATGTTCAATTCATTCAACTAAGAGACACACATGTCAACCACTCCCAATGACAAATTGCATCTTCCCTTTACTACTCCACCTCAATTAAGCTATCCCTATTCAAAACTCTAGAGTAAATACATGACATTGCAAAAGCACACACTTAGCAAACCTGCTACTACTAATCCTACAATGGAAAGACAGTACATATTACTAATCTACTACCTACTTACATCTAATCTTGGGTTCCGGAATAGTGTGCTACTCACTACAAAGCGCTTCAATGCCTCGCTAGGGTAGGAAGAGCTAAATAAATACAATAATCAATTACATCCCAGTTCTGGGCTAATCATCATTTCTACATTTTCTGGAGAGTGAATAAATGGCCGCAGTTCATTATACAATGCATAGGCTCTGTTTACCCGATAGTCCGTGAAACAATGTAGATTTGCTTCTGTCTACAGTAGCTGGCTGAATAGAATCAATTAACTATCTGGCTGTGGGATCAACAGGAGATTGTGGACAATTTATACAGTGGTCAGTGATGTAATGCAGAATCTTTTACCAAACCCCCTATGTGTAGCAATGTGACAATGCATAATTATGCCAAATGACCCCATTCCTGGTCATTAGTGCTCAATGCTTTTTAAGTACTTTCACCCAGTATCTCAGCCCTGCAGTTCCTCTATGTGATAGCACTGCAGATGCACAATAAGCTACAGATGAAAGCCAGGTGTGAGTAGGCTTAAATGGAAGAATGACATACAAAAATTTCATAAATAAGGGGTGTTAAAATAAGAATTAATTATTTACCTGTAGCTCCAGTAGTTCTCCAACATTGGTATCTTTCATATATTCATGTGCTTGAATCATTCCTCGTCGCCAGGCTGGAAATTCCATGATACACTAAAATAGCAGTATACAGAGTAAAATGTACAACATACAGTGTAAAAGGGCCATATTCTTTAAACAACATTGTATATATATTTAGTAGCACCTCCACCTAATTTGAAAGAACCCGAACTTCAGCTGAGGTGGAATCTTAAGCTCTCCTACTCCCCATAGAGGCCACCATAGCTCAGATTTTAAAATACAAGTGTGAGAATAATAGTGGATGAGCTTCTGACCAGGGAGGAGGGAGGGTGGCATGTGAATATACAAAAGATACCAATGCTGGAGAACTGGAGTTACAGGTAAGTAACTCATTTCTTTTCCAACAATGATTTTTTTATATATATATTCAAATGCTTGAATCAGAATAGCAAGCAATACACATTCTAATACAAAACAAAAGCGGGAAGCAGGCTCACTTTTACCAAAACAGGTTTCTCAGGACTGCCTGTCCTACTCCTGCAGCAGCTTCTGCGTTCATGTCAAGGAAGTAGTGCTTCGTGAATGTCTGCCAACTCTTCTGGGTGACTTCATGGCAGATATCTTTCAAGGACACACCAGCATAAAGTGCCATACTTGATTCCACCATGCTCCTGGTGGTATGCACCCTTATTCTTCCCTGGAGTGGGAGCTTGGCCTTGGCAACAGAAAGAAATACAGGCTGAGAGCCAACAAGATGTCCCTTGCATGGACAGGAGATGACCTGCCCTTGACTACCCAAAAGACACAAACAGCTGGTCTGATGTGTGTATGTCCTGCGTTTTGTCTATGTTGAACCTGAGGCATCTACGCAGGTCTAAAGAGTGTAACTATCTTTCTGCTGACAGATAGATAGATTTGGGAAGAAAGATCAAAGAATGACAGGTTCATATAACTGAAAGTCAGTAAGAACCTTGGGTATAAACTTGGGGTTGGTTCTTAAGATGACCTTGTCCTTTGCGAACCTAAGGAAAGGTTCCTTGATGTTGAATGCTTTAATTTCTCCCTTTCTCCTTGCAGATGTCAAAGCCAGGAGAAATGCAGTTTTCCACAAGATACATTTTAAATTTGCCTTATGTATAGGTTCGAAAGGAAGCAGCATCAATTGACTGAGGTCATTATTAAGCTCCCACGGAAATGGTGGATGTCGAAGCAGTGGAAATGCTCTAAAGAGTCCTTTCATGAATTATTTTATGACTCTTTGGGAGAACAAAGAAGACAGTGACCACTCAGTTCCCCTAAATCTCGAGATTGCAGCCAGATCGACCCTGACTGAAGAGTATTTACGCCCACTGTTCGCTACAATCAAAAAACATGAAAGGATTGGAAGAGGTTTTATTTTCAGTGGATGATGACCATTATTCCTGCATCATATACAGAAATGGTTCCACTTGGCGTTGTAGGTCTTTGTGGATAGCTGAAGCTTGTGCTGGTGTCAAAATAATTCTACATTGTTGCGACAGATCCAAATAGCCAAACGTAGGTGGTCAGGTTCCATGCTGTCAAGTTCAGTAATTTGGGGGCTCATTACGATGGCGGAGAGACCGCCACCGCCGGGCCGGCGGTGGCGGTCCCTCCGCCATCTGGCTCCCATTTCCCCCCGCCACATTAGGATGGCGGGGGGAATCGTGCCACAAGCATGGCGGGCGCAAAGAGCGCCCGGCACGCTTCCGCCACAGGCAATCGTTGCGATTGCCTGGCGTAGCGGATCTGACTGGGGATATGGTGGCGGTGCCTAGCAGGCACCGCCCGCCCGATCACAATGCTGGCCTCAGCCTGCCTTTCCATGGCGGTTGAACCGCCATGGAAAGGCTGGCGGAGGCTGGCTTCGGGGGCCCGTTACGGGCCCCCTGGGGGGGGGCAGTTGTGCACTGTACCCCCCCTACATTTCCATGCACAAGGTGGTAGGCACCGCGCGGTGCCTGCCATGTTGTGCAGGGAAATGCACAACATGGCCATTCAACATTGCGGCGGGTGCTGCAGCCAGCAGCACCCCCCGCAATGTTAAATTGCCAGATGCGACCGCCGCGGTAGCGGTCGCATCATAATCAGGGGTGCGGGACCGCCGCATGACAGGCGGGCAGTCCCGATCACGCTACAATGGCGGGCGGACTCAAGTCCGCCCGCCATCGTAATCGGCCCCTTGGTATCGTGATGGAGAATCACTTTGTGATGTCTGGAAAGAATCCTGGGATGCACTTTCAGAGGAATAGCTGCACATGTCAATAAGTGCAGCATTTCGCTGTACCATTATTGGTATGGCCACGCTGGAGCAATGAGGATCAGAGCACAGTGTTCTGTCTTTGCCTTCCTCAGCACCCTGGGGATCAGGGGAAAAGGAGGAAAGGCTTAGGAAAATATCTTGGAGTAACTGATCAAAAGAGCATTGCCCACCCATCCATGGATGCCAAAACTTGCTTGCATAGCACGGGCATTTCCTGTTGGTTGGATTAGCAAACAGATTGATTGTGGGGTTTCCCTACTGATCAAAAATGTAATCCACCTGCTTTTTCTCCAGTTCCCACTCGTGAAAGCATCTGCCTGATTGTTCTGGCAATCTGCCAGTTTTTCCACAGTGATGTCAATTTTGTGAGAAATGGCCCCGTTCCAGAGCAGCTGAGCCTCCTCTGAGAGGGATCGGGATTGTGTTCATCCTTGCTTGGCTCCATAAAACATGGATGTTGTGTTGTCCGTTCTGAGTAGGACTGGCTGTCCTATTAGCCTGGGAAGGAATGCATGCAGACCTAGACGTATGATGCGGAGTTCCAACACAATGTGAAGTATTTTTTTCCATATCCATCCTAAGGGCTCTGGTTGAGAGTTCCTGCATGAGTTTTCCATCCATCCATGGGTGCACCTGTTATAAGTATCATCCTGTTTGACATAGGTAGGAAAGACTATCTTGTGTTCAAATTTGTTGGAAGCATCCACCACAGCAGTGCCTGTTTCAGCCTTCTTGTGACTTGTACAGTATCTTTCCAAGATCCTTCAACTTGCTTCCATAGTTAGTCAAGCTCCTGTTGAACAGGTCTCATGCGAAGTCCGCAAAAGGAAAAAAGGCCTATGCATGACACCATTAAGGTCAGTAGAAGTTTGTATTGCCTCACTGTTAACGACTGGCTTGTAGTGATGTTCCTTGCCACAATTTGCAACTTCTTCACCCTTTCCTGTGATGGAAAAGCTTTTCCCAATTGCATGTTTAGTAACGCACCCAGGAACTGGATCTTTGCTTAAGGCTCCAATGAAGATTTTTCTCTGTCTGACGTGAGACCCAGTTTCTTGAACTGGTTGATGCAGGCCATCATATACATTGTTGCTTCTTTCATTGATGGTGCCTTGACGAGCCAATCATCGAGATATGGAAACACCTGATGACCTTCTCGTCTGAGGAAGACCGCTACTGAAGCAAGGCATTTGGTAAAAATTTGAGGAGCTGATTTGAGCTCAAAAGGAAGTGCCTTGAGTTGATAATGTTGCCCCACTCCTAGGAATCACAGATATTTTCTGTGTTTTTGATGAATGGGTACGTGGAAATACGCATCCAGAAGATCCAGGAAGGTCATGAAATCTCCTCCCTGCATCATCAGGAGGACTCCCCATAGGGTAGCCATCTGGAAAGATTGTTTCTTCAGAAACTCGTTCAGTTGTCTGAGATCCAAAATTGGTCTCCACTCACCCGTTTTCTTTTTGATCAGGAAAAACCTGGAGTAAAACCCCTGGTTTCTCTTTGATTTGGGGGCAATACAATCTCTATAGCTCCTATGAGGAGGAGTAAGAGAATCTCCTGCTGAAGCTCCTTCAGATGTAGATGATGCTCTTTCTTGGGTGGATCCACAGGAGGTCTCTGAATTAACTCCAATGTATGACCTAAAATAACTATTTGCCTCACCCATTTGTTCGATATTATAGCCTACCAAGATGGAGCAAACTGGAAAATTCTCCCCTTCCCTCCCTTCCCAACTGCAGTGTAGGAGATGGGAAAGGGGGCAAAGGCAGAGAGTCAAGCTCTTTTCTGGCTGTCATTGGTGCGAGATTGTGGAGCACTTTTCCTTCTTCCTGATGATCTCCTGTAAGTCTGTCACTGACTAAAGTTATAGCGGTATCCTTGATCATATTCAGATTCCTTTTGAGAATACTATGTTTATGTTTATGGATTTATAAAGCGCGTAGCTGCCATAGGCTTCCCAGCGCTAGGAGAAACATAACAACGATGGTCTAAGTCAGAGTGTCTGAGATCGGGAGGTTTTAAGGAAATAGCAGTGTTTTGAGTTTTTTTCTGAATGCTAGTTCGTTGGTTATCATGCGCATGTCCCTGGGTAGTGTGTTCCACATTTTGGGAACCAAGTGCTTAAAGGACCTTCCTCCCCATCTTGCTCTTTTTATTCTGCCCTGTTGCATAAGAAGGTCCTGTGAAGACCTTAGGGTCCTACTTGGTGTGTAGTGTTTAACCAGTATTTTGATTAGTGCCGGGCCTCTGTCATTCATGGCTCTGTGGGCAATACACAGGGCCTTGAACTTAATCCTCGACTGGACTGGACGCCAGTGAAGTTTACTCAGGGCTGTCCTGGCTGACTGCTGTTTCGGGATTTGTAGCAGGGTCCTTGCTGTGGCATTCTGCACTACCTGCAGTTGGTTAATGACGTATTTTGGGGCGCCCAGATACAGAGAGTTCCCGTAGTCCAGCTGTGACAAGATTAATGCTTGGACCACAATTCTACAAGATTGTTCAGGTAAAATAGGGAGAATTTTTCGAAGCATATGGAGTATGGCTGTTGACTTCCATATTGGTTGAATACTGCCCTAAAACCTTGTGATCTTCAAGAGGCATGAAAAAGAGAAGATCCAAATCTGAGATGCTGCAGGAGACCCAAAGGCTTGGTAGTATATAGATCTGTTTTCAGACCCTGAAGAGCCTCATCCACATGCTTGCCAAAAAGAGTAAGGCCATCAAAGAGCATGTCCGAAATCTTTGATTGCACCTCAAGATGGAAAGCTGTGGACTTTAGTCGACCTTGCCTTCTTAACAGCATTCTTCCTGCAAGTTGATGAAAACCTGTATTGGAGACATCTATTGCAGCATCAATAATGAAAGAAGTGGGTTCTCCTTCCTTAAGGATAGCTCCTGCTGTCTTCCTCTTATCCTCTGGGATGCATTCAGGCAATGGAGCAATATCATGCCACATCTGGTGATCATAACGCCCTAATATAGCTAAAGCGTTGACTGACTTGATGGAGGTCACTGCCATAGATAAGCTTCTGATGGCTAAATAGTCTGTACGTCTATCTGCTGAGCCGGCGGATGGTGTAAGTGGATTTTTAGATGCCCTTTGTGCCGCTGAGCAGATAACTGAATCCGGATTAAAATGTCCAGTGTGACAAGCTTGAGCAGACTCTGGAGCCATATATTTTTTCTCCAGGTGGTGTATTACCACTGGAACTGTAGCCAGAAGCTTCATTAACTTGAGGCTTTCCGACGAAATAAAATCTAAAATTGGTTTAGCTCTTACAGGCTTCAGAGGTTGCGCTTTAAAGTTATGAAGGAAACATTGATGATTGGTGGACTTTATTGGAAGGTTAAATTTCTTCGTAACTCTTTCCACAAGAGAGTGAAGTCTGGAAATATCATCTGTCTGATCTTGAGAAACAGGTGCGACATCTCCTTTGCTTGGGGTCACGATATCATCTGCCATATCATTTTGTGGAATTTCACTTTCTACCTCATCTACATCAGATTATATAGATTGATTGGAGTCCTCGTCGGCCATATATTCAGGCGCTCATGGGACCAGTGGTCTTAGAACAACTCTAGATGATTTGGTGGTGGTGATGGAGGCAGTAGTGACTGCTGTGGAGGAGGATTATATGGTAAAGGATTAGGCATTTGTGGATTGTTAGGTGGTTGTCATGGAAATAACTTGTGAAAAGTTTCCATCATTTGATGCAATGTAGATAAAAAGGCCATAGGCACCAGAACTGTTTCAGGCTGTTTGCATTGCCTAGACGGTACGTACAATCTTGAAGCATGAGGAATATAATTCTGTGGAAAATCATAGTCTGAATAATAGTCATTTTCCTCTATGTCCTCTCCAAAAATCCGGGATATACTTCACATTTAGTTGTGTTGGACTATTTGCAGCCTACAAAACAGTCGCTTGCCTCCACTTCTTGATCAGACTGTAAAATCTGAACTAATGGCAATGTTGATATCTTCAATGGTGCCAAAAATGTATTCTTGGATGGTGTTGTCATCGACGGTATGGTCATTGGTGGAGCTGTAGTGATCACTTTCAAAGCCGCCATCAGTTGAGCAGGCTCCATAGTTGTCGGGATCATGTCGGCAGGTTTGTTAATGCTGATGGTTTCATCATCCGCTTCGGGACCGCGTCAGCAGATTTGTCGATGCTGATGGTTTCATCATCGACTGTCTCGTAGACGACGAAGTCGACGATGTTGTCGGCAACAAGGTTTGACATTTTGTAGATTTTGACTTCTTCAGAGGTTGAACCTCGGTCTATTTCTGTAATCTCTTTGATGCATGTTTTCATTGTTTAGTGGCAGAAGGGGGTGGCTGCAAGAGCTGTTCCAAACATGTCCAATTCAGTAAACTGAATAAGTGTCCTTTTTTTCGTGGAAGTTTGGAAGAGCACTTTCCACGGAATCTGCCCCTGAATGAAGAGGTGGCATCTCCTTAGAATGAGACAAATTTCCTAGCTTTCTCCATCCTTAACTCTTTAGCCGCTGGGCTGGGCCTCTTCCCACCCCACCACTGATGATCCCTTTTCTGGCTATTTGGGGTCGTTCACACTTAGGGATCCATTATCTTTTTTCCACATAAGGTATCCACACAAAATCTGTGTCAGTTTTTCCAACATCCTGGTGATACTAAAAGTACCCAGTGTTTGTGGATTCCCTTGGAGGGAATGGTGAAAATAGGCAAAATGTAGCTACATTTTGAGTTTTTGGGGAAAAATAGGAACAAAGTGTTCTGGATAAGTGTCTGTGTTTTCTTTTTTTGTTGTTTTTAAATGTCTTTAAATAATGGTTTGCTGTGCTAAAGTCACCATCTTCCCAGCTTTCAGAAACATGCAGAGACGAATAAAAAAAACAATGTTTTACCACAGTTTTGGCTTTTTTCAAAGAGGTAGTTCATTTTTCCTATTTTGTGTGGTCTCAACCTGCTTTTAGTTTGTGGTGCAAACAAGCCCGGTTCCAGGAATTTTTATCTGGATGGGCCGAGGGTACGTTCGGGTGGGCCAATGCGGGTCCAATTTTTGTCAATTCTGGAGGTAGCCTACAAGCCTTAGACTTACATCAGATCTTATTACAAACAGGCATACAGAGCATATTTAAGAGTTATTTGTGAGTATGAACTCATGTCTATACTTGTCAGCTCTAACGCTCAATTTTCAGCAGGCTAGGCTTCAGCACAAGCACCTGGACACCAAGCAGATTGTAATAGTTCAAGCTGATGTATGTCCCCATTACCACACCCACGCCATGCCATCTTTGCACTGGAAAGACTGGCTTTTTAATCCTTGCAATTAACCCAAAACACTTTTCTTTGTGCACGGTGATCTCTGTAACTGTTTCTTTTCACGTCATTCTTTTGCGGTGTACTTTCATTGATAAGTTAAAAAAGAGTAACACATTTCGAAAAAAGAAAGCAATATTGTTGACGATTGGGAGCAGTGTTCATGCCTGACAATTTCAAACCTGGTAATTGCAGTGAAAGAAGTAACCTTGAGGAACTGTATTACACAGAGTGCCACAGATACAGAAGGGGCAGCAGATGCTTGTGCAGCCCCTTAGGTAATATTGATAGAGCTGGCGCACTTATCCTCAGAGGATATTCCTTCATTTGCATATGGGCGTGGCCCTATGCAAATAAGGGAATCACTTTGTCTCTCCACCCATCCCATATTATGGATGCGGGCACAGAGGCAAACAGGCGCACGACATGGAAAACAAAAGCAAGCATCCAGGCTAACAGAATACTCCAACCATGGTTGAGCTTTGTACTACTCTGAACTGAATGCTCTCTCAACATCACCAAACTTGCTTTGTAGATAAGATTTAAGAAATGGTTGGGATGTAAGTGGCATAAATTGTATATTTTATGTTGATCTGTAAAGCTCACTCTCACCTGGGGGGTATCCTGGCACTGAGGAGGTGCGAGACTAGCCAAGCCTAGGGGCTAATGTGGTTACTTGAAAAGCCAGGACTTCAGCTTCTTGCAGAATTCAAGAACTGAGGAAGAGGTTTGGATGTGTAACGGCAAGGCATTCCATGCTTTAGGAGCAATGTAGAAGAAGGCATACCTGCCAGATTAGGTTTTCTGTATGTGTGCAAGTAGGAGTCCTGCCAAGCTAAGGTGTCTGGAAGGTTTGTGAAAGCAGATGCTATCGCTGAGGTATGCTGGGCCAGAGAGCCTTGAAAGTGTGGGTAAGGAGTTTCAAATATGTTCATTTGTCTATGGGTAGCCAGTGTAACTCCTTGAAGTGAGGTGAGATGTGAGAGTGTCATGGGAGGTTGAGAGTGATTCTGGCTGCTGAGTTCTGTAGCCTCCTGATAAGATGCTCATTGATCCTAGCCTAGAGGGTGTCCCTGTAGCCTAGATTGCTGTTGACAAGAGTGTGGGTGAGGGTATCGGCTGGGAGTCATTTGAAAATGTTCCAGAGCATCTTCAGGATGTGGAAACATGAGGCAGTGACAGTACTGGCTTGGGTTGTTGTGTCGAGTTTGCAGGCTATGACGATCCGAAGGTTCTTAGCGTGTGTGGAGGGAGTAGGTCCCTGCCCTGTCAGCCACCAGGCGGGAGTCGCACTGAGAGGAGCTCGTCTCAAAGATCACGACTTCAGTCTTGCAGGTGTTCAACTGCAGACAGTTGAACTCTATCCATTATTTATCAGTCATTGTGATATTTATCATATAGGCAGATTGAGCTAAGGGCAGAGAAGCACTGAGAGATTGTGGGGCTTGCAGGTTTCGAGACCCTGTTTGTGAAAGTTTGTGCTTGTGTATCTCTTGTATCCACACACAAGAGATACACAAGCACAAACGTTCACTTTTACCTATGCGCTTGTGCACTTTGAGAGCGAGTATTGTATGTGTACATGTTCACGACTTTTGTGTTTTTGTGCATGTGTGTGTGGCGTGGTCATTCTGGTGTAGGTGTTTCAGTGTGCAGCGTTTGTTTGAACTTGGTGTGCGTGTGCTTATGTGTAGTGCGTCTAGGACTAAACATGGTTTCATGTATATGACGGGTGCCGGTATTGTGGTGTAGTTTGTGTTATTTAAACACTGGATGGATGTACAAAATATTGATAAATTAACACAATAGCTTATATGCGGTAAGCCGCCAGCATGTATTTTCTGAATGTGTTTGTGATGCAGCTTTCCACCCTGAAGATCGAAGGACCACATGCTCTGCAACTTCTGTGCATGGATCATCAGCTGTGTGACCTCTCACTGTTAGAGCAAGCCTCATCAAACCTAGTCCTTTGCAGTGAAATATAAAAAGTGAACAAACACTATTTGCGAAATGTGACCAAAATCTTGTCTTACAAATTGTACATATTTGGTTTTAATGTAGCTGTATAATGTATACCCTCTAATGTACGCAGAGACCATCCGTTTAGAAATGTCTATTATAAAATATACCTGTGCACTCAATTATTTAGTTCTGACCTAAGTTTGGATAATTAGCATTAATGCCACTGTGTATATAAATATCATGCAGTAGTAAACCGTAAAGTCAAATCTCCCCTTGGGAAATCACCATCTCATATATGTACGCTCTGCCAATCACCCTTCAAGCATATGTCACTCCAAGCCTCTTGTAAACAGAACCGGTACCACAACAATGTAGGGAAGCACAGAGCATTTAAAAGCATGTACACACCGTTTCCAATTGCAGATTGTTACAATATATGTGTCAAAAACAATAATCATATCACTATCATAAAGATTAAAAACAGTATGCCATAATAAAAATAAAGTCAGCTCAAAATAAATTATCAAATCTAAATATAACAAAAAAGGAGAGACAATTAAGACAGAAACCAATTGTCTATTTTAATAGTACCGATCCGTTTGATCATTATACATGATGTGACTGACATAGGGATCACCATCTATTGTATCAAGTTATTAGATAGACTCGTGTAAGACCACGTGTCTTACACGTGTATAGACCACGTGTAAGTCCTCTCAAGGAATTTTGAATCACTACTACTGGTTTTTAACATATTTTATCTTATATGTGTGGGCGAATACATGTTTGATCCCGAAGAAGGTGGCAACAATTTGAGAAGTCCACCGAAACGCTTCGACGTATTTGACACACCAAATCTGTCTAATTACTTGATACAATAGATGATCCCTATTTCATATCATGTATAATGATCAAATGGATCGGTACTATTAAAATAGACAATTGGTTGCTGTCTTAATTGCCCCTCCCTTTTTGTTTCATTTGGATTTGAGCATTTAATGCGCAACAACTTTTTGGGGTTTTTATTATGCCATACTGTTTTTAATCTGTAAGATGGTGATATTATTTTTTCTGTTGAAACATATATTGTAACAATCTGCAATTGGAAAAGGTGTCTGTGTATACGCTATTAAATGCTCTGTGCTTCCCTATATTGTTGTGGTACCGGTTCTGTTTACAAGAGGTTTGGAGTGACGTATGCTTAGAGGGTGATTGGCAGAGCACATGCATGAGATATGGTGATTTCCCAAGGGGTGATTTGATTTTGCTGTTTAATACAGTCCCCTTGTTGTGAGGGGCCCTCTCTCTTATTCTATTGATATATATTTACATTTATTACGTCATGTACTGAAAAAAAACACAGTCTGAATCTTGAGTGTCCATGCACATTCTTTTATTGTGCGTCCTTTTCATGGACATTGAGGGTCTGTATCATATGCTATCATCTTATAAAGTTGTATTGTCTAGCTCGAAGAATTTGTTAGAAACAGATGTGTCTAAATTTTGTAATAAGCCATTTTGGATTACTAGTGTTCAATTTCTGTTGCTAATAGTGATTTAATTTTTTTTTATTATTAACAGCCCTGTAGAAGCGAAACTATTTCGCGAAACACGTGTTGGCTGTCTAATTGGCTACATGTTGATGAAGAATTGTAAACCAATATATGATGTTCTCTGAAAATAATCACTATCTAAAGATGAACGACCCTCAATGTCCATGAAAAGGACGCACAATAAAAGAATGTGCATGGACATTCAAGATTCAGACTGTGTTTTTTCTCAGTACATGACCTAATGTTCCCTGAGAGGAAAACAGGTAACTGAGATTCAGCGCCGGGCATTTTCTCTATTTTTCCTTTTTTTTATGCTGCAGGGTTGACTAAATTACACGTCAAGAAAAGGCAAATTATTTGGTATGATGCGGCACATTTTGTGAGAGTATTACTTCATTTTGTTTTTTTCATTTCTTTACACTTGTTAACACTGTCTGGCCATTGGGTGCATCTCATTAATACCCAATTATAGCAATAAGCAAAAGAAAGGTGATCAGTCAACCTTTGCAAAGGCTTTCACCTGCACAGCAACACATTGTTCTCCTTTTCTCATAGTCAAAACCTGCAGAACAGTTTAAGTTTAATTAAACAACGTGATGCAGCTTTTTAGTAACCTTTGATCACTTTGAGCTACAAACAATTTTTAAACCTGCAGATTATGCAGCAGATGATGGATTGAGAGGCAAATGTGGGAAATCCAAAATTATGGGAAAAATAACACAGCCACACAATTACATAATTCCAGTGGCCCGACTATAACTTGGAATGTGTAATGTACTAAAACAAACTATCATAATATGAAATGCTCACATATGTAACCATGCCATACTGGTGAAAATAAATTCACTCAGGCACAATATCTTATGTGAGATAACACAATTTTTACTTTACCACAACATTTGGCAGAGAACAGACAGACACACTTAGGGTTGGATTCACAAAGGTAAACGTACGCTTCTGTGTAAGTTTACTATTTAATTTTTGGTATTCACAAACTACAAGTTTAATTTTACTAATAGTAATTTTACGACTGCGGAAAATCCGCACATAACAAAAGGATAGGCCTGTCCTATCTTTTTATCTGTAGAAACCTCAGCCTCAGCTGCACAGTCTCTGCAGTAGTAAAATTACTATTAATAAAATTATATAGTAGTTTGGGAATAGCAAAAATTAGTAAGCCTACACCAAAGTGTTAGTTTACCTTTGGGAATTTAGGCCCTTACTCTGTAAGGCATTGTAGTTCCATATTAGTTCTTAGGTAATGGACAGACATTTATGATTCCCTCGTGGCTTCTCATCCAATGAGGCATGCACTGCCACTATCTGAATAGTGTAATGCATGCCCCATCCTACAATATATCACTGTGCGCATCATACACAGACTAAAATACAAAAACACCCTCTGAACCTTCACACAGAAACAGCCACAATTCAGGTGCAGAAGGCTGTTCACATCCCAGGACCTTGGTGTCGCTGCACCTGCTACATCATGGGTAGGCAAACTCCCGTCCCCAGTTAGAGATGGGTGAGCCACTGAAAGCTCAAAGACTGGCTCTGGCTCAGTTCAAGGTCTGTTGGAACCATGAGCCCATAACAAGCCAAGCTTTTATGTGTCTTCTGCCTGCTACTCTCGCTGTACCCTGGATGTGACATTATGGCCAGAGCTTCCTACTTTGGAACAGAGCCAGTCAGGTTCGAGTCTTGGCATCAACTCAACATCCTGTGATTCAGGGTGAATTAGTTAATCTTCCTAGCCTAATAGTAATGAATGTGACCTTTACAGTAACTGGTGTTAATGAAAAGTGCTCCAATACCTCTGGGCCGAGTTTGCGCTATATAAAAACTACAGGAAAGTGCGCAGAGGTAAAAACAAAGCATTGAAATAAAATGAGAGACAAATAGCCATTTGGTTGCTGACTTGTACAAACTGAATCCAGAAAACCTGGATAAATCGCGATTTCCCTGCTTAAATTGTGTGATCTTAAGCAAATAGTTTTTTTCAACCAAACTTTTTTCTTCATGTTTGCCCATGAAACCCTGTTCAAATTTGTGCATTCAGAATACCAGCTGTACAAAATCCTACTTTGTTTGATTTAATAGACTAATGTTGCTCTATAATATTCTAGGCCACACACAGGGTTCACAAGACAACTCTCTTGCCTTTTGGTTCACTAATGGCAATGTCGCCAGTGTGAAGACAGGGGCAGGAATGACCCTAAGTTCATGTTTAAAAACTATCACTTCTAATAAGTACTTCTCAGTGCAGTGCTATAATGTGAAGTAATAATGTCAAAGCATCCGTGATGGAGCAAGGTAAATGAGAACATTTTGAACCCCCTAATATTAACATTAATAATTAATACAATTGTTCGTTTCAGTGAATAACCAACAACGTATGTTTCCTTTATAAGTGTTATGGGTAACATGCAGTATCTGTGCAAACTAATCAACTTACAATTGGTAATGTGAATAACGCTAACATAATGATTTGCGTACTAATTTGAATAATATTGCATGATTTGTGCTAAGTAGTAAATTGTATGGTGGCACAAGAAAGTGGTTGGTAAGTAAGAAGTAGCTTTATATGTCGCTTTTGCTAGGTAACACCTAACTGGGGTATGTAGAATGACGGGAGGGAAACGAAAAGGCTTATTTTCTTTATTCGTAACTTATTTTCTGTTTATTTCTATGATAGTTCGCTCAGGCCTGCTAGGCCGTGCTGTAAAAATGGCTGCTGAGGGAAACAAGCTAGAGTGCGCAAGCGCAAGATGGCTTCCAAGCGAACGAAAAGCTGTGAACGAATGCATCACGTGGTTATTTCCAAAGCCTAGGATGGAAGAGGGATCAAGGTTATGATGACCTTATTACCCAAGCGTGTGCCAAGGGGGGACTTAACGAACGAGTGTGAGAACCAGCAGTGCATCCGTGAATGGACAATGAACTGTTTAAAATAAAGTTTCGGAAAGAAGATACATATGAAGACTGTCAAATGTATTGGTAATGTCCTGAACCCGTGAGAAAGGACGAAGTTATGAACATTCTTTGGAACTGTTTTGAGCAAGGAGGGTAATAATGAGATGTATGCCACCCCTCAAATGGACCAATTAAAATGACTCTCGCCCCCAAAATGTAACATTTCTGTTTAGTAAGCTAGTATTAGGGTATAAGAGGACCTACTCTTAGGTAGGAGGGGCGCTGCTTTTTACATATTTTTATTGAGCACTGGACGCTGATGCTGGAGAAGCCACTGCTATTTTTCTATAGGCCTTTATATTTTTAATACGATTAATCTTTTTACTCATAATTCTGATCGAGAAAAAAAAACGAGTGTGTGGCGGAATCCCTATATAGGTGGTCCGTCGAGGAGGCCTGTTTAGCAGGACAGACAGTCAGTCTTGGGAGTTCTATGCTGGGATCTGAATTTAACAGCTGTGACGAACTTTATTTTTCCATCTAAAAGGGTATGCATTGCAATTTCAATTTATTCCTTATAATGATAATAAATGTATTGATCTGATTAATAAAACTGAATTTATTCATGCTTATAAAATTAGATAAACTATATTATAATTAAATTTACGAGTCTGTGGTTCTTTAGCTCAATAATAATTGTAAATGTTTAATAAGAGTTTATAGTGATTGAGCTGGTCTTAATCACCATCAACTGATTCCTACTAGTTGGTCCATCGACCAATGAGCGGAATACCCTAGAAATTTGAGAATTATCATGTTGATTTAAAGAGGTATCCCGTCTCCTTCCAGCAACTCATTAACTTTTTCTCCTAAGTAAAGGCGGACGAGTTCCAGGGAATATATGAGTGAGTGAGTGAATGTTTATGCGGTGTTATGGGCCCCACCGTCATATTGGTATAGTTGTGAAGAAGAATGTTTTTCAACCTGGATGTCATTTTATTGATAGCGCTGGATCAGATTTCTTGGTAGCAGAGTTATGGTTACTATAGATTAGTTTGGTGATTATTGATTATTGATTATTTCATGTCTAACACTTTATGTTGAGTCGCGTTATGTTATATGTAAGTCGGAAATTTTGAAGCTTCCGGGAAGTAGTAAGTGGACACGTGTGGCAAGAGAAGTCACATGGAATAGTGCATTGTCTAGGTTTTCAAAAATGGTGATAACACAGGTTGTGTTATGATAGGGACAATTTCCGTATAAAAGGTGTGTGAGAGAGATAGCAACCAGTTTTCTTGTGAAACTCTGGCCTTAATTCTCAGGAGCAGTGTAGTCTCCACATGTGTTTTATCCCCAGAGAAACGGGTTTACCCCTTGCTTGAAAGAAGGGTAAGGTAGAGGGAAGTGCTACATTTATCGAACGAAACTGTATTCTTGTGTAATAGAGTTAAACTGTCACTTTGTTTAGCGAAAACAGACAATGGAAATGTGTTTTTAATGTCGTAACTAACCAAGAACAGTTGAAAAGAATATTGCCGATAAATTTTGTAAAGGAGGGGTCAGGAGCAGAACTGATGTTGACAAAGAGCCGCGCTGGGATTGGCCAGTGCAATAGAAGCACGGAAAACGCCCTGATTGGTGCATTGGTGTGAGACGCGCTAGGATAGGTTGGATAAGCAGTGACGTAGAAGCTTCGGATTGGAGCGTTGGTGTGGGACGCGCTGCGATAGGTCCAAATAGCACATAGAGAAAAGAGTTGAGTTACGAGTTTTGCAAAAAGGAGAGAAATCGTGAAATATGGCGTATTTTGAATATGGTAGAGAAAAAACGTCGTGGATGGCGAAAATTAAGAACTTCTTTAAGAAAGACAAAAAGGTAGTGACTAGAGAGGGACAAGTAATTCCTCCGCCGAAAACACCAGCTTCGCATATGATGCTGAAATACGGATATCATACTTGCATATGGTTAGAAAATTGGACTAAATATACTCAAAATGATGGAGTATTAGCCTTTCCCGAGAATGGTTCATTTAGCGTAGCTGTACTTCGGAATTTGAGAGAGAAAACTACGAAGCTTGAGCCAAGACCTAGACCAACACAGTTTGAAGCGTTAAGTGAATGGGAAGATGAGATGTATGAACGAGAGAGATTCAGAGGAGTTAAGAATCATGATTTTGTTCCTGGAAGGTTGTGGGGAGTGAATCATGAGGACCGAATAAAGCGTTGGAGATATGCTAATATGACAGGAGGTTTGTTTCCAGCCTTTACAGTTGAAGAGGAAGCAAGGAGAAAGTGTACAGAGAAAAAGAAACATTTAGTTACCGAAAGGTACGGGTATGGTGGTAGTGAGACAGAGGATGAATTGCTGGAAGATATTTTAAATCGAAACCCACCTCCATACCAACAGAATTCTGCGGTGGTGACACCTAATGCACCGCCAATGGAAACTGGGAGGAATAAAAGTCCAGAACGAAGATACGAAATAAATAGGTCACAAGAACAGTTGAAAACCCCACAAAGCGAAAAGGTTGAAAGTGACAATACAACTGAATTAGCATAAACCACGAGAGAATTGACTGAGAAAATAAGAGAATTAACAATGAATATGGAAGCCGTAACTGTACCAGTAACAATAGGTCCAGTAATACCAGTTTTTGAGAATCAGAAAATAGATGAACATTCTTTAGTTATTCCCATGAATTCAAATTTGCAAAGAAGGAAAGAAGGGATGGAACTAGAAAATGAAGGAGCGAGAAATTTGGTCAGCTCATATAAACCGAGCCCACCAACAAATTTGACGATAAATGAGAGCGAGTTTAGGAGGATTCCTATGGGAACTGAGTCTGCATCAGAAACACCAGAGAGGAGTAGAAATTGGGTAGAAATAAATAGTACACCTGTAGGTCCAACTCCCGATGAATTGAATAAATGGATGAAAACCCTACAAAAGAAAGAGACAGAACCAAAACCACTAGATGTAATTAGGCTAAAAATAGACATGAAAGAGTTAATTTTAGGGACCATTGGTACAGAAAAATTGAAAACATATCAGGATGATGAGATTATGTTTTTGTGTAAAAGTATTACATGGAGAGCTAGAAATTTGCATGACAAATTAGAAGAGGTAGCGAATGAACTAGGAGTAGAATTTGTAAAGGTGAGAAGTTTGCAGAAACCATATAGGGTAGATTTTTGTGAGAAAGATATAGAAAATTTGAACACATCAGGACGGTTAACCCAAATAAAAGAATTGATTGTTTTGTTGAGAAAATGGGGTGATGTGGACAGATGGAGAAGCAGGTGGACTAAAAAGAATGAGAGAACGGCCGATAAAGCGTCTTTGGCTTTTGCGGTGACAGACAAAGAACCAGTTGTAAGGGAGTATCCGATGAGAGAAACTCCAGGAGGTAGTTATGTGCATGTCCCTTGGTCCAGACAAGATATACTGTCATTTACTAATGACTTCCCAAAATTGAGAGAAAAGCCTGTGGAATGGTACAGACAAGTGGAAAGGTTTGTTAAGGTTTCGAAGGTGTTGTGGGTAGATTTGGATGGATTATTTGACATAGTAGTACCAGCTGATTTATGGACAGAATGTAAGATTACCATTGATTGGCCAACTGTAGAATACCCAAGAGATGCAAAAACAGGAGCGCCAGGACCAGAAGTTATGAGGAAATACGACCAAGTTATTACCTTTTTGAAAAATAAAATTCCACCCAAAGAAACCGATTGGGTAAAAATTGATAGAACTACACAGGAGAGTAAGGAATCTGTACATGCCTATTACGAGAGGCTACTTCTGGTTTTCAAACAGTATAGTGGCTATGAGACATTAAATGAGAAAGACAGGAGTCATTTTGTATATAGATTTGTTTATGGGTTAAAACCAGAGATAAGTGAAATGATCAAACAGCATATGATCTGTTGGCAGAACAGCACAGTAGACGAAGTTTTGAGATATGCTAAATACTGTAGTGATGATATTGAGTGTAGACAGCGTAAATTAAAAGAGAAAGCGATGTGGGCACAAGTGAAAGTCGCAGAAAAACAAGAAGCTCAACTGAATAATCAGGTTAATGAGGCAGGACAAACTAAATCCAAACCGAATATAGGTAAAGGAAAAGGCCAATTGAGTATAGAAGAAGCAAAGAAAAAGTGGCCATGCCACAACTGCGGAAAATTAGGGCATTGGAGAAACGAGTGTAAATTCCCTCCAAAAGCTAATGCAGAAAATCAATCATTAAATCCACAGGTGCAGAGTGAGGTGAGTTACCAACAGCTGCAGCAACCGCAGGTAGTTACTCAGCAGAGTCAGGTGCCTCAACCACCACTTCCCAAGAGTATAAATCCACAGAGATACAGTGCAGAAACAGGATTCTACGGAGGAGAGCATGTAACACAATTGCCGCGCGCAGCTGCAATATCGCAGTATTGGTTACGACAGGATGGGAATGAGTCGGATGAAAGTTTATGACGGTGTCTAGGAGAGGAGGAAGAGTGCGTGCTTGGCGCAACTCTAGAGGTAGATCAAGCAGGTCCATTTGTGGATGGAGAAGTGAATGGTGCAAATGTAACATTCCTCGTGGACACTGGAGCTACCCGTTCTACTGTTAGATCAGTGGAAATTCCAAACCTTGCACTCTCAGGTGAACATATCCAAGTCGTTGGTGTCTCAAATCAGCAAATTAAGGCGCCTCTTACCAAATTAGTAGAGGTAAAAATCGGACCATTCAGAGAAATGCACCGATTTGTGGTGTGTGATTGCAGTCCTGTGAACTTGTTAAGACGCGTTCTACTCTGCAAAATGAATTGCACCATCTATTGTACTCCAGATGGGATTGCATTTCAGACCCCCGATGAAGATGTACTGTATAAAATGACAATGGTGAATTTAGAGTCGGAAGTGAATGATTTATTTCCTGTGTTTGATGTAGAGAAAATACCAATTGAACTAAAAGAAACAGTAAAAGAAGAGGTGTGGGATTTTACGGGTGAAGATATAGGGTTAATGAAAGGAGTAGATCCTGTTAAAATTTCTGTTAAAAAAGGAACAAATTACCCAAATATTCCACAGTATAAATTGACGCCAGAAATAATTGAAGGAATAACACCTGTAATAAACAAAATGATTGAACAAGGAATTCTGAGAGAAATAATGAGCAGTCCATGTAATTCGCCTATAATGGGACTGAAAAAGCCGAACGGAACATATAGAATAGTGCAAGATTTGAGAAAGGTCAATAAAATCGTTGTTCCTTGTTGTCCAATTGTACCAAACCCTGCTGTAATTCTGTATCAGATTCCACGTGAAGCGGAATGGTACACTGTCATTGATTTGTGCCATGCATTTTTCTCTATCCCATTACATTCAGATAGCCAGCCATTATTTGCGTTCAGGTTCGGAGAGCGTATTTTGGCATGGTGCCGAATTCCTCAGGGGTATACAGAAAGCCCCTCGATCTTTAATCAGATCCTAAAAAAGTCATTGGAAGATTTAAAAATGCCCGAAAAATCTGTGATGGTTCAGTACATTGATGACCTATTGGTGGCATCAAAAACAAAGGAAGCGGGGGCTTGGGGGGTGTGTGTACATAGGCTACTATTCTTCTGTTTATAAAGATCGATTGTGGACTGGACTCCGTGGACATTGTGCGACTCTGGGTGGGCGGGTGAGGGAGGGGGGGAGTTGGAGGGTGGGGGTCCTCTTTGGAAAATTCAGTTTTGTATGCATAGCCATGTGTTGTTCTTTGTTCTTTATTTTAAAGAAAAAGTCGATTGCTTCCGGCTGATGTAAGGTTTGTTATTGCAGTTGTCTCTGGAGTGCAGAGCCCTGCAACATATGTGCAATTTGACAATAAAATATGTTTTAAAAAAAAAAACAAAGGAAGCATGTGTTACCGACACAATTGCTTTGCTGAACCATTTAGCAAAAGGAGGACATAAGGTATCCCCATCGAAATTACAGTTTTGTCAACAAGAGGTCCAATATCTAGGTCATAAGATTGAAAAGGGAGTGCGAAAAGTAACGACTGAGAGAATAAAAATAATTCAAGGAATGAGAGCTCCAATGACACAAAGAGAGGTAAGAATGTTCCTGGGAATGGTTGGATATTGCCGACAATGGATAAGTGGATTTTCATTAATTGCAAAACCATTACAGCGATTGACAAAAAAGGATATTAAAGATCCTTTTGAATTGAATGATGAAGAAATGAAGGCGTTTAAAGAATTAAAAACGAAACTATGTGAAGCTCCGGCACTGGGAATGCCTGATTATGAAAAAGATTTTGAGCTGTATTGTAGTGAGAGAGATGGGTGTGCGCTTTCAGTCTTAGTGCAAAGACATGGAAACATGAAAAGACCTATTGCATATTTTTCAGCTGTTTTAGACCCGGTAGCAAAAGCGTTGCCTGGGTGTCTGAAAGCAGTAGCTGCTACTTGCGTGAGTCTGGAACAGAGTGAAGGCATTGTGATGGGATATCCATTGAGAGTATATGTTCCTCATTCTGTGGAAATTCTTTTGACAAGAACCAAAACTCAATACATGACACATAGTCGGCTGACTAGGTATGAAAAAGTGATTTTAAGTGCAGACAATGTAACCATTGACAGATGCACAAATGTAAATCCTTCGACATCATTGCCGGATGAGGAGAATATGATAGACATGGATGAAGTTGACCATGATTGCCTGAATGTACTGGAGTATTGCACAAAACCGCGACCTGACATTAAAGATGAGCCTTTAAAAGAATCAGATTATGTACTGTTTGTGGATGGCTCATGTTTGAGAACGAGTGAAGGAGTTTTGAGTGCAGCATATGCAGTATGTACAGTAGCTGCCGTAATGGAAGCATCTTGTTTGAGAGGAATACGTTCTGCCCAAGTGGCTGAACTAGTTGCTCTAATTCAGGCATGCAAACTGGGAAGGAATGTCCGAATCACAGTAATCACGGATAGCCAATATGGCTTCGGAGTGGTTCATGATTTTGGGCAGATCTGGTCCCAGAGAGGTTTCTTGACATCTGCAGGAACTCCAATCAGAAATGGTGAGTTTGTGAAAAAGTTGCTTGAGGCGATACAGCTGCCTAAACAGATTGCGGTAGTGAAGTGCAATGCACACAAAAATGGGGAAGACTACATAACTGTGGGCAACAAGTTTGCCGACGAAATAGCTCAGTATTGTGCCAAAAATGTAGTCTCATTGAACCGAGGCAGGGAAAGAGAGCATATTTTGTGTCCTTTGCTTTTTACTAACCCTGTCAAGACATGGGATGAGGTGAGACAATTACAGGAAGCGGCAGATGATGAAGAAAAAGATAGCTGGATAAAAGCAGGATGCAGAAAAAGGGAGGAAAATGATGTTTGGGTTTACAGAGATGAAAGACCAGTTATGCCTGATAGCATGATTTCTGACATAGCACGGATGTACCATGGACAAGCTCATATCGGAAGGGATGTAATGATCAGACTTTTCAGACAAACCTGGTATAACCCAAAATTCAGAGCCATAGCTGAGAGTCTTTGTCAAAGATGTCTTGTTTGTCAACAAATAAACCCAGGAAGGAAGACAGTAGTGAGTCTAGGAACAATAGGACGAGAAGGAGGTCCTTTCACGAGAATGCAGATGGACTTTATCGAAATGCCCCCAAGCAATAGACTAAGATATGTTCTTGTAGTCGTCTGTTTGTTTTCTCGTTGGGTGGAAGCCTACCCGACCAGAAGGAATGATGGAATTACAGTAGCAAAGCTAATGCTGAGAGAATTCATTCCAAGGTATGGTTTTCCAGTAACGATTGAAACAGACAGAGGAACACATTTTCAGAACAAATTAATTCAATTGATATGTGAAGCACTTGGTATTAAACAGAAACTGCATTGTGCATACAGACCAGAGGCTTCTGGAGTAGTAGAACAAGTGAATGGAACAATAAAGAACAGGTTAGGGAAAATGTGTCAAGCCACAGGACTCAAATGGCCAGATGCTTTGCCATTGGTTTTAATGACTATCAGAAGCATACCTGAAAGAAAGACAGGTCTGAGTCCCCACGAAATAATCATGGGACGAGCAATGAGGCAAGCACATGTACCTGTCAACAAACTGCTGACTATAACTGATGATCTCGTGTTGGATTATTGCAAAGGATTGGCTGATGTGGTACGTTCTGTGTTTCATCAGGTTGGACCGGATGCGACCACTCTTGAAAGAAAACCAGCTCATGATTTGAATCCTGGAGACTGGGTCTGCATAAAGGTCCACAGAAGAAGAAACTGTTTGGTTCCCCGCTGGGACCAACCACGACAAGTGATCCTGGTGACAACAACTGCAGTCAAATGTGCAGGAGTGAAACACTGGGTACATGCCAGCCACACCATCAGAGTCCCAGATCCTGAAACTCGACCTGTAAGTCGACATCTGGAAATATCAGATACCAGTTCAGCTTACGATGCAGAGGAAGAAACGAACAGGGTTCCAGAACTTGAAGATCGACCTGTAAGTCGACATCTGGAAGACCCAAGTACAAGTTCAACGATAGGAGAAGAGAATGAAATACCGAAGGTTCCAGAATCTGAAGATCGACCTGTAAGTCGACATCTGGAAATATCAGATACCAGTTCAGCATCTGATACAGATCACTCAGATTGTGATGAAAATCTGAAAAGGGATTGGAAAATTGATGTCATAAAAGAAGAGACTGAGCAAAAAGACAGCAATAGTGAGCAACCAAGTACAAGTTATGGTAAAGATCCTTCAGAAATTATTCTAATAGATGAAGAAGGGATAGTTTCAAATAGAGAGATAGAAGAATCGGAAGAATCCCGAGGAGCAATAGGGACAGATCGGCGAAAAAAGGAACAGGGAAATATAGAAACAGATAGAGAGATTGACACAAATTCGGAAGAACCTCGAGGATGGACAGAAGTAGGCGATCAAAGAAAAACACAAGGAGGATCAGAACTAGATGAAGGAGGTGAAATCATAAAGTTCAAGATAAGAGACAATAAAGAAAAGTCTGAATCAGAATCAGAAGAAAGTGGAGAAGAAAGAAAACAGACATTAGAAACAAGAAAGAGAACTTGGAGAGCAGAAAGAGAAGAAAAAGAAAGTGAACCGAAAAGGCCGAGAAAAGGAGATAATTGGCCCCACGAAGTTAAAAGATTGAGATACAAGATCATAAACCTAAATGGAAAGAATGCAGAACAAGTAAATGAAATAACAAGTCAAAAGGAACAAGAAAAACAAGGTGGAAAACAAAAAGAGTAAAGAAAGCAAATCTGAAATATAAATCACCTGAATGGCTATACATTGCGTTGACTGATATCAAAGAAAAAGAAATCACTCACGAGAACCCTGAACAAAGCTACAACTTAATTGGTGAAGGTGAAGTGCAACACGTTTAAAGAGATTTGAAAGAAATTTCTACCGGACTGGACAAAACCCCGAATTTGACAAGAAAGAGTTCTGCAAAGAACTAAAGAAAGTACCAAACGAGACAAAGTGAGAACGTAGGGTGGCTAAGACGTCATTTCTGAGGTGTGGTGACACATTTTCTATACATATTATAAAAATAGATAATAGAACAAGATGGTAGATACTAAAAATAGAACATGTAGATGTGAGTTCTTACGTAGATGGTGTAAGATGTGCTTCTTTTGTACAGGATTATTAATGACCGTATGGTTTATCTTAGCAATCACCATTCCAATTAGATTAGCTGTAGAAGAAACGTCCATATCAGAGAATAACACAGAAAAGGAAAAGGGAGCTAACATGCCGGAAACAGCCATACTAAAAGATAGTGCAGAGTTACATAAGGATAGATCAATAACTGATTTTTCTAAAAATGTTTTCACAAAATTATTATATGAATATGTAGAAACAATGGATGTGAGAGATTGTTATGTTTGTATGCAATTGCCTGCGTCTGTGGCAGAAGGTGTGACCTATCATCACCTTCCTTTGACGTATGGAATAACATGCAGTGTTTTAGCTAGTCTATTTTATAGAACAGGAAGGCTAGAATATTATTATACTGACATGGATAAGATTTTTGCAAAGATTCCTATAGTACCTGAACTAAACAAGGTGAAAGAAGCAAGGACTTTTGGAGAGTTTTTCTTAGAAAATAAAGTTCTTTCATTAGATGACATAGTTAAACACAACCTTACCTGCGAGTTAAGGAAGGAGGAAAAGGTGTTTTTAGAAATGGTTGAAACCAGAAGAATAAAATTTCAGAGAAAAGTGATAGAGGAAGAGGAGACAAAAACACCTGTTTGGGCATTTGAAGAAGAAAATAATGATAAGGAGAAGACAAATGCAGCTATGACTTTGGATTGGCCCCAACAGGGAAGGTTGTGCATTAGTAGAAATAGAACAAGGTATGATAACTATTTCGTGGGTTCCAGTGATTGTCGAGACAACTATAAAATTTTAGGAGGTTGGGGATTCAAAGGGGGAAAAGATCCAATATTTCCAGGGATCTATTATATTTGTGGAAACAGAGCTTATTACAGGTTGCCGGACCATTGGTATGGGACGTGCTACTTAGGCCTGGTCTTCCCAAAGATTTTTCATGTAGATAGAGAAGAAAAAGGAACACACGAAATGGGTGAGACATTCACACGTAGAAAAAGGGAAAGTTTCTCAGAAATAGTGGGTGATATTTTTGGAGCATTGATACCAGCAGTGAGAATATCTTTGAATGCATTTAAAATTCGGAAGCTATCCACAGTAGTAGATCGTTTATCTACAGATACTGCTGGAGGGTTCTTGATGGTAAATACCGAGATGGTTGCCATGAGAGCTATGGTGATGCAAAATAGACTTGCCCTTGACATTCTTTTGGCAAAAGAGGGTGGAGTCTGTGGAATGCTGAAAGTTCAACATTGTTGCACTTACATTCCAGATAAAAGCGAAAATATACAAAGGTATATAAAGAATATTACAAATTTGCACAAAGAACTGGTTCCACTGGAGGTTGAAAATGCCTGGGAGAAACTTGGTAAGAGTTTTTCCTCTGTATCAAATTGGTTTACTAAAATAAGTAGTTTGATTATAGGGAAAGTTATGATAGCAGCGACAATAATAATATTAGTAGTACTATTCGTGAGATTTGTCATTATATGTATCAAAAGAAGAAAAAGACAAAACAAAATAGAAAGAGAAAATAAGATAAATAAAGAAAGAGAGCGAGAAATAGGTGAAATAGAACTGGAAGAACTGAAAGAAAGCATGTATAAGAAAACAAAAAGACAAGATGAAAGGGATACAGTTGTGTAAAACTAACAAAAAGCAAATGGACAAGAAATATGCTATCTGACAAATTGGTGTGACATGGGTTTTTGTGGTGATGTTAAAAATCACCAAAGGGGGAGTTGATGGAGCAAGGTAAATGAGAAAATTTTGAACCCCTAATATTAACATTAATAATTAATACAATTGTTCGTTTCAGTGAATAACCAACAACGTATGTTTCCTTTATAAGTGTTATGGGTAACATGCAGTATCTGTGCAAACTAATCAACTTACAATTGGTAATGTGAATAACGCTAACATAATGATTTGCGTACTAATTAGAATAATATTGCATGATTTGTGCTAAGTAGTAAATTGTATGGTGGCACAAGAAAGTGGTTGGTAAGTAAGAAGTAGCTTTATATGTCGCTTTTGCTAGGTAACACCTAACTGGGGTACGTAGAATGACGGGAGGGAAACGAAAAGGCTTATTTTCTTTATTCTTAACTTTTTTTCTGTTTATTTCTATGATAGTTCGCTCAGGCCTGCTAGGCCGTGCTGTAAAAATGGCTGCTGAGGCAAACAAGCTAGAGTGCGCGTGCGCAAGATGGCTTCCAAGCGAAAGAAAAGCTGTGAACTAATGCATCACGTGGTTATTTCCAAAGCCTAGGATGGAAGAGGGATCAAGGTTATGATGACCTTATTACCCAAGCGTGTGCCAAGGGGGTACTTAGCGAACGAGTGTGAGAACCAGCAGTGCATCCGTGAATGGACAATGAACTGTTTAAAATAAAGTATCGGAAAGAAGATACATATGAAGACTGTCAAATGTATTGGTAATGTCCTGAACCCGTGAGAAAGGACGAAGTTATGAACATTCTTTGGAACTGGTTTGAGCAAGGAGGGTAATAATGAGATGTATGCCACCCCTCAAATGGACCAATTAGAATGAATCTCGCCGCCAAAATGTAACATTTCTGTTTAGTAAGCTAGTATTAGGGTATAAGAGGACCTACTCTTAGGTAGGAGGGGCGCTGTTTTTTACATATTTTTATTGAGCACTGGACGCTGATGCTGGCGAAGCCACTGCTATTTTTCTATAGGCCTTTATATTTAATACGATTAATCTTTTTACTCATAATTCTGATCGAGAAAAAAAAACGAGAGTGTGGCGGAAACCCTATATAGGTGGTCCGTCGAGGAGGCCTGTTTAGCAGGACAGACAGTCAGTCTTGGGAGTTCTATGCTGGGATCTGAATTTAACAGCTGTGACGAACTTTATTTTTCCATCTAAAAGGGTATGCATTGCAATTTCAATTTATTCCTTATAATGATAATAAATGTATTGATCTGATTAATAAAACTGAATTTATTCATGCTTATAAAATTAGATAAACTATATTATAATTAAATTTACGAGTCTGTGGTTCTTTAGCTCAATAATAATTGTAAATGTTTAATAAGAGTTTATAGTGATTGAGCTGGTCTTAATCACCATCAACTGATTCCTACTAGTTGGTCCATCGACCAATGAGCGGAATACCCTAGAAATTTGAGAATTATCATGTTGATTTAAAGAGGTATCCCGTCTCCTTCCAGCAACTCATTAACTTTTTCTCCTAAGTAAAGGCGGACGAGTTCCAGGGAATATATGAGTGAGTGAATGTTTATGCGGTGTTATGGGCCCCACCGTCATATTGGTATAGTTGTGAAGAAGAATGTTTTTCAACCTGGATGTCAATGCCTAGAGGAGAAGAAATTTTATTGATAGCGCTGGATCATCCGCATGTTAAAGAAATACACTTTTTTGAATTTTGAAGAGACATTATCATATTTTGTGTGGTGTTTGTTGTATGATTAGCAAACACTTTCAGGGATTGGCTCGTGCACATGCTCTAAGAGCCAAGCCAGACGCTTGGCTTGGCTCCTCCTGTAAATGTTTTGGCTCACCCAACTGCAGCTTGCCTCAGACACGTGCTATGGTTGCCACCAGATGGCTTTTACCGGCATAACCAGTTTTTTAATGTCTCTGCCAGTGCAAAAATAGGGAAAATCACCTAAAGCCGGTGTTTTTCTCTTTATCAGTACATATTAAAAATTGTAGTTATAAAAACAAAAGCAATGCACTTTAAAAAGATGTTATAGAGGTTCCTTGACCCCTGAATGAATAATTAAAGTAAACAAAGTGAAAAAAATATCACAACGTTTTACATTGTGCATTCTCCCCTGCATGTTCATGTTTGGGTGGGCCTGGCCCCCCCACTAGAACCGGGCCTGGGTGCAGACCAGTGTGATACATATGAGTAATCCTGAAAAGCTAAAGATTTCTAAAAAGTAGACAAAATTCCGAATTCAGCAAGGGCTCATATGTGTAGATTCCGTAAGGTTTTCCCAAAGAAACTAACTGTTGAAATAAAGAAAATCAGAAAATGAGTTGGGAAAAACAGCCATTTGTGGCAATGTTTTCATCTGTAGCTTTTTGTCACAATGACGGTTTTCAAAAGCAATATACCATTATGTCTGGTAGCCGCCTCTGGTTGTGGGGATATATAGGGTTTGTAGATTTTCTAAGAGCCCAAGGTACCTAGAGCCAACAACTGAGCTGGCACCGGACAATGCTTTTTCATTGTGTACAGAGTATAGACCAATTTATATGGTGAAATATGTAGAGTGAAAAATGGGTATCAAGGAAACCTATGCATTTCTGAAATGGACACAAGATATGGAGTTTAGGGGCAATGGTTATTTTTACATCTCTGAATTTTTCGGTACCCGTTCGAGCATATGATTTAGAAAGTTTTTTTCAAAATGCCTTCTTTATTACACACTGACTTACATTTGGAAGGCACAAATGCAGCGAAATCCAATTGTTAATAACAAATATCCTACTATTCTATGCTCCCACATATCTTCCAATAAAAGTGGCATCTCACTTTTGTGGGTAGGCCTATTTTGTTTTCGAGCTTATAGTGGTTGAGTCGAATAGTGGATCTTGAAGAAAATTAAAATCACCACCTAAAATAACCTGAACGGAATATTAGCTAAGGCCTGCTTTAGTTGTAGCAGAGGGAGCGGGTTATCAAAGACTGGTGCATAGATTGTCGCTATATTTAAGTTTGTTCCATTGAGTTTCCCATTTACGAAAGCACATCTCCCCTCAGAATCTGTCTGTAAGGATTTCATCTGAAATGGTAAGTGTTTATTCACATATATCCCTACCCCTTCTGTGCACAGCTAGCGTTTGATAACCAGCGTCTTACGGGTGAGTAGTCGCGCTTAACAAACCCATGATTGATTGATAAGCATTGGAACCCAGCCCACTGTTGGAAAATTTTATTCGGGCTATTCCTATTCTTAAAATGGGTTTTCTGCAGGAGTATTATATCCGGGGTATAACCCCTTAACCAACTTTCTATTGCCTGGGCTTTACGTCTGTTGGCCAGTCCGTTAATGTTTAAAGATATTACTTTCAAGACATCTATACGTGTCATTGTTTCTTATAAAGTGAGGTAAAGTGACTAGTGCTTCTACTATTGTAAACAGTATGATTTGTCCCAAAGGGTATTGTTGTCTCCGTGTAATAAAATAAAGTGACTAGTGCTTTTACTAGTGTAAACAATATGATTTGTCCCAAAAAGTGTTGTGTGCATTATAGCTCTGTTGCATCTATACTAATAGGGCATATATTATAGTCAAATCTAAAGTGTATCGAGTGCATCAAGTAACCTCTTATCTTGTCGATGGATATCTAAGCAGTTAATTTTGAACTCTCCTTTTTCATTTTGCATCACCCCCTACACTCCCCACCCCCTCCTGCCCTCCCTCGAAGGATTGCCCACACTCCTCCTCCCCCCTCAGTTGTGCCTGGATGCCGTTGTTGTGCATCCCTTTCATGCTCCATCTTCCCCCGTCAGGGATCTGATCCCTGACGCTCCTCCTCCCACTCTCATACAGTCTTCTGCGTGTCTGACAAATAGGTTATATCTGTTTTGGATGTCCGTTTCCAACCTTCAACCCCTCAGTTTTTTTTCATTTGACAGTTTCGTTAACTCTAATTGGGCCTCCCGAATGTCTGAGAATGAAAAGAATTGTCCGTTAATTAGCACTTTAAGCTTGGATTGCTGTACTATTGAAGCCTGAGCTCCCTTCCCCTTAAATAAGTCAATCATTTTGACAAACTCTTTTCTCCTGTGCACTGCTGCTGCTGACATATCCGAGAATATCTTGAATTGCGAAATTTCTGCAGTGTAGAACGTTCTCCTGGCAATTGCAGTGCTTAATATTCGTTCCCCGATTCGATAGCAAAATTCACTAATATTGTTCGGGGGAATCTTGCATTTGACTATTTCTCTGCCGGGACTCTATGAGCCCTTGTGATTTTTAAGTCTCCTTCCAATTCCGGCATAACTTTCTTTAAAAGTGTTTCGACCCATTTGGGGACTTGGGCATCTTCACTTCCTTCCGGTATACCCACCAGTCGAAGATTGGAGCGTCTGTTGTAATTCTTCATAACTTGCATTTTAAGATCCATCTGATTCTTACTTTTTTCCATCGATGATAGTTCTTGCTGGATAGTAGTCAGTTTATCCTCCAGTTCTGAAATGCGATTTTCAGCTTCAATCATTCTTTTTTGGTGGATTGGACATATTCTCTTCCAGCTTAGAGAGCTTCTCATGTAATTTAGCAATCTCATGTGCTTGCGATGCCTTTAATTCTCTAATCTCTCCAAGTATAGCAACTAGCATATCTTGGATTGAGCTCTCTACTTTCCCTCCCTCTTCTGCTTCCACCCTCGATAGCTGTTTCAATGGGTCTCCCTTCATGCATGCTCCATTCACCATTGCGTCCCTTTCTGTGCTTTCACTGCTTTTCCCCCTGGCCGCTTGACATAGTAGGGCATTATCCTGTGGCGGTGGTAGACTTTTTGAGGCACTTGTTGCTGGTACAGGCTGGCTCGTTAATAGCGTTTATACTAAGGACTGCGAGCAGGTCTGTCCCAGAGCCTGTACGGTGTGATGTGGTGAAGACGGAGCTGTAGATTCATGAGGGGGGTTTCTGTTGCTTTTGAAAAGCTGGATATTGTTTGGGGAGAGCAGAGCTGCGAAATCCATATTTATATTTATATTTTGAGTCTCTTGTGCATTGGCTTCGTGTTCTATATTCAGAGTTATATCAAGCCGCTGTAGCTCAGAGCCATCCCCAGTACTTTCTGACTCCAATATCTTCTCCATATCTAGGGTATCTGCATTAGCTTGTCTTTCCACCTCAATTAGGGCATTAGCTTTTAACTCCATTCTGTACTGCGCGTTTTTCTGGGCCTTGTGCTTTGTTCTGGGAGCTGGCGAGCGGGTAGACTGATTTGGCATTTTATTTTTACTTCTTTTCACTACTTTGCTCTGTTTAGTGCGCATTCTACATTCTAGTGAGCTGCTCTGACGATTATAATACAGTGACTACGCAGCTTCCCTCAGTCTGTTCTTTTACATGCCTCTTTTGTATTAAACATGTAGGAGAGATGATGCCGGCTACAGCAGCTTCTATATTAAATTTCAGGGCATTTTTCAGAGGTTTACTTCTGGGCAAAGAGGCTTCATCAGTACTGCAGATCGTGCAGACCCCCAGCCCGCTGTCGCAAAGGTGATTGCCACCACCCGACTCCTCGATGTAGTGAACACTCACCTTGTTCCAGCTCAGCTCCAGCCTCATCCAGGCATGGGAAGTAAAACGCCTGGATGGCCGGTCACTTCCATGCTGCACCACTACGCTGCCGATCCTCAGGAGCCACTCTGTGCAAAGCCTCCATACGCAGTATACAAATCGCCAGTTCCAGCTCAAGGGGTCCACAACGCCTGCCCGCCACCTCCGTATGGGTGTCCGACCTGCCTGGATTGAGTCCTGCCTTATGCTGCTTCGCTACTTGTTTTTCTGGAGATCGCAGTGGGAAAAGGAGAAAGTGCTGTTTACACTAGCCAACGTGAGCCTTCCATCCTGCATCGGCCTCTGCAATCCACCCGGTCAGACTCCAGTCATGATAGAGGGCGGGGCGGGAGGAGAGCGCTGGAGCGCTAACGGCCGCATGCGTGGGAAACGCAAGCCATCATCGAGATCCAGCCAGCTCTCACCATTCTCGTTGCCGAGGGCCTTTGTATCGACATGGGTAGGCCTAGTATCCATGACAGGAAATGGCCCAAAACGCAACATGGATACATCACATTTTTCCACTCAAAACTGTTCTGTTTTTTTGCAAACACTGTAGCTGTGGATTTTGGGCCTTAGCTCAACCGGCACCTAGGGAAACTTAGCAAACCTGTACCTGGTGAGAGCCACCTAAGTCACCCCATCCTAGAGGAATCCAGGATGGGGTGACTTGCGTGACTCTCACTAGGTTGTTTTACCCAGAATCCTTTGCAAACCTCAAACTTTGACTAAAAACACATTTTCCTCACATTTCTGTAAAGAAAAGTTTTGGAATCTGTAAGGAGCCACAGACTTCCTCCCCCCATCATTCCCCTGAGTTTTCTGAAAAAAATGGTACCTCACTTGTGTGGGTAGGCCAAGTGCCTACGACTGGAAACGGCCCAAAGCGCAACATGGCTACTTCACATTTTTGACTCAAAACGGACCCATTTTTTGCAAAGTGGGTAGTTGTGGACTTTTGGCCCTAACTCAGCCACCTCCTAGGAAAACCTAGCAAACCTGTACATTTTTGAAAACTAGACTCCTAGGGGAATCCAAGGAGGGGTGACTTGTGTGGTTCTCACCAGGTTTGTTTACCCAAAGTTTCTTGCAAACCTCAAACTTTCACTGAAAAACATATTTTCCTCACATTTCTGTGATGGAAAGTTATGGAATCTGTAGGGAGCCACAAACTTCCTTCTACCCAGTATTCCCCCAAGTCTCCCGATTAAAAATGGTACCTCACTTATGTGGGTAGGCCTAGTAACCGCAACAGGAAATGGCCTAAAATGCAACATAGATACATCACATTTTTCCACTAAAAACGAACCCCTTTTTTTGCAAAGTAGGTAGCTGCAGATTTTGGGCCCTTGCTCAGTCGGCACCTGGGGAAACCTAGCAAAGCTGCACATTTATGAAAACTAGACAATGAGGGGAGACCAGGGTGGTCTGCCATGCGTGAATCCCACAAGGGTTTCCTGCCCACAATGCCCTGCAAACATCAAACTTTGCCTGAGATCACACATTTTCCTTACATTTCTGTGATTGAAACTTCCTGAATCTGCAGGAATCCACAAAATTCCTACAGCCCAGAACTTCCATTGACGTTGGTTTGATCCGTTCTTGTCAAGGGCACTAGGCTTAAGTGGCTCAGAGTTATTATTGGCACAAGTGGGGTAAGGCTGGGTGGTAGGAATTTTGTGGATTGCTGCAGATTCAGGAAGTTTCCATTACAGAAATGTAAGAAAAATGGGTGATTTCAGGCAAAGTTTGATGTTTGCAGGGCATTGTGGGTAGAAAAACCTTGTGGGGTTCACGCAAGGCAGACCACATTGGAATCCCCTGGTTGTCTAGTTTTCAAAAATGTCTGTGGTTGGAAGGTTTCTATGGGTGGTGGCCGAGCACGGCTCCAAATCCTGCAGCTACCCCTATTGCTGATATCTCCATGTTGCACTTTAGGGCCTTTTGTGTCATGGTCTCTTGGCCGACCCACACAAGTGAGGTACCATTTTTATTGGGAGACTTGGGGAAATGCTCTGTGGTAGGAAATCTGGGGTTCCCCACAGATTCAAGAAGTTTTCCTCACAAAAATGTGAGGAAAATGTGTTTTTAGTCAAAGTTTGAGTTTTGCAGGGCATTGAGGGTAAGAAAAGGGTGTGGGATGCAAGCAAAGCACACCACCCTGGACTCCCCCGGATGTCTAGTTGTCCGGACATTCTTTGTCTGGTAGGTTTTTCCAGGGTGCAGCCTACCCAAGCCCAAAAAGAGCAGCTGTTCATCAGTTGAAGTAGGACGATATTGGGAGTTAGCCACACTCTCCTGACCCGTATGTCAAAACAACACCCAAAAGAATCAAATGTCCTCTTGCTTGCCGTTGTAATCGGATGCTTTAGAACACAGGGGAGCAGCAAGACTGTTGAGGTTTTAGGGGGTAGGGTGGGGCCTGATGTTTGGATTGGCAAGACACACTCCATTATTTTATTAAAAAATATATATTCTTGCCATACAGTGGGCTTTCTGCCCACCCACCCTCCCAGGGGCAAATTGGGGGCACACCTCCTGTCTTCCCCTGGTGGGGGAAAAAGACTGACTTGTCCTTTTTGGGGTGGGGTGTGGCCAGTGCCAAAGTGCAACACCTGCACCACTTCCATTTGCGCCAAAGGTAAAATCCCTGGTGTCGGGTGGAACCTGTCATAAATGCTCCGTCCCTGACGCAATCTGCAGCAGGGGCGGAGGTACGCCAGCATAAATTCCCCCATCCAGACAGAAGGAGTGCTTCGCGTTTCAGCTCTTGCGAGCATTTCCTTCACGTCCTAGGTCACGTCAGCACTGCCGGTTCGCTGCTGCATCCGTCTTTCTGACGCCCGACTCCTTGCGTCGGGTACTACTCCTCGTCGCTCTCCTCGACACAGAGTCCTCGGTGGGGGCCTCTCCTGCAAAATAAGAAAACACAAAGAATAATTCAAAGGCGGTAACGCGCTTGCGCTTGTGTGTATGAAAGACGTCTGAGAATGGTTTAGCAAAGCATATACTTATCTGAAGGGATCTCTGTGGCATGCATGGGCATCTGCATTTCTTTTGTGGCATATTTCCTGGCTGTATGAAACCACAGCAGTCAGCATCAAGAACTCCTGACTTAAAGGAGACACAATTCCTTCAGTAATTCGTGGCTGTATGAAAGCATAGCAGTCAGCATCACGGTTTGGTTTAGCCTGCACTTTTTTGCATATTTGTGTTACCTTATTTCTGGCCTATCACATGGGTCGGTCTTCATTACTTTTGGGCTATGTGCTATTTTTCTAGGTTACCTACACTGGTAAGCACCATTTAGTGTAAATCCATTAAACAAAAGAATAGTGTACCCTAAGTGATTTCTCTCTGTTTTTTATTATGTTTATTTTATGCAGAATCGATTGTTGACTCCTGAAAACACTTCTATTGGACACTAGTGAAAGAGGGGAACAAATCAGGTAGACAACATTGATGTATATGTGGTGGTTATCTATTTTAATGTTTTCCATCATTCATTGGAGTAGTCTATTGACAATACTTTGTTTACAGGATCACAGAAGTCTCAAGTGACGTCTTCTTGCTGCCCAGGTCATGCCGAGGGACCCTCTTCTGCTGTCTCCTCTCCTTGTTTCCCCTCTTACCCCTGTACACTGGTCTTGCTTTGACTCTGTTGGGCGGACTATGTGGTAGTGGGAAGTTGAGAACAATTCTTCAGTCTCCTGTCTTTCGTTCCCATGGAAACTTCAGGTGAGCCGTGATAGAACGCGAAGCCCACGTTGATTTTTCACCTGAATGAGATGGAGGAGCACCAAATTACCATGTCTGACCTGGCACACATGATGGGAAATCTGCAAAAAGGGACACAAGCTCTTTCATTGAGAGTAGACATGTTACAAAGGGATGTTACACAGGATACCCCCCGAGGGGCAGCTTTAGGCGCTTCTGGGGGTACCTTTTCTCCCTTTTCCACTTCCCCCATTTTGGGGAGTCTGGTTATACAGGTTACTACCCCTCCTTCTATAACTTTAACCCTCCCTGAGAGATTTAAGGGCGATCCATCCAGATTCGCATCTTTCATTAATCAATGCCAATTACACTTCGGGGCCGATTCCGATCTCGGTCGGAGGCGCACCCAATACTATTCGGTCGGGAAAAAAGCCATGCGAAAGCCAGTTTCCCGACCGATCCGTACAGCACACCGAACGAGCAAGTACGATGCGCACAACAGCAAAAATTCCGGCCGAGCCGTACTCACCCAAACCAGGTCCTGTTCTCCGACCGAGGCGAATCCGGAAACGCCGAATCGAGTCGCACGGAAGGGAAAATGCAGCCCCGTCCGGCCGGACAAGTACGATGCGCTTTCCGTACGCGCCGAACCCGTCGCTACGCACGGCACGTCAAAGCATCCGGGAGAGGCGCACATAAGCTCCGAATCGCGCCACAACACGATCCACGGCTACGAGACGAACACAGCACAGACGGGGACGACGCGAAGCGCGCGAGGACGAAGCGAAGCGACGAGGACGAAGCCAAGCGACGAGGACGACGCGAAGCAACGAGAAGGACGAACGACACGAACCAACCATGAATCCCTTCGTCCCGATCATACCAATATTCTACATCTACTACCGGAACAGGCACGGACGCGTACGGCGCAGAAGGTAAGTCAGACACCAACCACAAAACACATACAACACGTACACGACACATCACACACATACACTGGGAATCTGAATATACTTGCAACAGCAGCACCATAGGGGCGGGATGCCCATCACCAATGCCACATATGCACACAGGGGCCTGAATGCGCGCCACCACCCCAACCCAGGGGGCTGGATGCCTACCACTACTACCACCCTTAGCCAGGGGGCAGGATGCCTACCACTACTACCACCCTTAGCCAGGGGGCAGGATGCCCACCACTACTACCACCCTCACCCAGGGGGGCAGGATGCCCACCACTACTACCACCCTTAGCCAGGGGGCTGGATGCCTACCACTACTACCACCCTTAGCCAGGGGGCAGGATGCCCACCACTACTACCACCCTCACCCAGGGGGGCAGGATCCCTACCACTACTACCACCCTCACCCAGGGGGCAGGATGCCCACCACTACTACCACCCTTAGCCAGGGGGCTGGATGCCTACCACTACTACCACCCTTAGCCAGGGGGCAGGATGCCTACCACTACTACCACCCTTAGCCAGGGGGCAGGATGCCCACCACTACTACCACCCTCACCCAGGGGGCAGGATGCCCACCACAACTACCACCCTTAGCCAGGGGGCTGGATGCCTACCACTACTACCACCCTTAGCCAGGGGGCAGGATGCCCACCACTACTACCACCCTTAGCCAGGGGGCTGGATGCCTACCACTACTACCACCCTTAGCCAGGGGGCAGGATGCCTACCACTACTACCACCCTTAGCCAGGGGGCAGGATGCCCACCACTACTACCACCCTCACCCAGGGGGGCAGGATGCCCACCACTACTACCACCCTTAGCCAGGGGGCTGGATGCCTACCACTACTACCACCCTTAGCCAGGGGGCAGGATGCCCACCACTACTACCACCCTCACCCAGGGGGGCAGGATGCCCACCACTACTACCACCCTCACCCAGGGGGGCAGGATGCCCACCACTACTACCACCCTTAGCCAGGGGGCAGGATGCCCACCACTACTACCACCCTCACCCAGGGGGGCAGGATGCCCACCACTACTACCACCCTTAGCCAGGGGGCTGGATGCCTACCACTACTACCACCCTTAGCCAGGGGGCAGGATGCCCACCACTACTACCACCCTCACCCAGGGGGGCAGGATGCCTACCACTACCACCACCCTCACCCAGGGGGGCAGGATGCCCACCACTACTACCACCCTTAGCCAGGGGGCAGGATGCCCACCACTACTACCACCCTCACCCAGGGGGGCAGGATGCCTACCACTACTACCACCCTCACCCAGGGGGGCAGGATGCCCACCACTACTACCACCCTTAGCCAGGGGGCAGGATGCCCACCACTACTACCACCCTCACCCAGGGGGGCAGGATGCCCACCACTACTACCACCCTTAGCCAGGGGGCTGGATGCCTACCACTACTACCACCCTTAGCCAGGGGGCAGGATGCCCACCACTACTACCACCCTCACCCAGGGGGGCAGGATGCCCACCACTACTACCACCCTCACCCAGGGGGGCAGGATGCCCACCACTACTACCACCCTTAGCCAGGGGGCTGGATGCCTACCACTACTACCACCCCCACTCATAGGATGGACAATGCATGACACAACAAGCACACCACAACCTAGGGAATGCAAGATTAAGACATCCCCCCACCACCATGACAAGCGTGTGAGCAGGCTGTGTCAAATGCCTACAACACCGAACATGACATTGAACATACAATGTGACCCCCTAGCACATGTGCCACACATATATGTGTGTGGCACCCACAATGCTAAGCAGCCCATGACCATTGTGGCAATGGGGCCTAAACCCCCATCATCACAGTGACCAAAAGGCAAGTGTGGGGTCCATAGCTGAAGCACATTTTGACCATTGTGGCAATGGGGCCTAAACCCCCATCATCACAGTGACCAAAAGGTAAGTGTGGGGTCCATAGCTGAAGCACATTTTGACCATTGTGGCAATGGGGTCTAAACCCCCATCATCACAGTGACCAAAAGGTAAGTGTGGGGTCCATAGCTGAAGCACATTTTGAACATTGTGGCAATGGGGTCTACACCCTCATCATCACAGTGACCAAAAGGTAATTGTTGACAAAGAAAGAGCTGCAACTGCCAAACTGCATGGATCATTCCTGGTCACAGAACCAAAAACTCATCTGTGGCAAAGTAGTGTATGTGTCCCATTGCAACATAAATTGGGGGAGCCAAATACTGCAGTGCAAATGAAACATTCCTTTGGCCATGTGCAGACAAACAACACCCATGGGGGCTGAGACCGTCAACAGTCATCAATGACACAATGACAGAAGTGACCATCAGAATGCAGAACCACATATTTGCACCAATGGGCACACAAATGCAGATACCCTGTGGAGACAGCAGATGTGAGGTGAACAGATACCATACCATGGCAGCAATGGGACACACAAACCATGATCACTGTGCTGACCGATGACCTAGGAGTCCCAGGGACAGCAGGGGAAACACACCAAACAACATACAGCCAATGGCACACCCAAGATATGCCAATGCAGTGGTGCAGATGCACAAACACAAACAGGCAGACCAACACTGTCATCATACACAGCAGGTGAGGGGTGGGGGTGCCAGTGTCCCCAGGCAACAACACAACACATGAGGAGAGCTGAATACCAATCATACAGATGTGCATACACTGCCACACTAAGGTAACTCATGGATCCAAATCCCCTATGTGGGCAAGCAGGCATTGACAGGTGAGAGGGAGCACAAAACACACATGTCACACAGGCACGTAGGAACAACAACTGACACAGCAAGTCACAGACACACCACAGCACCACCCCCAGGGCCCCCACAATGTGGTGACCCTGGGCTGAATAAAAATACCACTGTGATGACAAAGCTAAATGTCGTTCACACTGTGAACCACAGTCAGGTGTCCTGAGCAACTAACTACCATCACACCTACACAAGCACAAATCAATCAGCATGGCCAGTAAGCCAAGGCCAACATGGAGGCAGGGGACTAGCCGGGCAACAACTCTCATCTGCACACACTCAAGACCACACCCCTCGACCTCCAACAATGTGCAGCAGTGAAGTACACATGCACTGGTGACATTGCACATGCACCCATGACTATTCCAGGGTGGTGGGTGGGAACCAAGGTGTAGAAACACATCACACATGGACACTCAACAAGACTCCTGAATGTCTGACACACTGCACACTACGCTGTACATGGACATGACGGCAATACCACACCGACCAATGGGATCCCAGCCACAGTCACACACCAATGAAGAAGCCAAGGTCACCCACAAAGAACACACATAGACAACAACCAACATTGCAGCCCGGACCCTAAGGAGTGCCAGCAGTCACACACACAACGTGTCACAATCACTGAAAGATAACACAAACTGGAAATCACATGACAGGGGCAAACAACAAGTGCCAAAGGGAAACCTGACTGTGACCCATCTGCGTCAGCACACAAACTCTGCCCTGACAGCAAACACACCTATGGGTGACACCCTGATGACCAGTAATGTGCCATGCACCCACATCACAGAGAACACAGGGAGAAGACTTTGGGGGAACATAGCTCAAGTCAGCAAGCATCACAAACAGGTACAACACTAGGGATCACAGCATGCGCAGATGAATGAAAGTGAACACACAGACATGCACATACAACACACACCTTGGGCGCAGGCAATGTCACACGTGTACACACTGCCATGAGGGGACTCCACTCCTGTGTGAGGAAAGCTGTGCCATATGTTGCCTCAGTAGGGCCCCATCATGTCAGCTGAGCACTTGGTCACACAATCAACAATTAGCACCAAATGAGGGCTCCCATCACATCAGCCTGGTCATGGATGTGCCAACGGAATCATCAGCACAGATCCAACACACTTGTATAGCAATGTTGCACTGACTACACGGATGAGTCCCTCCCCATTGATGCCCAAACCTGCATGTCCACTGGAGATGGCAACACGGTCAGGGAAGTAGACAAATGCAACGATGGCAGGCACAACAGATGTGCAGGGGTGGAAGCCACAGATATGAAATTGCCAATGTAAGTAGGAAACCCATTGCCAAATACTGAACACATGACACCCTCAGATGCTGCTATTGATGACATGGATACACCACATGATAGGACACATTCCCCCTGGACCACATGGGTTCCTGCACAGTAACACTTCATAATCATGAGACCAGATATCACCATCACTGCAGCAAGGGCATGGTTAGCTGCACCAACAACATGTACATCTGAAGCATGAGCACTAGAGAAAAGAAAGTTGCTTTATTCAGCATATGTGTTGTTTGATAACGACGTCCAGAAGAAATTAGAGCAAAGGCCAATGGCCAGTCCATTGTCAAAGTTCAAACAGGGTGACACTGGCAGATGTCACCCTACGCATGCCTGCACAATACCAGGGACAATCCACTAGGAGGGGCAACCGGGGGGCAGGCCAGGCACCGCAGGGACAGGATCAGGGCTCACCAGGGGGAGTCAGGGAAGGGGTGGTGGGTGCTGGAGAGCCACTGACAACTGCAGTGGAGGTGTCTGACATGGTGTGTGCCGGCACAACTGGGGGGCATGACTCAGATGTCGTGGGTGCCGGCACAACTGCAGTGGACCCTGCAGATGGGGTGGACAGGTCCGCCACTGCAGTGCCCAAGTCAGACAGGGCGGTAGTGGACTCCACTGCAGTGCCTACCTCCAGGGGAGGAGAATGGGGAACAGGCAAGGTGGGTTGGACAGAGGGGGAGGACACCCTCACCACATCAGTGGCACAGACAAGCGCAGCGGGGGTGTGGTGCTGGGAGAGCAAGTGGCAGGGGAGAAGGCCGGAGCATCTTGGGGATGGTATATCTGTGGGTGGGGGAACCTGGGGCAGGGTGTGGTGGGGGCACCTGTGCAGTGGGGGCCTGAGGGATGGAGGACGGAGACCTTGTGCCTGAGCTGCAGGGCGGTGGCGGGGTCTTGCTCTTAGCACTCCGGGGGGACTTGCGGGTGGGGGCCTCAGTCCGTCTGCGCCTGGGGGAGGGTGTCCGGGGGCGAGGGGCACTCTGCTCCGTGTGGGTGGGCTTCCTCTTCCCCCGGGATGCTGGAGCAGCTTCATCGGTGGGGAAGAGGCCGAGGTCACAGAGGAAGAGCTGCTGTGACTTTGGGGTTGCAGGTGAGGCAAGGGAGGGTGCTTTGGAGGGAGAGGGAACTGAGGACTGCGCAGTGCATGTGGATGCGTGTGTGTGTTCCAGGGCCCCATCCCCTGTGAGTCTGGCTTCAGTCCCCTGAATGTGCGTGCGTGTGCGTTTTGTCATTGGCGTGTGTGTCAGTGTGCTGGATGTGTGTGTGCTGGTGTGTGCCTGTGCCAGTGTGTGTGTGCCTGGGATGGGTAAGGTGCTGGGGAGTGTGGATGGAGCAGAGGCAGGAGGGGTGAGGGACCGTTTGAGGAGGGACACTGCTGCCGTCAGGGAGGAGTCCATGGACCTATTGCCCCTCTGTAGGTCAGACATGCCCGATGAGATGCCCTCCATGAACGACACCAGCTGAGTCAACAGCGCGGTGTGCGCATGGAGGACACTCAGCATGGCTGTCTGCCCTACATGGAGCTGGCGAAGGAGGTACACAGACTCCTCACTCAGGGCAGCAGGGGACACAGGGGCAGGGGGTGCGGTGCCTGGCCCAAAGGAGACACGCTCCCGGACATGGGAGCCTCCACGGACCTGGGGAATGGGAGCCGATGGGAGGGCGGTGGTGGTGCTGGTGGTGGCGGGGACAGCAACACTAGCTGGGGTGTGGTGGCTGCTGACACCCGCCTCCACAAGGGAGTCATCCTCCGAGTTGCTCTGGTCCTCAGCTGAGGTGGATGCTGCTGAGGACTCCTCGGTGTGGCTCCCCTCGCCCTCCGTGCCACTGGGTCCCTCCAACCACTCCTCGGCTGCTGACCCAGTCTGGCTCTCCGGCTCCTCCTGGTCCGTAGAGCTGTCCCCTTCCGTGGCCGTGGATGTATCTGCAAACAATGGGGAAACAGACAGACATCAGTCACCTGCACATAACGCACACACCACTGTGAGCACAGCACATCACAGAGCAAGCCCTGGCATCATTAGTTGTACATTGCTAAAAGTGCACTAATTGAACAGGAGAAGTCAATTGTCAGTCTGATGCCAAGCATGGCACTCACATCCCACATGGCCTTGCACCCATCTGTCTGGTGTCTGTTGGATTGCAACACCCCAGTGTTGACACATGCACCAAGTACACAGTAGTTGGACAGTGCAGAGGACACGGTGTGGACACATCACAGCTCTTGCCACTGAGTCAGTACAGGTTTACGGATGTAAGGGATGCCCAGAGTCAAATAGGAAATGCATGTGATGCATACCAGCGACAGACACCATGATGCACCCATGTCCTGATAGCCAGCGCCACTATGGTGTGCATGTAGCACATGTCACTCCCCTGCAGGATCACCAATCAGTAGACACATGCCATGGCGGAGGCATGACTGCAAAGTCATACATCACTGTCTCAGTGATGTATGACTTTGCAGCCAGACAACAACACTCTGCACTGTGTCACAATAGTAGGTCATGGGGAATGCAAGTCCTGGAGCTGCACAAGTGCACATGTACATCCCCCCCACAACACATCCTCTTAACCCTCATCTGTCCAGGTCATACCTATTGGACATATGGGAGACCTGTGACACTACCCTCTGAACCTGAGCCCCTCACACTCTGCTGTGCATGGGGAACAGCTGCCTGAACTTCACATTTACATGCCCCAGTCTGCATGGGCAGCTGATCAGACACCTATGTGTCACACAAGTATCGTCTCCTATGGTCACATCTCCAGTGGCATGCTGAGCCCCTACCAAGAAACTCCACAGCAGTCCTGGCGACTAATCCACAGCACACTGACACAGAGGCAGACACCTGAGGGGTCAAATCACTGTGCACAATGTGTCCTCTGATACACGGGAGTGGGAGTACAGAGTGTATTGTATGGCCTGGAGTAGGCATGACTGTCCAGCCCCACATGAATGAGGGATGAGCCCTGGACTGTAGGCAGCTGGCTAAGTATGTGTGACACACGTCATATACATACTCCTGGGGCCCAAACATTGTTCCCACCCGCAGCATGGGTGTGTGCCAGGTACCCCAGCCACATGTGGTGGATCAGCTCAGCAATTGGACCACAGATCAAAGTAACACGCTGAATACATGTCAGAATACAGGCATTGTGTAAGCAATGGACCCACCCATGATGCCCACCACAGAGTCAGGGAAACAGATGCTGTCTCCCACCTTGAGTCAAGCAAACTGCAAGGACACAGTCCTAAGTGACAGAATTCCCTGCATGTAAGGGCCACACCTGGGTATCAGATGAGGAGTGGGCAGTGCACAATAGAGGGACATGGCTCCTGGACAACATGACTGCTGTACTGTGGCAGTTCAACCTGGCCCGAGGAGGGCACATAGCATGTTAGACAGAGTACACAGTGCAGTCTTTGACTCACCCCCTCCTTGCTGCTCTCTGGCCTTCAGCTGCCCATCCAGGTCTGGAAAGACCACCGCCAGGATCCTGAGCATGTGGGGGTCAGGGTCCGTGTTCCGCCCCTCCTGCGAGGAGGCGACAGCTTCAGCTGGACCCGTGCAATCCTCCGGGTCCAGCCCCGAAGGTCCTGCCACCTCTTTTGGCAGTTGCGGATCCGGCGCTTGTAGACCCCCACGGACCGGACAGCCCGGACGATGTCCTTCCAGATCTCATGCTTCCGATGGGCAGAAGCCTGTCAGGATGACAAAGTGATAAGGCCATTACTACACATGCAACATATCCGTGCATGACACAGTTGCATATACATGTCGCAATCACAGGGGCACATGGTGTACCCAGGCAGTGCACGGCTGCCCATGGACAGTTTTCCAGAAGTCACTACATGGTATCATTGCATGGGGAGTAAAACCCTGTTCAGAAGCACTGTCACTGCACCATACCTGTCCAGTGCAAGTCACTACACACTATGGGGGGTGACAACTACTCAGTGAGCCTGCTAGCCAGTGGTGTGCTGACTCTCAGCCTTGCTAGTCAGACAAAATGCACATTCAGAAAGGCAGTGCACAGAACACTCACCTGCTCCCCTGGTGTCCCATACAGCTTGCTGTACTGTGGAAGTAGGCTGTCCAGCAGGGCCTGGTTCTCTTCAAGGCTGAAGGCTGGGGCTCTCTCCACAGTACGTGCCATTGCAGGGTCCAGAGGGGCAGAGACAGCAGCAGTGCAGTGGCAGATGTCGTCCTGGAGCATGTAGTGCAGGCAAGTGGGCTCTCAGGGGAACATGCAGCAATATATATGTGCTGGAGAGGCAGATACTGTCCCTTGTGTCCAAAGTGATAGGTCCAAGTCGTTTGCATCTTCTGAATCTGGCCAATCCATGGAATAGCAGCACCAAAACACGCCCACAGCATCCTTCAAAATTTCAACTTCATGACATACATGATTTTGCAACATTGTTGTGGGTGACCAACTGATTTTCCAGCAACCGACTCGTTCGAATATTCGAAAACGCGTCCGTTGCCAGGCAAGCCCATTGTCAATGGGTGCGCACCGATCGGTCCATTGAGGTACAACGCGCACAGGGGTACAACGCGTACCCGCACACATTGAAAGCAATGGGCCGGCCGGAGGCACCGATCGGTCCATTGCTGTTCAACGCGCACAGGGGTACAACGCGTACCCGCACACATTGAATGCAATGGGCCGGCCGGAGGCACCGATCGGTCCATTGCAGTACAACGCGCACAGGGGTACAACGCGTACCCGCACACATTGAATGCAATGGGCCGGCCGGAGGCACCGATCGGTCCATTGCTGTTCAACGCGCACAGGGGTACAACGCGTACCCGCACATTGAATGCAATGGGCCGGCCGGAGGCACCGATCGGTCCATTGCTGTTCAACGCGCACAGGGGTACAACGCGTACCCGCACACATTGAATGCAATGGGCCGGCCGGAGGCACCGATCGGTCCATTGCTGTTCAACGCGCACAGGGGTACAACGCGTACCCGCACACATTGAATGCAATGGGCCGGCCGGAGGCACCGATCGGTCCATTGCAGTACAACGCGCACAGGGGTACAACGCGTACCCGCACACATTGAATGCAATGGGCCGGCCGGAGGCACCGATCGGTCCATTGCTGTTCAACGCGCACAGGGGTACAACGCGTACCCGCACACATTGAATGCAATGGGCCGGCCGGAGGCACCGATCGGTCCATTGCAGTACAACGCGCACAGGGGTACAACGCGTACCCGCACACATTGAATGCAATGGGCCGGCCGGAGGCACCGATCGGTCCATTGCTGTTCAACGCGCACAGGGGTACAACGCGTACCCGCACACATTGAATGCAATGGGCCGGCCGGAGGCACCGATCGGTCCATTGCAGTACAACGCGCACAGGGGTACAACGCGTACCCGCACACATTGAATGCAATGGGCCGGCCGGAGGCACCGATCGGTCCATTGCTGTTCAACGCGCACAGGGGTACAACGCGTACCCGCACACATTGAATGCAATGGGCCGGCCGGAGGCACCGATCGGTCCATTGCAGTACAACGCGCACAGGGGTACAACGCGTACCCGCACACATTGAATGCAATGGGCCGGCCGGAGGCACCGATCGGTCCATTGCTGTTCAACGCGCACAGGGGTACAACGCGTACCCGCACACATTGAATGCAATGGGCCGGCCGGAGGCACCGATCGGTCCATTGCAGTACAACGCGCACAGGGGTACAACGCGTACCCGCACACATTGAATGCAATGGGCCGGCCGGAGGCACCGATCGGTCCATTGCTGTTCAACGCGCACAGGGGTACAACGCGTACCCGCACACATTGAATGCAATGGGCCGGCCGGAGGCACCGATCGGTCCATTGCAGTACAACGCGCACAGGGGTACAACGCGTACCCGCACACATTGAATGCAATGGGCCGGCCGGAGGCACCGATCGGTCCATTGCTGTTCAACGCGCACAGGGGTACAACGCGTACCCGCACACATTGAATGCAATGGGCCGGCCGGAGGCACCGATCGGTCCATTGCTGTTCAACGCATCACTGTACATGTGACTGGCATATGTCAGCATGCCTGTCTCAGATGGACATATGCCAGCCACAGATAGCTCCCAGGGAGTGAGGGGCACACCTACATCACGACAGCCTGTCCAAACCTTATCATAAGGCATGTAAGGCTGCATTTCCTATTGTGTGTATGTTGGTGTACATGTTGTCCTGTGGGTGTCACCTGTGGGCAGCCACCCCCAGGCTGTGCACGTGTTAATGGGGACAGGATCCTGGGTGTTACGTGTACGTGACCACTGTGATGTGCAACTGTTCATATCTGTGCATGTGCCATGGTCACATTTCACAGTGGTGTTTGTGTATGTCATGTCACATACCCCGTGAGTCCCATGTGGGACGGTATGTTTGAGCCAGGGTGTCCCAGTGGCACAATAGTGATGGCCCTCCACAGTCTTTGTGCATGTAGTGTTTACAATGTCTCTGATTTCATGTGCACAATGGGAGACAGTCTCCACATCCACGTTGTGTGTGCATGGACTCTGATGTTGTGCGTGTGTGTCACAGACATCCATGGCTCTCCTGCCATGGCAAGTGTGGCCACTACCTGTGGGGGTCATGTTTGTTTTGTTGTGGTGTACACATGATACTCCAGGTGATGCCAGTGTCCATGTGGCATTACAGGGTCCCTGGGAATGTGCCTGTCGTTGAGCTGTGGTGCCTGGGGCACATCTGTCCTCACATGTCACTGGGGGGTGACTGTGACACAGCATCATGATATCCAATGGGCCAACCTGGGACAAATTGATGCCACCTGTAGGACCGTGTTGACAGATGTTGGCCATGTATGTACCATACATGTCGTTCCGGTACTGCACACTTCATGTAGTTGTGCCTCATGATGATGTATGTTGGGATCTTGAGTGTGTTCAATGCCGCATATGTGGGGTGACTGACGATCTTGCTTACTTCTCCTCTGCACTGCAGGGCTCCTGCTGTCCATCGGCCATTCCCAGACCTGGCAACGATGGTGGAACGGGACAGCATCCGACGGTACCGCTTCACCAGGCAGCTGATTGAGGATTTGGCAGTGCAGTTGTCCCCACATTTGCAGCCTGGCCGGCCGTATCCTACAGCGCTGACCCCCAAGGTGAAGGTGATGGCAGCCCTACACTTCTTTGCCACCGGTACCTTCCAACATACTGTGGCGTCTGCTGGTGGGATGTCACAGACCATGTTCAGCCGTGTGCTCCGCGATTTCTTGGCGGCAATGTTGCTCTTCCTGAACCGGTACATCTATTTCCCTAGACTGCGACGACTCACTGACGTGAAGAGTGACTTTTATGCCCTGGGGAGGATGCCGCATGTCATTGGCTCCATTGATGGGACACATGTGGCTTTGGTACCACCACAGGCCCAGGAGCAGGCCTACAGGAACCGCAAGCACTACCACTCGGTCAATGCACTGGTGGTGTGTCTTGCAGACATGACCATCACACACGTGTGTGCCCGTTTCCCTGGTTCAGCACACGATGCCTTTGTGATGAGGAGTAGTCGCATCCCCAGGTTGATGGCACAGATGCAGAACCAGCGTGCCTGGCTTGTCGGTGTGTACTGACTTTGTGCCATTGTGTGTGATCTGATCTGTAGTATTCCGCCCACTTTTCCAAGTCAGCTGATGTGCACTTGTCTGTCCGTAGGTGACTCGGGATACCCCAACATGCCGTGGTTGCTGACACCCCTCAGGAACCCTGTGACACCTGCCCAGATGCGCTACAATGAGGCACATGGTCGGACCAGGAGAGTGATTGAGCGGACCTTTGGTCTCCTGAAGAGCCGCTTCCGCTGCCTGGACAAGACCGGAGGGTCCCTCCCATATGCCCCTGCGAAAGTGTGCAAGATTATCATCGTCTGCTGCATGCTCCACAACCTGGCAGTGCGGAAGGAGTTGCCTCTCATCCAGGATGACGATGACCAACATCCGCCACCTGTGGAGGATCCTGGCCTGGACCACGATGCCAGTGACGATGATGATGATGATGGTGATGGTGATGTCCGCACACAGCTCATCACCAACTTCTTTAGCTGAATGTGAGTATCCTGAGGTGTCATGTGAATGATGTGAGTTGGCATGATGTGTGGGTGGTGCTCTGGTGCTGTTGGAGTGTGTCCATGGGCTACTTGACAGGATGTGTGTTGCGATGTGTGGTGACAGGTGGGCTGTACTCCCCAACAGTGTTGACATGCTAACTTGGTTCTGGGTGGGTATCTTGTAACATGTATTGTGCATGAGTTTTGCTGTTCTGTCCTGTACTGCATTGCTTTTGACTGTGTGTCATTTCTGTCCTTCACAGGGTACTTTCAGATTCGTTTGGTCAACTGTGTCCACCGACGACGTGATTGCACATCCAGGCTGGTAGCTGTTGTGTCCCTACAGGTGATGTGCGCCACACCCATGGACTTCCTTCTGTCTACAGTTGTTGACTGTGTGCCCGCTACCAGGTGGGGTTACCTTGCATCTGTAGTGGTTACGGCATGTTGCTACTGTGTAATAAACCTGTGCTTCACTTAGTGATGTGCGTTGTCTGTGGTCACACATTTGACTGCCATTTGCTTACTGCACCTGTGGGCTACTTGACTACAACTGGGAATGGGTGTGGTGTCTGTGCATTGCACCGTCTTCCCTGGCAACATCAGTGTAGGCAATGAGTCAGATGGCCTAGGTGTGTATGTGTTGTGTAGCCCTGGTGGTGTGTCTCCCTCATATGTGTCACGTTGCCTGTACTCACATGCCTGTGTTGTCCTTGCTGTTGCAGTTCGCATACACAGTGTAATTTTGCTGTTCATCATCCCCATAACAGCACCCACGTTGGAATCACGACAGAGGCAAGTATGGTGTATTATTGTGTTTATTGTGATACATCTGTGATAATAGTGCATAGGATGGATTGTGCTGTACATGAATCTTGCAATCCCAAGTTCCTAGATGAATAGAAAGTCCAGGTAGACAGGATCCCCAGTATCGGGGCCACAGTTGTCTGACACATTGTTCCAACTTGTACTCCCCATGCAATGTGTGGGAGTAGTGTTGCCATCAACAGGGTGAACAGTCTGTGCACAAAGGCGAAAATCCAGAACAGGTTCAGGCTTCCTGGGAGTTGCGCTTGGCCATCAGCCTCTCACTTTCCCCTCCTCGGACGACCCCTCTTCTTGGGGGGGGGCCCTCAAGTGCAGGCTGCTGCGGTGCAGGGGACTCTCCGCCAGAGTCCTCCTCCCTCCCTGTGGCAGTTGCAGTTTGTTCGGTGCCAGATGTTGTTGGCACACAGGGAGGTGTGGACTGGTTGCTGTTCATCTGGCGGAGGCATTGTAAAATGTCCCTGTGCACCGCCGTCATCTCATGTAGTACATCCCACTTGGACTCCACGCGGGTCATGTGGGAGTCCACACGTGACATGTGTGACTCCACGTGGGACATGTGGGAGTCCAAGCGGGCATGATGGGCAGCCTGCTGCTGTTTGATGTCTCTGAGGAGCCCCACTACCTGGCTGAGCTCTCCGGTGCTGGACTGGTACGCATCAGCTATGCGTACCAGTTGTGGGTCTTCATGCACACCAGCAACGTCTGCAAGCAGCGACCTCTGTCTCCCACCCCTCCCACCACCCCTGCTGACATGTGCAGTGTGTGCAGTTGCACGCACAGATAACCCTGGTCCACCTTGGGGGTTGGTGGTGGTGGTGGTGTCCATGGCCCCAGGTTGGTCCAGGGTCACTGCGCTGGTGTTGTTCCTTATTCTGTCCATGTCGGCAGGGATGGTATTCGTGGTGACAGTCGTTGGAGGGGTGGGTGCAGGGGGTGCAGCTGGTGGACCTGCTGGTGCTGCAGCTGGTGGTCCTGCTGGTGCAGCATGTTGACTTGCACCGGATGTGCCAGGTTGTTCTTCATCGTCCGAGGAGGACAGAGGCTGTACGACGCCAGTGAGCTCGGCATCCTCTTGAGCCTGGGACTGGGACTCCTCAGCGTCTGCTGCTGTGTCCCTATCATCACCTGTTTTTGGGAGACACAAACAATGTATGTCATGTTTCTGCAGGCATCAGTGGTTGACACACCTGACAGTTGTGACTGTGCCTCGGGGTGCGGGCCTGTACATTGTATTGTCCTAAGTCGTCACAGTCAGGGGTTGATATTGGTGTGGCACATTGTCCTGCATTATTTGGGCATTTCTATGTATTCTCTGGGGTGTGAACATGGTCTGCATTGATTGTGTTTGGTTGACAGCCAGACCTCCTTCCCACCCACCCACCCACCCAGTCAGTTATCCCACCATGGAACGTGCTTGCATTGCAGGGAGTGGAAGTTGTCTCTCAGGATGTCAGTCAGTGGTGTCCTGCTGTTTGTTGGTGCACAGTTGCCAGCAGGGCCTTGTGCTCCCCACAGCAGTAGCCAGTGTCAGCCATCTTGTGAGTCCTTCTCCACTCCCTGTGATGTGAGCATGGTTCAGGGTGGTGTTGATGGGCCAGTTGTGAGGCTGAGCAATGTCTGTGACTACGACTCCCATCATGCTATTGCCTCCACCCCCTTCCCAGCATGCCCATGCTTCCTTCCTTTTGACTCTGCTTCCCTGTGGGGTGGGGTGGCTGTGCTGACAGGATGGCTGGGAGTGTTGTCCTGGCAGTTGTTTGGCTAAGAGTCCCAAGAGTGTCCCTGTGCTTCACACAACATAACCCAGGGTGGTGGTGCTTTGTGGGATCTTGTGTTAGGATGGAGGGCATTGCATTCTACCAGGTGGGTACTGTGGAGTTTGTGTTGGGGGGGGTGTGAGGGGAGGTGCTGGTGACTATGGTCAGTGCTGCAAGTCCCCCTTCCCACCCAGCCAGCCAGATATCCCACCATGGAACGTGCTTGCATCGCAGGGAGTGTAAGTTGTCTCTCAGGATGTCAGTCAGTGGTGTCCTGCTGTTTGTTGGTGCACAGTTGCCAGCAGGGCCTTGTGCTCCCCACAGCAGTAGCCAGTGTCAGCCATCTTGTGAGTCCTTCTCCACTCCCTGTGATGTGAGCATGGTTCAGGGTGGTGTTGATGGGCCAGTTGTGAGGCTGAGCAATGTCTGTGACTACGACTCCCATCATGCTATTGCCTCCACCCCCTTCCCAGCATGCCCATGCTTCCTTCCTTTTGACTCTGCTTCCCTGTGGGGTGGGCTGGCTGTGCTGACAGGATGGCTGGGAGTGTTGTCCTGGCAGTTGTTTGGCTAAGAGTCCCAAGAGTGTCCCTGTGCTTCACACAACATAACCCAGGGTGGTGGTGCTTTGTGGGATCTTGTGTTAGGATGGAGGGCATTGCATTCTACCAGGTGGGTACTGTGGAGTTTGTGTTGGGGGGGGGTGTGAGGGGAGGTGCTGGTGACTATGGTCAGTGCTGCAAGTCCCCCTTCCCACCCAGCCAGCCAGATATCCCACCATGGAACGTGCTTGCATCGCAGGGAGTGTAAGTTGTCTCTCAGGATGTCAGTCAGTGGTGTCCTGCTGTTTGTTGGTGCACAGTTGCCAGCAGGGCCTTGTGCTCCCCACAGCAGTAGCCAGTGTCAGCCATCTTGTGAGTCCTTCTCCACTCCCTGTGATGTGAGCATGGTTCAGGGTGGTGTTGATGGGCCAGTTGTGAGGCTGAGCAATGTCTGACTACGACTCCCATCATGCTATTGCCTCCACCCCCTTCCCAGCATGCCCATGCTTCCTTCCTTTTGACTCTGCTTCCCTGTGGGGTGGGCTGGCTGTGCTGACAGGATGGCTGGGAGTGTTGTCCTGGCAGTTGTTTGGCTAAGAGTCCCAAGAGTGTCCCTGTGCTTCACACAACATAACCCAGGGTGGTGGTGCTTTGTGGGATCTTGTGTTAGGATGGAGGGCATTGCATTCTACCAGGTGGGTACTGTGGAGTTTGTGTTGGGGGGGTGTGAGGGGAGGTGCTGGTGACTATGGTCAGTGCTGCAAGTCCCCCTTCCCACCCACCCAGCCAGCCAGATATCCCACCATGGAACGTGCTTGCATTGCAGGGAGTGTAAGTTGTCTCTCAGGATGTCAGTCAGTGGTGTCCTGCTGTTTGTTGGTGCACAGTTGCCAGCAGGGCCTTGTGCTCCCCACAGCAGTAGCCAGTGTCAGCCATCTTGTGAGTCCTTCTCCACTCCCTGTGATGTGAGCATGGTTCAGGGTGGTGTTGATGGGCCAGTTGTGAGGCTGAGCAATGTCTGTGACTACGACTCCCATCATGCTATTGCCTCCTCCCCCTTCCCAGCATGCCCATGCTTCCTTCCTTTTGACTCTGCTTCCCTGTGGGGTGGGCTGGCTGTGCTGACAGGATGGCTGGGAGTGTTGTCCTGGCAGTTGTTTGGCTAAGAGTCCCAAGAGTGTCCCTGTGCTTCACACAACATAACCCAGGGTGGTGGTGCTTTGTGGGATCTTGTGTTAGGATGGAGGGCATTGCATTCTACCAGGTGGGTACTGTGGAGTTTGTGTTGGGGGGGTGTGAGGGGAGGTGCTGGTGACTATGGTCAGTGCTGCAAGTCCCCCTTCCCACCCAGCCAGCCAGATATCCCACCATGGAACGTGCTTGCATTGCAGGGAGTGTAAGTTGTCTCTCAGGATGTCAGTCAGTGGTGTCCTGCTGTTTGTTGGTGCACAGTTGCCAGCAGGGCCTTGTGCTCCTCACAGCAGTAGCCAGTGTCAGCCATCTTGTGAGTCCTTCTCCACTCCCTGTGATGTGCGCATGGTTCATGGTGGTGTTGATGGGACAGTTGTGGGGGGGCAATATGTGTGACTGCGACTCCCATGATGCTATTGGCTACACTGACTTGGCCAGCATACACAGAATTCCTTCCTTTGAGTGGTCTTCACTGTGTGTTGGTGTTGTTGTGGTGGCTACATGTGTGGATGTGTTTGTTGGTTCTATTTGTGCCACTGCCTAGCTGTAGTTGTGGTTGTGTTTGTACATGTGTTGGCACAGTTGGATGTGACTTTTTTGATGGCATGTGTTGTGTTTCTCTGACTGACATACACATTTTGGGATGATTCTGTTCTGGTTGCTGTGTGATTGCTATGAGTGCATGGTTTGACTCTCCCCTTGACAGTGATGTGTGTGTGTTTTGTGGCAGTTTATTGTGTACATTTGTTGTGTACTCACCAGGCTCTGGGATGTCCTCTAGTCCATATATGCTCACTGGCGGTAGGATGGCCCGCACCTTCTCCTCCCAGGGCCTGAGGTATATTGGCTTGGCAGGAGGGCCACTGCCGGTGTGTTGGCTGTTGATGTAGTCTTGCTTCAGCAGTTTCCGTACCCTCCTGCGCACGTCATACCACCTGTTCTGGATGTCGGTCTTTGTGCGCCGACATGGTGATTGGGCGTTCACCCTGTTGATGATCCTCTCCCACATCTTGGTTTTCTGCGACATGGGGGTCTGTTGGACCAATGTGCCAAACAGCTGTGGCTCTACCCTGAGGATCTCGTCTACCAGGACTTCCAATTCACAATCTAGGAACTTGTGATTCTTCTTGGGGGGCATGGTGATGGGTGGTGATGGTGGGTGATGTGTGTGTTGGTGTGCAGGTGAGGGTGTGTGGGTGTGTGTTGTGCTGGGTGTATGTGAGGTAGGTATTTGTTGGTGTGCTGCTGGTGTGTGGCTTGTGTGAGGGATGAGCTGTGGGTGTGTGGTTGCTTTCTCTTGGGTGCTGGCAGTGGAATGGCATTTGCAAAGGCTCATGGTAGTGATTTGTGTCCTTTATATAGGTGGAGTTGTGGGTGTGTCTTTGTTCTCTGTCCCCACCCCCCCAGTATTTATTGGCTTGGTAATTGCTTGTTTGGCCTTTTTTTGGTTGATTTTTCCTTTGTGCTGTTTGTGTATGTTGGAAACGTTCTTGTGACCGAGTCGGACCCTGCATTGGTCTCGTACGGTGTTTTCCGTTTCGTTCACGCTGTGTTTGTGCAGTTTTGTATGCAGCGTACGCGTCGGTCGCGGTGTATTGTGTTGCTTCGGCTCGGTTTTGTATGCGTGTCGGTCGTACGGCTTGTCCTCCGTCCGACTCGGTCGTGTTTTCGCGCCTTGCATCGTACTTTGCGGGTTGGAGTTGGCGGGTACGATTCGGTCGGATTTGTTCCGGGTGCGTGTCGGTCGGTTGAATTCGCGTGTTTTTCCGGCCGGATTGCTATTTTCCGAGCGGCTCGGTCGGTCGGCTTGGTTTCCTGACGTGTCGGTCGGATTTATCGCGGCTTGCATCGTACTTGGCGTGTCGGGCGCCACTGGTACGTGTCGGTCGGTAATTTTTCCGGCTCCGAGTCGGTCGGTGCTTTTTCCGGCCCGAATCGGAATCGACCCCTTCATGTGTAAGGCAGCCTGATTTACGACCGAGCAAGCCAAGGTGGCATTTTTTCTTTCATACCTAGGGGGTGTAGCAGCTACATGGTCTATACCATTGGTTGACCTTAATGATCCACTCCTTTATGATTATGACTCATTTAAAGATGAGTTGAAAAAACTTTTTGATAGGCATTCCTTTATCCAGTCTGTTGACACAGAACTATTAAATCACAAACAGGGAACCAAAGACTTGATAACATATATTGCTGATTTCAATCGCCTAGTTGCAGAGGCTGGTTGGCCAATGGCTAAACGGAGTGCCTTGTTTTATAAAGGACTTGGAGATGAATTGAAAGATTTTTTGGCTCAGGTAGTGGATCCCCCGATACTTGTAGGGCTCTCATACATCTGGTGGTAAAACTAGACCATAGATTACATGAATGGAAGAAGGAAAGGGGTCGTACTGATGCGCGGATTGTGGTATACAAGGAGAAACGAGCTGAGACAGAAAGACCTGTGACCGAAGCAGAGCTAATGCAAATAGGGAGCATTAAGGGTCCCATTAGTGACGAGGAAAGACAGCATCGTCGTGACATGAAACTGTCTGTATTGTGGGAAGCAGGGGCATTTTTTAAGGGATTGTTCAGTTAAACCAAAAAGGCGTAAGGATTCGGGAAACTGATGAGCCTGAAGTCTATGGGGACGAGAGTTTCAGGTGGGTCAGGGTTAATAGTCTCCCAACGTATCCCTCAGAGTGGCACAACATTACAGTCTTCTCATTTGTATGTGGGGTCCTGTCTATTCTGGGAAGATCAGTCTATCAAAATATAAATCATGGTAGATTCTGGTGCTACCGGGAACTTCATGTATATACAGTGGGCCAGGAACATGAAAATACCTGTGGAAGAGAAAACATCCATAGAGGAAGTTAAGACCATAGATGGCAGTGCTATTAAATCAGGTCCAGTTACTCACACTACAGGATCATTGACTTTATGTATCGATGAGTTACATACAGAAACTATTTCCTTTGACTTGATTAAATCTCTGCAATTCACAGCCATTTTACGTGTTCCATGGTTAACTCAGCATAGTAATTGGATTATGTGACAATACAGAGCCTGAACTCTATCAGGAGTTAGCTGAAGTATTTGATAAACAAAAAGCCACAGTCCTTCCTCCACACAGACCATATGACTGCAGGATTTACTTAATTCCTGGGGCCCAGATTCCATGTAGCCGTATCTACGCCCTTACAGAGAAGGAGAATGTATATCTGAGGGAATACCTAGATGAGATGTTGCACATTGGGTTTATCCGACCCTCTAAGCCTCCTGCCTCCTCTACTCTTTTTTTTATACCTAAGAGGGAAGGGGGTCTTCGATGTTGCATTGACTATAGAACACTAAATGGGAATACCATAAAAAAAATAGGTATCCTTTACCTTTAATCCCCTCTTTATTGGATCAGGTAAAGGAGGCTAAAATCTTTACCAAGCTTGACTTACGAGTGGCATATCACTTGGTACGAGTACAACAGGGAGAAGAAGGGAAAACTGCTTTCCGTACTAAGTTTGGGTTGTATGAATATTTGGTAATGCCTTTCGGGTTATGCAACGCTCCAGCAGCTTTCTAGTTCTCCATTAATGAGGTCCTGCGAGAAATGTTGGACATATACGCCATAGCTTATATCGATGATATCCTGGTCTATTCATCTACTATAGCTGAGCTTGAAAATCACGTACGAACAGTACTTCTGAAACTGAAGGAAAACCAATCATTTGTGAAGCTAGAAAAGTGTGAGTTTCACATGCATCAAGTAGCCTTTTTGGGGTTTATCCTCTCTCCAAATTTAGTGAGCATGGATCCTCAAAAGGTTACAGCAGTCACGCAGTGGCAATCACCCAGATCTGTGAAGGAAAGTACAAAGCTTCTTAGGGTTTGCTAATTTTTACAGGCGATTCATTGCAAACTTTACAGCATTAGCCTCCCCTATAACAAAGCTGCTCAAGAAAGGGGTAGTGATCCTTTGGTCCCCCGAAGCAGAAAAAGCCTTTGATAAACTAAAAGAGGCCTTTACTCAAGCTTCCGTATTGAGACACCCAAACCCTTCTCACCCCTTTACAGTAGACACTGATGCATCACAAATGGGGATGTTCTTTCCCAGAGAGATGCCACCACCGGGTGCTTGCATCTTGTAGCCGTTTTCTCACACAAACTGAATTCCACAGACCAAAATTACTCCATGGGGGACAAAGAACTATTAGTCGTAAAGAGAGCCTTTGAGGAATGGCACCAGTATTTACTGCGGGCCTTACATAAGATCACTGTCCTTACTGATCATAGAAATTTATTGTTTTTGAAATCAGCAAGGGCCTTGTCAATGAGGCAATTGCGGTGGACTTTGTTTTTTAGTGAATTCGATTTTGTGATACAATATCAACCTGGAAAGACATGGAAAGGCAGACTCCTTATCCAGATTTGGATATGAGGTTGAGGAATAAGAGTCGGATCCCCCTCCTATTATAGCCACTGAACGTATTCTTGGGGTCATTAGTTCAGAAGAGGATTTCTTACAGAGGGTGGCAGTGGCACAAGACACAGAGGAGATTAAAAGTTGGGAAGAGAAGCATCAAGGAACAAGAATAGAGACCCTTCTATACATTCAGGGAGGGTTAGTGGTTCCCACAACAGATTTACAAAGGCAGGCCCTAGAATGGAGTCATGCTCATGTACTCTCAGGTCACCCCTGATATAAAAAAAACTGTGGATCTTGGAAGACGCCACTTCTGGTGGTCTTCCCTGGCAACAGACACTAAGAATTACATACAGAAAGGTTATGTATGTGCACAAAGCAAAAGTTCTCATCAAGTCCCAGCTGGGCTTTTGGTTCCCATGCCGACTCCTCCTAGTGCTTGGCATTCCATTTCTATGGATTTCATAGTGGAACTACCCAAAACAACACAAGGAAACACTGTGGTATGGGTGGTGGTAGACATGTTGACTAAAATGTTCCACTTTATATCTTTGAAGTCCCTTCCTACATCTCAGGAGTTGGCCTGGTTGTTCGTCAGCACATCGTTAGGTTACATGGGCTCTCTTCCATGATGATTTCTGACCGTGGTCCTCAGTTTGTTTCCAATTTCTGGAAGGGGTTGGGCAAGCTTTTACAAATTGATGTACGGTTTTCTTCTGGTCATCACCCACAAACCGATCGACAAACAGAAAGGTTTAATCAGTGTTTAGAGCAGTACATACGGTTTCAGTTGTTACAATCCACCTTTGATTGGGACAAGTATTTGTGGGCTGCTGAATTTTCCGTTAACAACAGTATACACTCCTCTACTGATATTTCCCCCTTTTTTTGTTCACATGGGTTTCATCCACGATTTTTGCTATCACTCCCTACTGCCTCGGCTTCAGCTCCTGCTGCACAGGAATTTGTCAAGCAGATTCAGGAAATACAAAAGGCCACTATAATTAACCTAGACAAAGCTAAAGCAGATTACAAGAGAAGTGCAGATCTTCATCGCCGCCCAAGTCCTGAATATGCTGTAGGGGACATGGTTTGGTTGTCAACATGCCATGTTACGATCAAAGGGGCCAGAAAATTCAAATCTCGTTACATAGGTCCCGACAAGATCATAAAAGTAATAAACCCTGTGGCCATGAAACTAGAACTCCCTGCAACCCTGAAGATACACCCTGTCTTTCATGTGTCATTGCTAAAACCTATTGTGTAAAGAACCGTGCTGCCCAATCCTGTCGATGTGGAGGATGAACAGGGATATGAAGTAGGGGCTATTGTGGACTCCAGGCGGGTGTAGGGTAGGCTCCAATACCTGGTACACTGGAAGGGATATGGGTCCGAGGATCGTACCTGGGAACCTGTGGGACATGTTCATGCCCCTCGCTTGGTTCGTCTTTTTCACCGAATGTATCCCTGAAACCAAACCGGTTGGAGGCACTATTGAGGTGGTGTACTGTCATAAATGCTCCATCCCTGCCGCAATCTGCAGCAGGGACGGAGCTATGCCAGCATAAATTCCCCCGTCCGGGTGGAAGGAGCGCTTCGCGTTCCAGTTCTTGTGAGCATTTTCTTCACGTCCTAGGTCACGTCAGCACTTCTGGTTCACGGCTGTGTCCATCTTCCCGACGCCCGACTCCTCGCGTCGGGTACTCCTCCTCGTCACTCTCCTCGGCACAGTGTCCTCGGTGGGGGCCTCTCCTGCAAAATAAGAAAACACAAAGAATCATTGAAAGGCGGTAACGCGCTTGTGTGTATGAAAGACGTCTGAAAATGGTTTAGCAAAGCATATACTTATCTGAAGGGATCTCTGTGGCGTACATGTGCATCTGCATTTCTTTTGTGGCATATTTCCTGGCTGTATGAAACCACAGCAGCCAGATTCACAAACTCCTGAATTAAAGGAGACACAATTCCTTGAGTAATTCTTGGCTGTATGAAAGCATAACAGTCAGCATCACGGACTCCTGAATTAAAGGAGTTCAGTTTGGTTTAGCCTGCACATTTTTGCATATTTTTGTTACCTTACTTCTGGCCTATCACATAGGTCGGTCTTCGTTACTTTTGGGCTATATGCTATTTTTCTAGGTTACCTACATTGGTAAGCACAATTTAGTGTAAATCCATTAGACAAAAGAATAGTGCACCCTCAGTGATTTCTCTCTCTGTTTTTTATTATGTTTATTTTATGCAGAATTGATTGGACACTAGTGTAAGAGGGGAACAAATCAGGTAGACAACATTGATGTATATGTAGTGGTTATCTATTTCTATGTTTCCATCATTCATTAGATTAGTCTATTGATGATACTTTGTTTACAGGATCACAGAAGTCTCCAGTGATGTATCCTTGCTGCCCAGGTCGTGCCGAGGCACCCTCTTCAGCTTTCTCCTCCCCTTGTTTCCCCTCTTCCCTCTGTACACTGGTCTTGCTTTTACTCTGTTGGGTGGACTATGTGGTAGTGGGAAGTTGGGACCTATTCTTTAGTCTCCTGTCTCTCGTTCCGTGGAAACTTCAGGTGAGCCGTGATAGAACCTCCCGAACTTTCCCTGGCGTCTAGAGGTCTTTTAGCCCCCCTGGGAGCAGATCAGGGGTAATTACCACCATCTGCCCCCAGACATTGGCAGAATGACTGTTGCCTCATTTACTTAGAGTGGGAACATGGCCATGCCCATGCTGGGTTGCCCCACCCCTACAGTAAACAAAATATATATCTGGCGGCTATTGGGCTTTCTGCCCCCCACGACCCCATGGGAGGCAGAAAGACTGTTGCCCATTCAGTTGGTGTGGGGGCATAGCCATGCCCATGGTGAGTGGCCCCCAGCCCTATATGTATTTTTTAAATACTCTTTCCCTGGCATCTAGTGAATTTCCTGCCCCCTGGCGGAGGCAGATCGGGGATAATTAACCCATCTGCCCCTCCAGGGGGGCAGAAAGACTGTTGCCCCATTTACGTGGGGTGGGGGCATGGCCATGCCCTAGCTGGGCATCTCCCACCCCTACATTAAGTACCCCATCTGCCCCCCTGGGAGGGCAGAAAGACTGTTTCCCCATTTATTAGTGGTGGGGCACAGCCCCACCCCATATATATATTTTTTTAATTAACTTTCGCTGGCTTCTAGTGGGCTTTCTGCCCCCACGTGGGGCAGATGGGGGTAATTACCCCATCTGCTCTAATGGGGGGGGAGGGCAAAAATACTTTTGTCACATTTATTAGGGGTGGGAACATGGCTATGCCGGGCAGCCCCACCCCTATATTTTATTTAAAAAACAAATCCCTGATGCCTAGTGGGCTTTCTGCCCCCCTTGAGGGGGGGCAGGTCGGGGGTAATTGCCCCCATTTGACCCCCGGGGGGCAAAAAGACTGAAGTAAAATAATTGTTCCGGGGAGCACAACCCCTTGTCCAAGGTGCAGCTTCCCCATTCCTGGTGTCAAGAGGTTGGATCCCTGCTTGGGGACCGCTCTTTTGCGGCAATCCCCAAGCACGGACCCACTGGGCAGAAGTACCATTGGAAAGGGAAGATTCTCACCTTTCCAATGATGCCTCTCCCGTTAGAATCGGTGCTCGGGGGGCTGAGATAGCTGGGCCTTATGATGCCTCCCCAGTGTCAGCCAGTGGCCTACACATGCACTGGGGAGGTAGTGCGGGTGTCGGCCATTGGAGGACACCTGCAATTAACAGATTAAGAGGCTTAAATGAAAAACGAATACAACTGTCATATTTGAATGCCTTATGATTTGGATCAAGGCAATAAATACATTTGAAATGAGGGTCATCAATGGAAATCTTTTTTAAGACCACAGGATGAACAAGCCTTAAAAAGAGATTTCTTGTCTCTGACAGCCATGGTGACAGTTGGGGACAGATGGCTGTCAAGTACGAAGATCTCCCTAGCTCAGAATTTAATACAATTTCCCCTAAAAACAACTCACAGTACTTCAGTCCTGAAGAGAAGGCTGGTTCAGATGAGGCGAGAGCTTAAGCTTCCACCTCATTGGCTGAAGTTTGGGTTATTCCAAATGAGGTTAATGTGCTACTAAATATATAATGTTGTTTAAGGCCTGTGACCTTTTTACACTGTATGGTGTACATTTTACACTGTATACAGCTGCCGGGGATTCCCAAACTAACAACAGAGGTGTGGTGCAGCGGCCAGGGCAGCTGACTTCGGAGCACAGGGTTCACGGTTCGATCCCCGGCTCCGGCGGCAGCTCAGCTCAGCACCATGTGACTCTGGGCAATAGCTCACTTAATTTCCACTCCGGCCCCCAGCGCCTTGAGACCCGTAAGGGTGAGTAGCTGCGCTATATAAAAACGAACTTACTTTTTTTTTTTTTTTTTACTTACATTCAATCATGTAAATATATAAAAGATCCAATGTTGGGGAAATATATATATATATATATATATATATATATATATATATATATATATATATATTTTCTCCAAATGGAGATGTTGGCTGCCTCAAAAGATATTTCTACGATTCCAGATATCGCTGTGCATCTTCTGGTTCAAGCAGATAATTTGCCGTTTCTTGCACATGCTCAAAAAGCTCACACAACACCATATCTAGGACTTAAACGTTTGCTGGTAAGTTCACCGCAACAGGACAAAACTGCGTGGGCACCTAAAAATTACTATAGCCCGTCCTTTTCCACTCAAGAACTTATCCGTCGACCATTGGACTTTGAGGCAGACTAGACCACTCACACCCTGTATTTACTTTGATCAGTCCTAACTTATAACAGACCCATTTAGCGACAGTTGCACAGTAAGGATTAATTACTATTAGGATAATTTGGAGCCTTGAAATAGCTTAACAGCAAAAGAGGGCAAAACATGTGTTGGCCGAGCCTTTGTCAATTTTACCAGCTATACCTATGTCAACATTACTAGGAATATATGACAATATGGATTAAAGTGTATTGGATAAATAGTATTATAATAAAATTAAACAGTATATGATACAGCAACCAGATTATGTATTTATTGAAAAAAAGAGTATCCAATAGACCAGGCACCGAAACTGAAAAGATGAAAAAGAAAACAAATCAATCAATTACTTCTTGAAAGTTTAATATGAACTAGCAAATTTGGTGCTCTATGTCGCACACTTTATTTTGGATGTATGGCAATGGGTTTAGGTTTGCCCAGTTTCAGCCCATAGCACCCACAACGTTAGGGTGTTTTCTGGGTTAAGGTTTTCTCCAGGGCCGGACTGGAGAACCAAAGCAGTTGTGGCAAAGATGCTCACACCAGCCCAACACCAGCTTGGTCTTCACACTCTCTCTCCATCAATTTTCTCTCTCTCCCTTCTTCCTCTCTGATCACTTTCTCTCTACCTTCCTACTTCCCTCCCCCCCTCTCTCTCTCTCTCTCTCTCTCTCTCTCTTGAAGCCTCCTCATGCCTGCTGCAATTAACAGTGAAGAGCTGGGGAAACTGACAGCAGCACCATGAGTGGCCCTGGGCTTTGAAAACCGGCCTCCAAGAGATCCAGCCTCCTGGGGGAAATACCCGGTTGGATAAATGGCCTGTCTGGCCCTTGTTTTCTCCAGCTCTAAATACCCTTTTATTTTAATTAACTCAGGAAGCTCTGCTAAAGGTGGTAAAGCAAAAAATAAATATCTTTAAAACAAAAGTGATAGTCTTTAACCAGTCCCAACAATACAATTTAAACAGGAGAATTATTTCCTGAACAAAAGGAATGTGCCCTGCACGATGTGCAGGTAACAGAAGACAACTTCCAAAAACTTCCACAGATTATCTGGTGGACAAAACCTTGGCCAAACACCTACAGTTAGGAAAAACATCCAAAGTTTCTAAACTGGGATTTCTACAGTTTGAGAATTGAAAAACTGCTGGACCCAGAAGTGCCTTTAAGTGAGAGCGAAGGTAAATATATTGAAGACAAGACCGTTTCCCTGGAGGAAAGCAAAAGCAGAGGAGCAATGGAAAAGACTGGCACATCATGGCTGGTAGGATATTTACCTTGCGGATAGCAGCCTACAGCGGTATGTGCAGACAACTGCAAATGTTCAAAGAGAACGCTGTTGAAATGGTAAGGTAAGTGTGCTACCACAGTGGCTATCTATAGCATCCAGAAAGATAGCAATATTTTCTTTTAATCTTCCTTCTGTACAAAGTTCAATGGGATAAAACAGTTGTACATTGACAAAAAATAATGGAAGTAACACAGCAACTGCAGTGCTTTTCCTGCTCTATGTTAAGGATATTACTCTTACAAGGATGATGGGACATTTTTATGTCAAGCCTACCATACAGAACAAGCTGTCTAGCTGCAAAAGACTTACTGTGGGCTTATCAAGAACTTACAGGGGCTTAGAGCATGTCCATTGCTTCCATTGATTGGTTTTATTGTCACTCTCATTTGCTTACTTCTTATTCAGTAACTTTTCTTGTCCCAGCATGTCCATCCTGTGTAGTCCTTTCCATACAGCATAGCGTCTTTACCATCCCACTGATTGCCCGGCTTCTGTACTTCCATTGCTGTCTTTTACTGAACCTTTTTCGTTAAGCACTCCATGGAGTGCATGTGCTTTCCAGCTCTCGCCTTCTCATCCCCATGTGCTTCGCCAAATGCCCACTCTACGCACTCTGTAATTCTCTCTCATGTACTTCTCCCCGCCCCTTTTCACTTGCACTCTGTGTTCTTACCCTGTGGCTTCTCCCCCACTTTCGTGCTCTTCCCACTCTCTTATTTGCTCTCAATGGATCATTCCACTGGTGCCACAGGCATTCTCTTGCATGCCTTTTCATATGTCATCACGCATGTGTGCACAGTAGAATGATGCAACTTCAAGCAGGTTTTTTAATGTATTTATTTAGTTAGTATGCTGCACGTTATTTTTGGACGATTCTGTGCAGCATCTGGAAAAAGACCAAAGATGTAGAACATTGCCAAAAGGCACTGGTAAAGCCAGTAGGCCCCAAAGATGCTCCCCATTGGCTTTGTCAATGCTTGTTTTTAAGTTACCTGTAAATTACAGATGAGATATAATGATGCTAGGCATGCCAATTATGTCTAAATTAAACTGCTACTCAAAAGTGATGTACTTGAATTCATGGAAAAATTAAAACGTGGAAAGCATATTTGAGGAAATAAAGTCATGGAAATCCTAAATTAAGGAAAGGCAAGTAAAACTTAGTATGAAAAAAACTGAAAATTAGACTAAACGTTTAAATGGAAACAGTTTACTCAAAACAGAGGGGAAAGATTTAAGGAATAAAACCACAATACAAACAAATATTTAGTAACATTAGTAGTTTATTGAATTGTACACATAGAAACAACACTTACCGACATTTAAACAAATATGTTTTCTAGGGTTAACAATAGCGTACCTCTATCGAGTCGCAGTGAGAGAAGAAAAGTTCAAAAATTTTAAATCACACAAAGTTTAATATAATTGCTTAAAAGGTTAGCATAGACTTGTTAAATGTTTGTTTTTTAAATAAAGCACTGGAAATATAACTTCACAATACCTTATTGTTAAACTGGCACAAAGGTTAATGGTCACACAAACCACTCTAAAAAAGATGAAGAGGGTGTGATTTGGGGCACGAGGCCTGGCTAATGTAAAGTCCCTGATCCTTGAACTTGAAAAGAAAGTGGACTCATGCTAAATTCATTTTTGTGCTGGTTGGGAACTAGTAATAATTTCAACTATTTCATAGCCTTATCCTATCCCTTGTATAGGTCTGGCTTGACAGAACAGTTCTTCAAGCAAAGCAGTGCTAAAATGTCACAGCCAATTCTTTATCTCTTGTATGCATTATGTACAGAAAGCAATCCTATTTTACTATATATATATATATATATATATATATATATATATATATATATATATATATATATATAATATATCTTTATTCGATCTTAAAAAAATCAAAAGCACATAATAAAACAATACAATGAAACATATAAAATTCACAAAGCATCATAAATATGATCCTCGGTTCATTCATAATAGCTAAAAATATTATCAGAAGGGGTGGGGTGGGGGGGAAGGCATTGGAATGGATGGAATCCTTTCTGCAGGACCGCAGTTTTCAGGTAGCGCAGGGACCTTATTTATCCAAGAGCATTAGGCTTAAACAGGGGGTGCCACAGGGGTCCACCCTTAGCCCGACCCTGTTTAACCTATATGTTGCCCCGGTGGCAGACATCACTGGAAAGTTTGGGGTCAAAGTTGTGTCCTACACCGACGACACGCAACTGGTGGTGTCCCTAACACAGTCGGACGAGAAGGCAGCCACTAATTTTAACTCCTGCCTGCAAGAACTAGCGGTATGGATGGCTAGCAACTGCCTTAAACTGAACGGGAGCAAGACAGAAGTGCTGGTTATTGGCAAGGCACCTTCTGTGTGGACGTCGGCGTGGTGGCCACAGACCCTGGGTCCTATCCCTGGCCCTAGTGAACAGGTTAAGAACCTAGGGGTGTGGCTTGACCCTAAGCTCTCGTTTGAGCATCATACAAGGCGGGTGGCAGGAACATGTTTTGGAATCTTGCGTGGACTCCGCAAGACCCTGGACCTCCTGCCTATCGTAGCTAGGAAGACCATGGTCCATGCTTTGGTAACATCGAGGCTGGACTATGGAAATGTGCTTTACCTGGGGGCTAATGCCAACTATGTACAGAGGCTTCAATGTATCCAGAACGCAGCAGCTCGCCTGGTTCTGATGCTACCTAGGCGAGCCTCTTCCAGAAAGGCTCTGGTTGCCCTTCATTGGCTTCCGATCAAGGAGCGAATCCTGTTTAATGCTCTTTGTGTGAGCCATCGGATTCTACAAAGGAAGGGGCCCACATACCTTCATCACCTTCTGACCCCGTATGTCCCCTCCCGCCAATTAAGGTCTAGTGGGACGGGACAGGTTATTATTCCCAGAGTCAGGAGGGCAAGGATGGGTGGGCGCTCCTTTAGTTTCATGGCAGCTCAGCAATGGAACAAACTCCCGTGGGGGCTTCGGATGGAGGCCTCGGAGTTGACTTTTCGCAAAAAGCTGAAAACTTTTCTTTTCCCCACTGAGTAGCTTCCTGGTTGCTAGACCGTATATGGGGGAGGGGGGGCCTGAAAGCAATGTCTTTTTTAGTCTGTACCGTAGCGCGGGGACACACTAGCCTAGTGTAACCAAGCGCTTTATAAATGTCATTATTATTATTATTATTATATTAAAATCACGTCATTCTATTGCAAACAACGTATTAAATTAATAAAATAGTATGGAACTGCCCCATGGGCATCTCAGCTACCCTACTAGCTCCTCTCCATTGATTTTCTGCTATCAATAGCCATCTTAAGGAAGCCACATACGCTATAGCAAATATCAGGGCTATTGACATTTGTAGAAAGGTTAAAGCCGCCCTGCATTTCTGAAAGGCTAACTTTTTCAGTGTGGGTTTATTTTACTATTTCTCCCCAGCTTTTGCTAAGTCAGTAAGTCTGGCTTTAATGTGTTGATCAGCTTTTGTGCATGCCTGTGTTTGTATGCGTTAGCACGTTGAAGCCAGATCAGCAACTATTTGTTAATCTTGCTATTTTTTTAATCATGTGTTATCTTCCTTCTATTTCGTGCTGATTTTATGTGTTTGTGTAGAGGAACACTTTGTTGAAAGTTAATCAAATAAGCTAATCAAATCGATGGATGCAAGAGATCAGAAGACATCTTATGCAAGGAAACAGGTGGTAGGGTTATGATTATAGAAGTGAGAGAAGAGAAAGCTTCTCATGTTTCAGTTGTTTAATGTGTGTTCGCAGTAAAGATTAGCAGAGATGAATATATTTTTTGTTTGAAAAGTATTTAATATCCTGCACATTTCAGTTACAGTACAAGAACACCTGATTTGAATGAGCCAAATAGGCATGACAAAAAATGTGAGGCAAATTAAGGGTGCAGAAAACTAAAACCGCAATAAAATAATTTAAATTGGAGAATGGCAAACAAGTTACATCTTGATTTGACACTCTAATGGGGCAAAACAATGTTTGTAACAAATGTCTCATACCGAAGAATCCCACTAAAGCAGTGGTTCTTAAACCTTTGAGGTTTGTGGATCCCCCCATTGAATCATTAATGGAATCCTAGGACCCCGATTGAATCATTACCTGAATCCAGGGATCCTCCAATGGCTCATTAATGGAAGCCGGGGACCTGGCCTAAGCAATTTCTACAATTTGAACTTCAATACAATATACAAAATTCCATAACCAAGGTGTCAAGGAACCTGTTTCACGTGGCAGAAGAACCAATATCCTCGGGAGCGAAGATCTGGCCTCAACTCTCCCCTAAGGTATAGCCACCTTCAGTCAAAATAAGACCCACTAAAGGTATGACTAATACCCCCCGGGAGAGAAGAGACGACTCGGGACCACCAGGAGGATTTCCAACAGGACCGGCAGAAGGAGGGAGCAAAACCAGGAGGGCGTGTTCGGGCACTGCAGAATTACGAAAACAAAAAAACAAAAGAAAGAGAGACCAGTGTTAAAGAAGTTATCCCCCCCCTCAAACAAGCAAGGGACATTAAACAGTTTTACAAAGATCAGCGTAAGCGGGTTGTGTGCTCTCCCATACCCACCTGTATTTAAGAGCGTGTCCCAGGTGAGTAGAAGTCTCTTCAGGATGATGGGGAAACAGATGCCAAAATATTTTCCCTTGCTGTACAACAGGTAGAGAAAACCAAAGGTCCATAGGCATACGTCTGCCAATAATGAGCAATTACAATAGAGTCATAGAGTTTCTGTGTTGCAGAACCTTCATTGTATCCAAACAAACATCAAAGATATGGAGGAATACAAAAATAAAAAGGCTTCTCTGCCTTAATCCAAAAGCGTCTCACGATGTGTCACAGAGTAAAGTAGCAACCATTTTCTGTGGCTGCACTGTAGCTTTTGTTAGAGAGCATACGCGAGCTGTTTCAAAGTAACGCTCGCATCAAGCTCATAAAATAAAAAACAAAAGGTAAATTTCAATAGCAGTGCTGCCAAAAAGGAAATGAATAATGAAACACTAGTAGCGCAACTTTGCGCGTACTAATATCTTGCCTGGAGGTTGCGCCTCAATCAGCCCCAGGGGGGAGCAGCGCGTCCTCACGCTGCCGGAGCTCGTCCCAGCCGGGAGCGGAGTCAATTACCTCGCCGCGCTTACTCTAGAGACGCGGGAGGCAGAAATGAAAGTAATGTCTGTGGGGAGGGGTTGGTAAAGCAGCAAAAGGAGGCGTGAGGGAAAAAGAGGAGCTTCACGAAGGGAAACAACTCGGCACAGACTCACAAGACAGGAGCAGCAAGGTTAACAAGCACCAGACCGGGTCTCCAAAGCGTGGCAGGAATCTTCAGACACGAACGCTTCAGCAAAGAAGGGGCGTGGTCCACCGGAAGAAAGAAGCCAAGCACCTGTGGACGGGAGAGGACTGCTTATAAGCCCTAGAGGTCAGCTGACTTCCTCCTCAGTGCAGTATGGGACAGCACACAGCCCACCCGCATTTCTGATGCATTATGGGAGAGGTAGTACCCTATTGGGGAACAGGGATAAGGTGCAGGAAGCCTGGCGTGTGAGACAGTTCTCCCCCCCCCCCAGGTCTACTAACCGGCCGAGGTTTGGAGGGGTGTAAGGCATGAAACCTCCTTACTAACCGGGGAGCATGTACTTGATCAGCAGGTTCCCAAGTTCTATCTTCAAGAGCATATCCCACCCAATCTATCAGGTATTGCAATCTACCCCTATGTCTCCGTGAATCTACTATACGTCTGACTTCGTATTCTAATTCTCCTTCTACGCTAATGGGAGGGGGCGGAGGCTCAGGACATGAAGGAGGATCATATTTCTTAAGCAAAGAAGTGTGAAAGACGGGATGGACTTGTATTTCTGGTGGTAAGTCTAATTTTACAGCAACAGGATTAATCAGATGCAACACCTTAAAAGGCCCTATATATCTGGGCTGTAGCTTCCTGGGTCCTGGTAGCCGGAGGTTTTTTGTGGCTAACCATACCTGGTCTTCTACCATGTAGTTGGGGGCAGGGCGCCTATTTCTGTCAGCCTGTGTTTTCATATGCTCTTTAGCCTCGTGCAGTTCTTGTCTAGCCTTATTCCAAATCGACATAAGTTGTGTGTGGTGTTCTGCAACCGCAGGTATTTCAGAGGTAGAGGAAGGAAGATGAAGGGGTAAGAATTTAGGGTGATATCCTTTGCAAAAGAAAAAGGGAGAGATTTTGGAAGCAGAGTGTGTTGTGTTATTGTAAGCAAATTCCGCTAAAGGGAGGGCATGTACCCAGTCACTAGTGGTGGTGCTCAAAAGACACCGTAGATATTGTTCTAAGGTCTGATTAGTTCTCTCCGTTTGCCCGTCCGTCTGTGGATGGTAGGCTGAAGAGAGGCGATGGTCTATGTGGAGAGCTTTGCACATACCCTGCCAAAACATAGACACAAATTGAGGGCCCCGATCAGAAACAATCACGGAGGGCAACCCATGTAACTTCACAATTTGTTCTATAAATATCTCGGTGAGTTCTTTGGCTCTTGGCAATTTTTTAAGGGGAATAAAATGTGCCATCTTGGACAACATGTCCACCACAACCACTATCGTGGTAAATCCCCGTGTTCCAGGTAAGTCTGTGATAAAATCCATGCTAATGGAAAATCAGGGAATATGTGGAATGGGTAAAGGTCGCAGTAAACCAGCAGGAGCGCAATGCAACAATTTCTGTCTTGCACAGATAGGGCAGGCCTTAACAAAACTATTGATATCTTGAGTCATCCCCTTCCACCAGAACCATCTCTGACAGGTTTGTAAGGTTTTTTCCCCTCCAGGATGTCCAGCCAAAGGTAAAGTGTGACACCACCGCATCACCAAATCACGGGTTTCCTCCGAGGGTATATACAAACGGTTATCATGGTAGTATAGATTATTCACTATCTTGTTCAAAGGGTCTGCTAACCACTCGTTGCGATTAAGCGCAGCAAAAGCAAGAGCTAATTTTGCAGAAAAGGAGTCAGACTCATCTTTATGTGATTCCCCTGCAGCTAGTATCTTGCTTTCTGGTATAATGGGTACAGGGACTTCCACTGTGTGTTTGTGGTTTCTTCCTAAGTGGGATAAGGCGTCAGATTTTCCTTCTTAAACTCCAGGGCGGAAAGTGATTACAAAATCATATTCGCAAAAAAAGGAAACCCATCTCATTTGTCTGGGAGTAAGAGCCTTAGCAGTCCTAAAAAACTGGAGATTCCGATGGTCGGAATAGATGGTGATGACATGAGAAGATCCCAGTAGGTAATGGCGCCATTCTTGGAACGCCAGTTTAATGGCTAGAAGCTCTCTCTCTCCAATGGTGTAATTTTGCTCAGCCGGTGAAAGGGTCTTAGAAAAGTAAGCCACAGGATGGAGGGACCCCGTCTTCAGGTCTCGTTGTGAAAGAACCCCACCCACAGCATACTGAGAGGCGTCAGCTTCGACATAGTAGGGCTGTGTTTCATCAGCATGCCTTATGATGGGAGCTGACGTGAACCTGTCTTTCAATGCTCGGAAGGCTTGTTCTGCGGCATCATCCCACTCAAATACCACTCCTTTTTTCAGGAGTCTCGTAATGGGAGTGATGAGGTCAGAAAAGTGGTCAATGAACCTCCTATAGAAGTTGGCAAACCCTAGAAAGGATTGCACTTCTTTTTACTGTCGTAGGACTAGACCAGTTGGTTATGGCAGACACCTTAGAAGGATCCATGTGGATCCCTTCAGGGGAGATGACAAAGCCTAATAAGTCCACTTTCGTGGTATGAAAGAGACATTTATCCAATTTTGCAAACAGATGATTGACTAGCAGGCGTTGGAGTATCATCTTTGCATGTACATGCTCTTGTTCGGTTTGGGAAAATATCAGGATATTGTCTATGTAGACGATTACGAACAGGTCCAAGTAATCTCTTAAAATCTCATTTACGAAGAATTGAAAGGCTGCCGGGGCATTGCACAAGCCAAAAGGCATCACGCAATACTCGTACAGCCCGAATTTGGTGCGAAAGGCCGTCTTCCACTCATCTCCTTCCCTGACTCGAATCAAGTGATAGGCGCCCCGCAGGTCTAGTTTGGTGAATATACGGGCCTTGCGCACCTGATCCAAGAGATTGGAGATGAGCAGAAGAGGATATTTGTTCTTGATTCTTACTTTGTTCAAGGCGCGATAGTCCAGGCAGGCCCTCAATCCGCCTTCTCGTTTGGGGATAAAGAAGATAGGGGAGGAGACAGGGGAAGTCGAATGCCTTATGAACCCTTTCTTGAGCATGTCTTGGAGATAATCATACAGGTATTTCGTTTCAGGTTCAGTAAGAGCATATACTCTACTGACAGGCAGATCTGCACCAGGGACCAAATTGATTCTGCAATCATAGGAGCGATGCTGAGGCAAGGCCACAGCCTTTACTTCATCGAAGACATCTGCAAACTCCAGATACTCTGAGGGTAAGATGGTGGTAACGTCTGTGGATAGGGCACAACATACAGGGGAATGCCAACGAGTGGTTTCCTGGTAACAATGCAACATACAATGGTGTGACCGTAGTGTTACTTTTCTAGAGACCCAATCAATGTGAGGGTTATGCACCTGTAGCCACGGTACTCCCAGAATGGCGCCAAAATTTGGAGTGTCGATTAAATCAAACGTGATGACCTCCGAATGCCCATTGCAACACAACATAACAAGATCGGGGGTTTGATAAGCTAACAAGCCTGACGACAATTCTGTTCCGTCAACCGCCCTTACTCTTTCAGGCTGAGGTTTCGGAACAAAGTCTATACCAAGTGCTTTGGCCAGAGAAATATCAAGGAAGTTTCCCGTTGCACCTGAATCCAACAATATGGGCATGGTCTTTCTGTGTTGGGATGGCAGGATAAGCACAACTGTGATGGTGAAATGTTTAGGCACAGGAGCCAAGGTATTAGCTAAAAACTGTGAGATCTGTAGGAGAGAAGGACTTGGAAGGTCGACCTCTAGGTCCTCCAAATCTCTTAGTTTTCTGACTGAACAGCATACCCAGTTCTAATTGCAGGGGGTTTCACTGCAGTTTTAGGCTTAACAGGACAGTCTTTGGCGTAATGGCCCCCTTTGCCACAATAAAGGCAGAGATTAAGCTTCCTGCGTTTATCGCGTTCTTCAGCGGATAATGGGCCTCTAATTCCTCCTATCTGCATAGGCTCACTCGTGTCTTTCACTTCTTTCCTTTCACTCTTAGCTAAGAAGAGACGGGAGTACTCTCCTTTTGTCTTTTCTCCCTTCCTCTCACTCAATCGATGATCTAGTTTGACTACCAAATCCATGAAAGAGGGGCAGTCCTCAGGAGGGTCCACTATCTGAGATAAAATGTCTTTTAGCTCATCTTTCAACCCTCTATAGAATAAAGATGTCCTCTTCTCTTCGGGCCAGTGGGTTTCTGCGACTAGCCGATTAAAGGTGGTAATGTGAGTTAGCAGATCCTTTGAACCCTGTTTAAGTCCCAGTAGTTCATTATCACTAGCCTGCATGTAGGAGTGGCGTGCGAACAGACTCTTCATTCTATCTTTGAATTGTGATAGATTGTACAGAATGGGGTCATCATTCTCTACTAGTGGCACGGCCCATAGTGCGGCGTTGCCGCTTAAGTATGAGATTGTAAAGGCTATCTTGGCTGCATCGTCCGGAAAAGAGGCCGCTCTACACAGAAACTGTAAGTGACACTGGTTCATGAATACCCCATACTTATTGCTATCCCCGTTGAACCTTTCTGGCATCGCTAGAGGTGTTTGTGGTGGGGTTACGAATGTCACGTTAACTGGAGAAGAAGCAGCTACAACAGGAGTAGAGGAAGAGAAGGTGAAAGGGACCTGAAAATGAGCAGGTTGTATGTAGCTTCTCTTATGCTTAGGATTAATATCAGCCGCTCTGGCTTCTATCTGTTTCTGTGTCTTTAAGACATCTAACTCAGCTACTGGCGTTGGTTTTTGCCTCTTAAGAGTCTGAGTTCAGATTGTAAATTGACTACGGCTGCGGTCAAGTCGTTCATGGTAGTTCCTGACGTCTCTAGAGACAGGGAACCATCCATGAGCATATCAAAGGAATCACCCTTGTCCATCTTCGCTCAGGGGATATGATGGTACGTGGGCTTGGCTTTCTGTCAAGGAACCTGTTTCACGTGGCAGAAGAACCAATATCCTCGGGAGCGAAGATCTGGCCTCAACTCTCCCCTAAGGTATAGCCACCTTCAGTCAAAATAAGACCCACTAAAGGTATGACTAATACCCCCCGGGAGAGAAGAGACGACTCGGGACCACCAGGAGGATTTCCAACAGGACCGGCAGAAGGAGGGAGCAAAACCAGGAGGGCGTGTTCGGGCACTGCAGAATTACGAAAACAAAAAAACAAAAGAAAGAGAGACCAGGGTTAAAGAGGTTATCCCCCCCCCTCAAACAAGCAAGGGACATTAAACAGTTTTACAAAGATCAGCGTAAGCGGGTTGTGTGCTCTCCCATACCCACCTGTATTTAAGAGTGTGTCCCAGGTGAGTAGAAGTCTTTTCAGGATGATGGGGAAACAGATGCCAAAATATTTTCCCTTGCTGTACAACAGGTAGAGAAAACCAAAGGTCCATAGGCATACGTCTGCCAATAATGAGCAATTACAATGGAGTCATAGAGTTTCTGTGTTGCAGAACCTTCTTGTGTCCAAACAAACATCAAAGATATGGAGGAATACAAAAATAAAAATAAAAAGGCTTCTCTGCCTTAATCCAAAAGCGTCTCACGATGTGTCACAGAGTAAAGTAGCAACCATTTTCTGTAGATGCACTGTAGCTTTTGTTAGAGAGCATACGCGAGCTGTTACAAAGTAACGCTCGCATCAAGCTCATAAAATAAAAAACAAAAGGTAAATTTCAATAGCAGCGCTGCCAAAAAGGAAAAGAATAATGAAATACTAGTAGCGCAACTTTGCGCGTACTAATATCTTGCCTGCAGGTTGCGCCTCAATCAGCCCCAGGGGGGAGCAGCGCGTCCTCGCGCTGCCGGAGCTCGTCCCAGCCGGGAGCGGAGTCAATTACCTCGCCGCACTTACTCTAGAGACGCGGGAGGCAGAAATGAAAGTAATGTCTGTGGGGAGGGGTTGGTAAAGCAGCAAAAGGAGGCGTGAGGGAAAAAGAGGAGCTTCACGAAGGGAAACAACTCGGCACAGACTCACAAGACAGGAGCAGCAAGGTTAACAAGCACCAGACCAGGTCTCCAAAGCGTGGCAGGAATCTTCAGACACGAACGCTTCAGCAAAGAAGGGGCGTGGTCCACCGGAAGAAAGAAGCCAAGCACCTGTGGACGGGAGAGGACTGCTTATAAGCCCTAGAGGTCAGCTGACTTCCTCCTCAGTGCAGTATGGGACAGCACACAGCCCACCCGCATTTCTGATGCATTATGGGAGAGGTAGTACCCTATTGGGGAACAGGGATAAGGTGCAGGAAGCCTGGCGTGTGACAGTTCTCCCCCGCAAAGGTCTACTAACCGGCCAAGGTTTGGAGGGGTGTAAGGCATGAAACCTCCTTACTAACCGGGGAGCATGTACTTGATCAGCAGGTTCCCAAGTTCTATCTTCAAGAGCATATCCCACCCAATCTATCAGGTATTGCAATCTACCCCTATGTCTCCGTGAATCTACTATACGTCTGACTTCGTATTCTAATTCTCCTTCTACGCTAATAGGAGGGGGCGGAGGCTCAGGACATGAAGGAGGATCATATTTCTTAAGCAAAGAAGTGTGAAAGACGGGATGGACTTGTATTTCTGGTGGTAAGTCTAATTTTACAGCAACAGGATTAATCACATGCAACACCTTAAAAGGCCCTATATGTCTGGGCTGTAGCTTCCTGGGTCCTGGTAGCCGGAGGTTTTTTGTGGCTAACCATACCTGGTCTTCTACCATGTAGTTGGGGGCAGGGCGCCTATGTCTGTCAGCCTGTGTTTTCATATGCTCTTTAGCCTCGTGCAGTTCTTGTCTAGCCTGATTCCAAATCGACATAAGTTGTGTGTGGTGTTCTGCAACCGCAGGTATTTCAGAGGTAGAGGAAGGAAGATGAAGGGGTAAGAATTTAGGGTGATATCCTTTGGAAAAGAAAAAGGGAGAGATTTTGGAAGCAGAGTGTGTTGTGTTATTGTAAGCAAATTCCGCTAAAGGGAGGGCATGTACCCAGTCACTAGTGGTGGTGCTCAAAAGACACCGTAGATATTGTTCTAAGGTCTGATTAGTTCTCTCCGTTTTCCCGTCCTTCTGTGGATGGTAGGCTGAAGAGAGGCGATGGTCTATGTGGAACAGCTGCTCTATAAGAATTGGTATTTTGCAGAGCTCACGCTATTGGGGCACGTATTATACCTACTTAGAACTATTCTCCCCTCTGCATTGATGATATTGATTGTGTCTGAATGATTACTATTCTGCACAGTATCTGCTTTTAATTCACAATTCTTGTGTTTAAATAAGTTTTAATCTTGAGTCCTACCTTGCTGGGCGCCGTTTTCCACTCCCCGGTCCATCACAGCTGGTGCTGTTTGTGTGGAGGGAGGTTTCAAAACGTGACCCATTGTATTAATTCCTCACTTCCTGTGGCACACTTGAGGGGGCCATTTTGGAATAGATGACGGTCTAGTCTTCTGACTAGGATCAGTTTCATTCACCTATTTTAAGCGCAGATGGCACCGACGCGCAGCGGAACAGCTGCTCTATAAGAATTGGTATTTTGCAGAGCTCACGCTATTGGGGCACGTATTATACCTACTTAGAACTATTCTCCCCTCTGCATTGATGATATTGGTTGTGTCTGAATGATTACTATTCTGCACAGTATCTGCTTTTAATTCACAATTCTTGTGTTTAAATAAGTTTTAATCTTGATTCCTACCTTGCTGGGCGCCGTTTTCCACTCCCCGGTCCATCACAGCTGGTGCTGTTTGTGTGGAGGGAGGTTTCAAAACATGACCCATTGTATTAATTCCTCACTTCCTGTGGCACACTTGAGGGGGCCATTTTGGAATAGGTGACGGTCTAGTCTTCTGACTAGGATCAGTTTCATTCACCTATTTTAAGCGCAGATGGCGCCGACGCGCAGCGGAACAGCTGCTCTATAAGAATTGGTATTTTGCAGAGCTCACGCTATTGGGGCACGTATTATACCTACTTAGAACTATTCTCCCCTCTGCATTGATGATATTGGTTCTGTCTGAATGATTACTAGTCTGCACAGTATCTGCTTTTAATTCACAATTCTTGTGTTTAAATAAGTTTTAATCTTGATTCCTACCTTGCTGGGCGCCTTTTTCCACTCCCCGGTCCATCACAGCTGGTGCTGTTTGTGTGGAGGGAGGTTTCAAAACGTGACCCATTGTATTAATTCCTCACTTCCTGTGGCACACTTGAGGGGGCCATTTTGGAATAGGTGACGGTTCAGTCTTCTGACTAGGATCAGTTTCATTCACCTATTTTAAGCGCAGATGGCACCGACGCGCAGCGGACGCACGCAGCGGGCGTGCCGCTGGCGCGCCAGAGGCAAGCCCGTCTGCGCCCGTCCGCGCCGGGACCGGGCCCAGGGCTAGACATGCTGTTTCTCCATGTCGAAAACAACCTCTCTCAAGGGATCTTATATTATCTCTAAATAATGTTCCATTTAAATGCCATCACTCCCTAAACGCTGCAAAATGGGAGGGACCAATCAGTTGTAACAACTGTAAAAAGGTTTTTAATTGTACACAAGCACCTATACCTTTGGAGAAGGATGCACGTAGAAGTCTACGTGGGGGCCTCATAAATGCAAGATCAATGTGCAAGCATGCACTTCATATTTTTGATCTTATAGTTGACGATGGTCTGGACTGCCTTTTTGTAACCGAGACATGGTTGAAAGCCTGGTGCAGCCCAGACATCGTGAACACACTTCCCCCGGGATATCTTATCTAAAGGGCAGATAGACCAGCGCAACGCGGGGGTGGTCTCGCAATTATCTATCGCGACACTCTTAGGTGCACAATAGAGCAGCTACCTGACCTGAAAGGAGCAGAAAGCATTAGCTTCTGTATCCAGCTACATGACTCCTTCTCCTTTGCAGGGGCATTAGTTTACCGCCCTCCGGGACAGCATAACGAGTTTTTAGAAAGCATTGGAGATGTGATTAGTACCCTTGCTTTTAGGTTCTCCAATTTCACTCTACTAGGTGATATTAATTTACATCTTGACTCCCATAAGGACCCTGGAGCAACTTGCTTCAAGGAGGTAATGGATGTTTTTGGCCTGCAACAACTCTCGCTGTCTGCTACACACAACGCAGGCCATATCTTGGACTGCATTTGCTCTAATTTAAATACTCTTAAAGTGAAGTCCCCTGTTACGCAAACCTGGACCGACCATAAATTAATTCCCTTTGAATTCCTGATAAAGGATAGGGCCCCAGTCAAGGAAAAAACTAAAATCCAACAACAGGACAAAGTCAGCTGGAAGGCACTTATGGGGCTTCCAGATCTCGTCCCTAAAGCCATCATGGGTAGACCCAATATGGTTGGTGACCCTATAACTGACACCCAGCTCTATGGGAAATGGTTGCTTGAACTAAAAGATCAGTTGGCACCTACAATTACACCACATAGGCCACCAAAAAAGAAACCCTCTGCGCCATGGTTTTCGCTATCCTTGAAAGAACTGCAAGTTCAAGTTAGAGTATTAGAACGTAGATGGCGCCAGAACTACGATAGGAATGACCTTAACACCTACAAAATCGCACGCAGAAAATATCATGCCTTGATCAAAGCTTCAAAAAAACCTTTTATACTGAGGCTGTTAAAAATTCCAAAAACAAACAGAAAGAGATCTTCAAAATAGTTAACTTGTTTACAAATCCAAATAGTCTACTTCAAGAGATCCCTCCCTCCCAGAGCCTCTGCAATAACATAGCAGACTATTTTGAAGAAAAAGTCTTGACACTTATAAAAGACTTCTCTTCTCCTACTCCAGTTACTATAAATAAGAGAATCTCTGTAGACACAGATACCGCCTGTATGAAAACCTTCCAACCTATCACTCTGGAGGAATCACGGTTGGCCATCTTATCCACCAAATCAGGTTCCCCTTTCGACCCTTGCCCCCCCACTTTGCTACACGCTCTCATTGATGTTGTAAACCCCATTATCAATAATATTATAAACTCTTCGATTCTCACAGCTAAGATCCCAACAGAATGGAAACTTGCGGCGGTAAAACCTCTCCAGAAAAAGCAACTGGCCGATCCTACGACCCTCTCTAACTTACGACCCATCTCGCTCTTACCCACCCTGTGTAAGTTAACTGAAAAATTTGTTAATAAACAACTTACCACGTTTCTAGAGGAAACAAATGTATGGCACTCTAATCAGTCAGGTTTCAGAGCCCAACACTCGACAGAATCTGCCCTTTTGTACACTGCAGAAACCCTACGAGCAGCCCTGGATCAGGGAAAGAAAGCAGTCCTGGTGCTGCTAGACTTGTCCGCGGCTTTCGACACGGTCTCACATACCATTCTTCTAGACCGTCTTGCATCATCTGGCGTATCCGGGAATGTCCTAGAGTGGATTAAGAACTTTCTGCAAGATCGGCGCCAAGTTATCATGCTAGGACAATATAACTCAGAAGAAAAAGCACTTATATCAGGTGTTCCCCAAGGATCGAGTCTGAGCCCAACCCTCTTCAATGTATATATGTCCCCCCTGATTAAGCTAATATCGTCCTTCAAGATCAATACCATCTCATATGCGGACGATACACAGCTTATCCTGGTCCTGGATAACGACACTACTAAGGCGGAAGAAAATCTCAGAAAATGTCTCTCAGCAACCTTCAAATGGATGAATAACAACCATCTGAGGTGTAACTCGGAAAAAACAGAGATCCTGCCATTTGGCAAACAAAACCCCTTTGTGCCTAAACTTTGGTGGCCAGAAAACGCCACCCCCTCCTAATACAATAAATGCAGCTAGAAACCTAGGAATAAAATTTGACACCACCCTATCTTTCAAACAACAATCCTTGGCAGTTGCGGGCACATGTTTCCATATTATAAAAAGTCTAAAGACATTTTTTGACTTGCTCCCCTACTCAGCCAGGCAAACTGTTGCTGTTGCACTCATTACATCTAGACTGGACTACTGTAACAGTCTTTATGCAGGAACTAACAAATCAGTCATGCACAAGCTTCAGATGGTCCAGCACGCGGCTGCCCGCCTGGTACTGAAGTGGCCTAGGAAATCATCTGCCTCTGCTGCATTAGACATCTTGCACTGGTTGCCAGTTCACAAACGTATTCTGTTTAAGGTCCTTATTATTACCTTTAGGGCCTTTCACTCATGAGGCCCACAATATCTTCAAACTGGCTTTAAGCGCTACGTTCCCTCCCGTAGCCTAAGATCATCCAACGCAAATCTGTTGACCATCCCAACTTTTAGATTGGTGTCAAAGGGAGGAAAATCACTTGTAGTTATAGGCTCAAAGGCATGGAATCAACTTCCACCTCAGCTCCGCCAGATTGTTTCCGAGTCTGTATTCAGGAAGGCCCTTAAAACTTGGATTTACAGTGCACCAGATATACTATGCAAATCTCTGATCTAAATACCCTACTTCCCTCTGTTATGAGCAGTAAACCAGTTTTTCTTTCCATCTCTGGTTTCCGCATTAGCGCCAAGATGCTCCTTGGAGTGATAGTAGCGCTATACAAGTACGCTTTTACATTACATTACATTTTACATTACATACCCTGCCAAAACATAGACACAAATTGAGGGCCCGGATCAGAAACAATCACGGAGGGCAACCCATGTAACCTCACGATTTGTTCTATATATATCTCGGTGAGTTCTTTGGCTTTTGGCAATTTTTTAAGGGGAATAAAATGTGCCATCTTGGACAACATGTCCACCACAACCTAAATCGTGGTAAATCCCCGTGTTGCAGGTAAGTCTGTGATAATATCCATGCTAATGGAAAACCAGGGAATATGTGGAATGGGTAAAGGTCGCAGTAAACCAGCAGGAGCGCAATGCAACGATTTCTGTCTTGCACAGATAGGGCAGGCCTTAACAAAACTATTGATATCTTGAGTCATCCCCTTCCACCAGAACCATCTCTGACAGGTTTGTAAGGTTTTTTCCCCTCCAGGATGTCCAGCCAAAGGTAAAGTGTGACACCACCGCATCACCAAATCACGGGTTTCCCCCGAGGGTATATACAAACGGTTATCATGGTAGTATAGATTATTCACTATCTTGTTCAAAGGGTCTGCTAACCACTCGTTGCAATTAAGCGCAGCAAAAGCAAGAGCTAATTTTGCAGAAAAGGAGTCAGACTCATCTTTATGTGATTCCCCTGCAGCTAGTATCTTGCTTTCTGGTATAATGGGTACAGGGACTTCCACTGTGTGTTTGTGGTTTCTTCCTAAGCGGGATAAGGCGTCAGCTTTTCCTTCTTAAACTCCAGGGCGGAAAGTGATTACAAAATCATATTCGCAAAAAAAGGAAACCCATCTCATTTGTCTGGGAGTAAGAGCCTTAGCAGTCCTAAAAAACTGGAGATTCCGATGGTCGGAATAGATGGTGATGACATGAGAAGATCCCAGTAGGTAATGGCGCCATTCTTGGAACGCCAGTTTAATGGCTAGAAGCTCTCTCTCTCCAATGGTGTAATTTTGCTCAGCCGGTGAAAGGGTCTTAGAAAAGTAAGCCACAGGATGGAGGGACCCCGTCTTCAGGTCTCGTTGTGAAAGAACCCCACCCACAGCATACTGAGAGGCGTCAGCTTCGACATAGTAGGGCTGTGTTTCATCAGCATGCCTTATGATGGGAGCTGACGTGAACCTGTCTTTCAATGCTCGGAAGGCTTGTTCTGCGGCATCATCCCACTCAAATACCACTCCTTTTTTCAGGAGTCTCGTAATGGGAGTGATGAGGTCAGAAAAGTGGTCAATGAACCTCCTATAGAAGTTGGCAAACCCTAGAAAGGATTGCACTTCTTTTTACTGTCGTAGGACTAGACCAGTTGGTTATGGCAGACACCTTAGAAGGATCCATGTGGATCCCTTCAGGGAGATGACAAAGCCTAAGAAGTCCACTTTCGTGGTATGAAAGAGACATTTATCCAATTTTGCAAACAGATGATTGTCTAGCAGGCGTTGGAGTATCATCTTTACATGTACATGCTCTTGTTCGGTTTGGGAAAATATCAGGATATCGTCTATGTAGACGATTACGAACAGGTCCAAGTAATCTCTTAAAATCTCAATTATGAAGAATTGAAAGGCTGCCGGGGCATTGCACAAGCCAAAAGGCATCACGCAATACTCGTACAGCCCGAATTTGGTGCGAAAGGCCGTCTTCCACTCATCTCCTTCCCTGACTCGAATCAAGTGATAGGCGCCCCGCAGGTCTAGTTTGGTGAATCTACGGGCCTTGCGCACCTGATCCAAGAGATTGGAGATGAGCAGAAGAGGATATTTGTTCTTGATTGTTACTTTGTTCAAGGCGCGATAGTCCAGGCAGGCCCTCAATCCGCCTTCTCGTTTGGGGATAAAGAAGATAGGGGAGGAGACAGGGGAAGTCGAATGCCTTATGAACCCTTTCTTGAGCATGTCTTGGAGATAATCATACAGGTATTTCGTTTCAGGTTCAGTAAGAGCATATACTCTACTGACAGGCAGATCTGCACCAGGGACCAAATTGATTCTGCAATCATAGGAGCGATGCTGAGGCAAGGCCACAGCCTTTACTTCATCGAAGACATCTGCAAACTCCAGATACTCTGAGGGTAAGATGGTGGTAACGTCTGTGGATAGGGCACAACATACAGGGGAATGCCAACGAGTGGTTTCCTGGTAACAATGCAACATACAATGGTGTGACCGTAGTGTTACTTTTCTAGAGACCCAATCAATGTGATGTTTATGCACCTGTAGCCAAGGTACTCCCAGAATGGCTCCAAAATTTGGAGTGTCGATTAAATCAAACGTGATGACCTCCGAATGCCCATTGTCACACAACATAACAAGATCGGTGGTTTGATAAGCTAACAAGCCTGATGACAATTCTGTTCCGTCAACCGCCCTTACTCTTTCAGGCTGAGGTTTCGGAACGAAGTCTATACCAAGTGCTTTGGCCAGAGAAATATCAAGGAAGTTTCCCGTTGCACCTGAATCCAACAATATGGGCATGGTCTTTCTGTGTTGGGATGGCAGGATAAGCACAACTGTGATGGTGAAATGTTTAGGCACAGGAGCCAAGGTATTAGCTAAAAACTGTGAGATCTGTAGGAGAGAAGGACTTGGAAGGTCGACCTCTAGGTCCTCCAAATCTCTTAGTTTTCTGACTGAACAGCATACCCAGTTCTAATTGCAGGGGGTTTCACTGCAGTTTTAGGCTTAACAGGACAGTCTTTGGTGTAATGGCCCCCTTTGCCACAATAAAGGCAGAGATTAAGCTTCCTGCGTTTATTGCGTTCTTCAGCGGATAATGGGCCTCTAATTCCTCCTATCTGCATAGGCTCACTCGTGTCTTTCACCTCTTTCCTTTCACTCTTAGCTAAGAAGAGACGGGAGTACTCTCCTTTTGTCTTTTCTCCCTTCCTCTCACTCAATCGATGATCTAGTTTGACTACCAAATCCATGAAAGAGGGGCAGTCCTCAGGAGGGTCCACTATCTGAGATAAAATGTCTTTTAGCTCATCTTTCAACCCTCTATAGAATAAAGATGTTCTCTTCTCTTCGGGCCAGTGGGTTTCTGCGACTAGCCGATTAAAGGTGGTAATGTAAGTTAGCAGATCCTTTGAACCCTGTTTAAGTCCCAGTGTTCATTATCACTAGCCTGCATAAAGGAGTGGCGTGCGAACAGACTCTTCATTCTATCTTTGAATTGTGATAGATTGTACAGAATGGGGTCATCATTCTCTACTAGTGGCACGGCCCATAGTGCGGCGTTGCCGCTTAAGTATGAGATTGTAAAGGCTATCTTGGCTGCATCGTCCGGAAAAGAGGCCGCTCTACACAGAAACTGTAAGTGACACTGGTTCATGAATACCCCATACTTATTGCTATCCCCGTTGAACCTTTCTGGCATCGCTAGAGGTATTTGTGGTGGGGTTACGAATGTCACGTTAACTGGAGAAGAAGCAGCTACAACAGGAGTAGAGGAAGAGGAGGTGAAAGGGACCTGAAAATGAGCAGGTTGTATGTAGCTTCTCTTATGCTTAGGATTAATATCAGCCGCTCTGGCTTCTATCTGTTTCTGTGTCTTTAAGACATCTAACTCCGCTACTAGGCGTTGGTTTTCGCCTCTTAAGAGTCTGAGTTCAGATTGTAAATTGACTACGGCTGCGGCCAAGTCGTTCATGGTAGTTCCTGACGTCTCTAGAGACAGGGAACCATCCATGAGCATATCAAAAGAATCACCCTTGTCCATCTTCGCTCAGGGGATATGAAGGTACGTGGGCTTGGCTTTCTGTCAAGGAACCTGTTTCACGTGGCAGAAGAACCAATATCATCGGGAGCGAAGATCTGGCCTCAACTCTCCCCTAAGGTATAGCCACCTTCAGTCAAAATAAGACCCACTAAAGGTATGACTAATACCCCCCGGGAGAGAAGAGACGACTCGGGACCACCAGGAGGATTTCTAACAGGACCGGCAGAAGGAGGGAGCAAAACCAGGAGGGCGTGTTCGGGCACTGCAGAATTACGAAAACAAAAAAACAAAAGAAAGAGAGACCAGGGTTAAAGAAGTTATCCCCCCCCTCAAACAAGCAAGGGACATTAAACAGTTTTACAAAGATCAGCGTAAGTGGGTTGTGTGCTCTCCCATACCTACCTGTATTTAAGAGTGTGTCCCAGGTGAGTAGAAGTCTCTTCAGGATGATGGGGAAACAGATGCCAAAATATTTTCCCTTGCTGTACAACAGGTAGAGAAAACCAAAGGTCCATAGGCATACGTCTGCCAATAATGAGCAATTACAATGGAGTCATAGAGTTTCTGTGTTGCAGAACCTTCATTGTATCCAAACAAACATCAAAGATATGGAGGAATACAAAAATAAAAATAAAAGGGCTTCTCTGCCTTAATCCAAAAGCGTCTCACGATGTGTCACAGAGTAAAGTAGCAACCATTTTCTGTGGATGCACTGTAGCTTTTGTTAGAGAGCATACGCGAGCTGTTACAAAGTAACGCTCGCATCAAGCTCATAAAATAAAAAACAAAAGGTAAATTTCAATAGCAGCGCTGCCAAAAAGGACAAGCATTGGCATAGCCAATAGGTCTCGCCTTTGGGACCTTATAAGTGTTTAGCCATGCAACAGTTGATGTTGTTGCACCAAGGATATTGTGCTGTGTAACTAAAGACTTATAAGGTCCCATTGGCTATGCCAATAGGTCTTGCTTTTGGGACCTTATAAGTATTTAGTTATGCCGCACAATATCCTTGGTGCAAGAACATGAACCGTTGCATGGCGAAACAGTTATAAGGTCCCAAAGGTGAGACCTATTGGCGATGCCAATGCTTGAGAGAGTGTTTTGAAGGAACGGTTTTGGTAATGTTAATTTCCCTTTTTATAAATGTGAGATGTTGGCCTGGTATATGCTGACCACTAATTATAGTGGGCACCTTGTACTCGTCCAAACAACCCTTATTGATGAATAGGTTAAAGACAACCTTTATTGAAATGCCTTAATGTATGATCTGTAACTATTGGCAGTAATGTAAAAATAAGAACAAAACACACCCGTAAACGGAGTCAGGGATTTCTATCTACTATTAGTTTCACAAGCTGGAGCTTTCCGCACAATTCCAAAAGTAAGTTTTTCTGTAGATTTCATATAACTGCTAAAGCAAAAGGACAGGGCGCCCACCTGGAATACCCGACTCAAATTGCTTCTAAAAGACTACCAAGTGTAGCCGCCATCAAGTCTGTAGTGGTGTGAAAGGTTCCAAGAGTTACTAAATGTGTTTGAATGGGACTCTGCCCTGGCACAATAAAGAGAAATGTTTGCACCTTGTAAAGATCGTTATCAGCTGTAGCAGATGCAAATGTGGCTTTGATGCAGTTTCACTTAGGGGTGATGTTTCTAAAAAAATCTGGCAAGATTGTACCTGCGTAAAAACATTGCACGAGAGATTTTATAGTTTTGGCGCTGTAATAGTTTTTGGGTAAAAACTTTACAGAAATAATCAAGGTAACACTGCTTTATTTTGAAACGCACAGTTTAAACGTACATGCTAACATTGAAACAGAGTCCCTAAGACAGTTACAATAAAATAGCTTTTATACGTGCTTTCTCTTCTTTAGCAAACAGTCCCCAATTAAAATACACACACATTACAAGGCAAAGATACGCTAAGGAGGGACATAACTAGATAGTGCATAAACATTTAGGAAAGATAAGTAAGCGTGTGCGGATACGCTAATTATAAACAGATAACCCCAGAAATATGTGCGCGTGCCCTCGGGTCATAGGGTTAAAACAAAGCAAAGCTGACTGTAACTTTCATGCTTCACAGGGAGAATAACTATTTTGCACAAAATAACAGTATAGTGAACAGACGCAGTGACGCGAACATGATTCACCAGTTCCCACTCAACAGATCTGTTCATTACGCCACATCCTTTTTTTTTTTGTTATGGGCCTATGCTCTGTTTTTGTACAGTTCGGTTGCAGATAGGGATTATGTACCCCTAATGTTATATGCAGTGCGCCACAATGATGCAATGCATCACGTGTTAGTGTGGAAAAATGGGCACAGGGTTTAATATGTTTCTATTAATAAGAGGGACGAATTCACTTTTAATTCCTAATAAATTTTATTTTGGATGTGCGCGTCTTATTAGGAGCCTGAAGTAAAGGTTAATTATTTGATGAACCTGCGACAAGTGTAGTTTTCTACATTTATCACAATTAAAAGCACTGACACTGTGGACTACAGACCCCTATGACGTCACGTAACGTGTTGTGTTGGAGTGATGTCTTTGTAAGCCTGCCAATGCCGTGCTTTTAGTTCCCAACTAACCCAGGAACGGATGTTTCTTATTTCGGTTTGTAGTCTTATGATAGTCAAGCTGACAGCCGCATTGCCAAGCCTGGTGCCATATTAGCTTTTCAGTGTTATCTGGACGCCACCGACCTCGCTCAGAACCTTCTGTTATCACCCCAACCCTCTGTCTGACAGTCGGTGGTGGTGGTGGATTGTTATTTTGAAATCATAGCAGATAAAGTACTGCCACTATTTGAGTTATTCAAGCACGTTAGGCCCCGCAGCTGGTAGTAGGAAAGTGACATGCCAACATAATGCAATGCAGTAAAATGGAATGTGATGGGACACTTTGGAAAGAGAGCCGTGCACGAGGGAAAACTTATAATGTGATATTTTATGGCTCAGTAGTGTCTGCCTTATATTGAGGCTATTGTTAATTGTCGTTACAAAGAAGATTGTAAGACGAATTGCTGTCTCTGTGCGACCTGCGACAACAAAGAGAGAGAGCGAGAGAGAGAGAGCGAGAGAGTGCGAGCGAAAGAGAGCGAAAGTGCGAGTTAAAGAGAGAGAGAGTGAGGGGGGAATGAAAACAAAAAGCTGTTTAATGACTGCGAGAGTGCGAGCGAGAGAGTGAGGGGGGGGAATGAAAAAAAAAAGCGCGGCCCGCGAGATGTTTAATGACTGTGAATGACTAATGCTGGAACTCAAACAAGCAGTAGCTGTTTTCAAGCACACTCGTGCTTGTGCTGGCCTCCGCCTTGCGGGAGCGAGCAGCGGCGGCGCGAGAGCCATATGTTTTCAATTAGCACGCGCGCCGCTGCTCGCTCCTGCAAGGTGGATGCCAGCACAAGCACGAGTGTGCTTGAAAGGGAGCAGACCGATGTCTAAAGGCCCTCCTAGAGCAGCGCATGCGCGCTGCCTAGGCGAGACCTAAAAAGAATAATGAAATACTAGTAGCGCAACTTCGCGCGTACTAATATCTTGCCTGCAGGTTGCGCCTCAATCAGCCCCAGGGGGGAGCACCGCGTCCTCGCGCTGCCGGAGCTCGTCCCAGCCGGGAGTGGAGTCAATTACCTCGCCGCGCTTACTCTAGAGACGCGGGAGGCAGAAATGAAAGTAATGTCTGTGAGGAGGGGCTGGTAAAGCAGCAAAAGGAGGCGTGAGGGAAAAAGAGGAGCTTCACGAAGGGAAACAACTCGGCACAGACTCACAAGACAGGAGCAGCAAGGTTAACAAGCACCAGACCAGGTCTCCAAAGCGGGGCAGGAATCTTCAGACACGAACGCTTCAGCAAAGAAGGAGCGTGGTCCACCGGAAGAAAGAAGCTAAGCACCTGTGGACGGGAGAGGACTGCTTATAAGCCCTAGAGGTCAGCTGACTTCCTCCTCAGTGCAGTATGGGACAGCACACAGCCCACCCGCATTTCTGATGCATTATGGGAGAGGTAGTACCCTATTGGGGAACAGGGATAAGGTGCAGGAAGCCTGGCATGTGACACAATGTATACATCAAACAAATACACACATGATCAAATGTTATATTTGATGAACAAACAAATAGACCCATCGTCCATATTATATTGTGTTTGTTGTACTTTTGCTGCTCCAACAAATAAAGCTAAGGATGCCAACTTAATTTTTAGTCTCTAATTTTAAATTTCTTCAGATTTACAGAGCATTTAAACATTTTCTGTTTTACTGTTTGCCTCTTTATATATGCACACTTTATTAATCTGCGAATATTTAATTTTCTTTACAGTCGTGGACCAATTGGGTAGGCATTGTAGACCCCCTTGGGGTCTCGGGACAATAGGTTAAGAACCACTGCAATAAAGCCTACTTTATGGAATATGTGGTAAGACCCGGTCTCAGAAAGATCTTAATAAGTGGGTCCTAGTTGTGGGCGAGGAACAAAGTATGTTTCTTGCAAAGGTGCCCATGAACCTCTTTAGACATAGGGATTTTTCAGCTGAAAAGTCACGTATAAGACCATGAAGGCAGATGGCCCTCTTTTCCAGTAACTCTTTGCTATGCTCTTAACATTGTCAAAGAGAGCTAGAAGGGAATTGCAGACCGACAAAGCATTGACAATACTAACTCTGTGCTTGTTATGGTCATCTCTCCTGTTCACAATGCAACAGAATTGAACAGCCTTCTAATGCATAAAGTATACCACAGCCACAAGAGTCTCTGGTGGGGTCAGATGGGAACCCGAGCCCCAGCTCTATTTTGTCCTGCCCTTCCCCCCATCCCCCGTCCCTTCCCATGCCCTATCACCACAGCTTCTAAATGTTCTAGAAGGCGACACAGGAAAAAAAGACACTGCATTTTGCCACACACTTTCATTTATCCAACAACCTTTCATTCCAAATCAGTGTTATTTGCTTAAAATGTTTACAGTTGACTTTGTTTTAAAAAAAAAAATTATTTAGTATTTTTTATTTTGTAGCCACAAACAGAAATAAGTTACATAGAGCTACAGTTTCTCAAACAATAAACCAATGTTAATCATAGTCATAGGCAGAACAGAGAACACGAAAGGGTATAGGTGGAAAAGAAAGAAGAAGAGAACGACAACGACATAACGGCATTATAATTTTGGAAATGGAAAAATACTTTGCAGACTCAATCCCATTGCAAACAAGACCATATTCTGTTAAATTTAAGCTGAGATTGAGGGCCTCTGCCTTTAGCTAGTGCCAACTCCATTTCATAAATTTCTCTTAATAAGGCCCAAAATTCATTAATGCTTGGACTCCTAGTCTGGATCCAAGAACGAGCTATACATAAGCGGGCACAGGCCGATATGATGGAAGCAAAAGACTAAGGGGCCGATTCTGATGCGGGTTGGAAAAGCTTCCCGACCGAGGGCCTGATTCTGATGCGGTTAGGAAGGCCTCCTAACGGCATTTGCTCCTTCCAAATCGGATCGGGAACGTGTCTTCCCGACCGAGGGCCCAATTCTGATGCGGTTAGGAACAAATGTTCCCATTGAAGTAAATGGGAGTTCAACCAAATCGTATCTGGAAGCATCCGGATGCATCCTACTCCGCCGGTCGGACTTTCCCGATCCGAGTGGGTCGGAAACCATTTCCCAACCGATTCGGTCGGGAAGCTTTTCCAACCCGCATCAGAATCGGCCCCTTAGTAAGACAGCCTAACTCAGAAAATATTCCTAGCGCCAACTCTTTCTCTGAAACTGCATTATCGTACCCGGCCCAGACTGCAAGAGCGAGAGTAATATCCGACCAAAATTCTTTGAGTTTAGGACATGTAAAAAACATATGGCGGAGATCTGTGGCAAATTCTTGACATTTTGGACAGTATGATTTACTATTAGTTGAACTGGTACACCATTTGGAAATTCGCTCCGGAGTATAGTAAAGCATAAAATTTAGTCTAGTTTGCTGGAGCTTCAAATTGACTGATGTTACCGCTGAAACAATTGTATCTAGAGATTCGCACAGCTCTTCTTTAGTAATGTAACAGTTAAGAATCCAACTTAGTTTAGCCGCTATCAGTATACCATCGTCGCTGGACCCCCCTATGAGTTTCTGATAAGTTTTACCGATGACACCTCGTCTAGTATCACAAAAAAAAGCAGACAAAACCTTGGAAGGGCTTGGTAACTCTAGCAGACCTTGACCTCGAATAAAATAGTCCCTGACTTGCAGGTACTTGTGAAAATGTATTTGTAACACACCATATTCTTCTTTCAGGGACTGGAAAGATCGAAAACCTTGTCCATCATAGAGATGACCCAGCTGTGTCAGACCCTTACGGTGCCATTCTTTACTGACGTGATCTTGAAATATACTGGGCAGTAGAGGATTCCCGCATAACAAAGTATATACGTGCAAATCAGGAATTTTATGTGTCTTGGTAATTTCGCGCCATATGTTAGTTATGTCCCTTACTATCTTAAATCGCACCCTCTTGAAGAAATTCGGGTCAGCGGTTTTATATAGTAAATACCCAGATTCAGGTCCACAAGCCAACTGGTAAGCCGTCCGACTGCTGCTAACTTCCGGTCCTTGGACTAAGCTCTGTATTCGCCTAGCAAACGCAACCCAGAAGTATAGCTTAAAATCTGGGAGTTTGAATCCACCCTGTTTAAATGATAGTTTAATAAATCGTATAGCTCTCCTGGCACGCCGATATCCCCAAATGAAGCTACCGACAGCGCTGTCCAGGCGCTTGAAAAGAGTCCGGGGCACCCTTAAGGGAATAGTACGGAAAAAATACAAAATTTTCGCGAGGACATTCATTTTAACGATGTTGCATCTCCCTAAAATACTTAGGGGGAGCCGGTGCCAACATCGCAAGTTCGCAACTACTTTCCTCAACAAGGGATCATAATTTAATGAAATAATGTCGCTGACTTGACTGCTGAGAGACTCCTAAATATATTGCATGCTCTGTTACAGCTAACGCCGTTGGGGGGTTTTCGGGCTGAAAGTTCAATAAAGTCTTTTGACGTTTCAGGACAACTAGGTCAGCAGATGGGGATGCTGATGTTGGACGCCGAGAAGGCCTTTGACCGAGTAAGCTGGGGAGCTTTATGGACAACGATGGCTTCTATTGGTCTCGGTCAAAGGTTTATCTCGGCGATACAAAAACTATATAAGACCCCAACAGCGGCAATAAAACTCAATGGCCAATCATCTGCTCATTTTACAATCTACAGGGGTACTCGGCAGGGCTGCCCGTTATCCCCACTGCTTTTCGCCATTTATATAGAGCCATTTATTAAGCATCTTTTATCCAGCGTCGATATTATCCCGCTTACTCTAAATGGGACTGACATTAAACTAACCGCATACGCAGATGATATTGCCATTTTCTCGTGTCAGCCGGAAAAGGCCCTGACTGCTATAACCGTCGAGGCACATCGTTTCGGCTTATTTTCCGGCTACAAATTAAACCTAAATAAAATACAGTTGACTTTGTATGTGTGTGTGTGTCTATCTCTCTCTCTATAGATATATATATATATATATATATATATATATATATATATATATATATACACACACTTATATATCTATCTATATAAATAGATAGATATATACACACACACACACACACACAAAGACAGGTGTAAACATTGTAAGCAAATCTGTGTGTGTGTGTATATATATATATTCACTGGGAAAAAAACAAAGGTTGAAGCAACGTTATAGTTAGGTGAATTTTTTCAGTGACAACATTAACGGTTTGAACTTAAAAAACACAGAAATTCACCAGTTATACTTAGCAGCGCTAACTATAACTTGCACCGCTGCCATGCACTGCTTATGATGTTAGTGATGACATCTCTGATGACATCATCCAATGAGTGTGCAAGTTTCTTTTACAGTTTACATAGTGGTGGGTAACTACTATTCTACTTCTCTACTTAATTTTGTACAGCTTGGGTCCAGCTAATGGGTGTGTTTACGAAACGCATGTGCTCCTAATGCACTATAGTTGTGTAGAGGTTTGAAATACATTTGCATTCAAGAGTAACTCTGTGTGCAACTGACAGTTGACTTTCATTCATTATGTTCCACACAACCGTTTGATTCTGCAGAAAAAGTTTCCAACAGGACAAAGATTCTACATAGTAGATACTAACTTTTGTAAGGAGCCTTGAGTTATTAGAGAGAATCTTGTCACTTGATAATTTATACTTAACATAGAAGACTGTGTGCACCAGGTACTAAGATATATATGCCTTCTAGTTTTGCTAGAAAAGATGAGCTATCTGTAAAGTTTTCACCACAGTATGAAGGGTGCAGGAAGTATGTTCTTTAACACCTTCAGATTGTGGTATTTTTAAAAAAATTTTTTTAGCAAATAGTGTTTTTTACAACTGTTGTATAAAGTGTACACTGTTCTCAGCAGATTTTTTTTAAATAAATGAGATAGTAATTTATAGAGCAATATGCGTGAGAACGCAGTTTGTACGGTGTCATCAGTTATGTCATAAATGATGTCATTTGAGATATCATCAGTGATGTCATAAATGATGTCATAGAACATATAATAAGGGCCGTGAGGTCATAAGCAGTGCATGGTGGGGGCAAACGTTATAGTTAGCGCTGCTAGCTATAACTGGTGAATTTCTGTGGTTATTTTAATTAAAAATGTTAATGTTGTCACTGAGAAATTCACCTAACTATAACGTTACTTTAACCTTTGTTTTTTTCAGTGAATTGCTAATGGTTTTATTTTCAAAGTAAATTCATTTTTTTAAGTGTATGTATGGTAAAATAACTAAATAATATATCCTGTGTGTGGACATTATTCTAAAAGGGAATTGCTTTCGTATTGTAACTTAACAGGAAATTTGCAAAATGTTTAAAAAAATGATGTTTGGTTATAAAACAGAGTAGTATAACAATATTTGTGTTAAGATTGTCTGTCTCTTCAGTTCTTCTAACTCTCATTTGAGACATTTTCCCAGCAAGTTCATTAATATTGTAATAGCATACATTTCATAGCCTTTGAATATCTTTTTACATTAAAGTCGTAATTATAATTCAGAAAGAGTAATCAGTTTTTTAAATATTGTATAGTATTAAAGTTTCATTACATACATCCTTTGTTTATGTGTGTGATTACTCTCTTGAGACATTATCAAGATTGTAAAGTTCTACATTTTGTTTTAATCTACTGTTTAGAGTTCTTTATTAGGTGTTCAGTTATTATTTAATGTTAATCTGTAGTAAGAAAGTCATTAAAATATGGTTGATGTATATATATATATATTTTTTTTATTTAAAGGTGGTGACTCTCACGAGACGCTCGCAGGAGTCAAACACCCAATATCCTCCACGGACTCCGAGTGGGATGTACTTCCTCGTCAGCTCTTGCGAACCTCTCGCAAGATGGTACATTTGGGATTAAGTTAATAACAGTCTTTTCCTCGAATTCTGAACAAAGTAATAGTTTACAGATGTTGATTATATTAGTAAAATTGATTATGATTTGTTCCATTGAATATATAAAGCAATAATATTTTTAAGATCTTGCGAGAAGCTCGCGGGAATAGAACGCACAATCCCCTGCGTGGACTCTGAGTGGACTGTAGTTCCTGTTCGGCTCTCGTGTTCTACCCGCGAGATCGTGCATTAGGTTGATAACAGTGTTTTCTTGTAATTCTGAACAAATTAAGACATTAGACATTAGAAAAAATTGATTATGAACTGTTTCATAAAATATATAAAGCATTAATATTTTTACGACCTCGCAAGATGCCCGCGAGAATCTCGTGAGAGGTCCGGCAGAGAAAACACACCCTAAGGAAGGACTAGTTCATATGGATGTCTTTATTTAGAAAAAGAAGACTCCTTTTGCTTTTTTTCCCT